>NQLW01000033.1:1212478-1224825 GCA_002312845.1 Kalanchoe fedtschenkoi | reverse complement strand
CGTTCGATTTACATGATAGCATCATTTGTGCCTCTTTTTACGAGTACCTTACTTATGTGATCCTTTGTTGCCTTAAAGGTACTCGAGAGCGCGATAAAGGCTGACTTGCGGGCTCTTGCGTGAGCCAACAAGTGCCGCACGAGCTGGTCCGAGACTTAGCCCGTGACAATTGGATCCATTATTTTTAAGGGTAAAGGGATTCTCCTTGTCAGAAGAGAAATTGTTTCTACCTAAGCGGATGAATGGTCTAAAATGCCTTTATTTTTATTCTATATAAATTATTAAAGCAGGGGTACATCAGTCATTATCTATATATGAAATAAATAAAAAAGTAAATGAATAATTTCAAAAAGACTAAGCTACCCCTGTCATTTATTATTTTATGGATAATGACTGATGTACCCCTGCATTCATAATTTGCATAGAATAAAAATAAGAGCATTTTAGATCATTCGTCCGCTTAGGTAGAAAAATTTTCTCCTGTGACAAGGAGAATCCCTTCACCCTATTTTTAAATTGTTAGATAACATTTTTAATTATTAGATCATCATGTTGTTGATTAATTTTTTAAATAATTAATACCGTACGTTGACTAATCGGTGCGTAGACAATCCAGTGATGCGTTTTGGAACAATGAGTTAAAATGAATTATTTTAAAACAAACTCATAAAATAATAATCAATGTGACGGTGTGGGGGACGCCTGTTGCAGCAGTTGAAATCATAAAAGGCTGACGTATGACGTGACGTTAGCTAAAATCAATAAAATGGACTTCAAATAATGTACTCACATTTGATTCTGGCTAGCTTGTGTTGCACGTTATCGACTTGTGTGTTCACATTTTGAGTAGTTGAAACAATCAAATTCAAACCACTAGAGGTGTCCGATGATTATGTCCATTCAATTTATTTTATGAATTTTACAAATTCATTAGCTCCATTCAATTCAAATTCACAAAATTCTCAAATTTTTTTCACTCACAACAAATTTCTATCTATGTCCCATATTCCTCAAAATATTTATTTTATGAATCGCTTAACCACTTTTTTCATATTTTTATCATAATTCTTCTCAACTCAAATTATTATGATGAATATATAAAAATATTATGTCACGTCCTTCAATGATCTCGCATCCTAACCGACTAATGAAAGAAGATCAAGAATACGGAATAGTGATAGAAATTAAAATTCCACCCACTATGAAAGAAAGAAGAAAAATAATTGTTTTGTCAAGTGGAGAGTTGAGGAGATGGAGATGATAATCACCTTTTGACTAACCATAAGTAATAATTCTTTAATTATGTGATTTTTATTTTATTCTATGTATATAGTATACTATATTTAAAATTACATTTAATATATTATTATTTGATTAAAATTTCTAATTATGTAATTTTTTTCTTTTCTATATGTAAAAAATAATATAAATAAATAATCATAATATAATGAAATATTAAATAAATTGTTAATTAATTTAATATGAAAAATATAATAATAATATGACACCTGAATTTATGTAGAGTTGTATATAAGATTTATTTAATATAGATGGAAATATTTTAAAAATAATATACATTTAATAAGACTTTCATGCCGCACACGCCGGTTTCAATATTTATTTTTGTAATTTTCATATCTGTTAGCCAGTACTTATCTGATTTCTTTAGACAATTAAAAAAGCGACGAGATCCGCTCTAGCCGCGATTTAGTGCATCCCACCCAACACGTGGTTGATCACGCGTATCCCCCTCCCGTTGACCGCTTGACATTTTCTCGCTCTCAGCCAATCACATCCCTCCACGTCAACAGAACAAGCTGCCCGCTGCCCGAGATTCTCCCCCGAAAACGTCAAAGCTCTAATCTTATAAAACCTTGTCCGAACAATTTTCCCTACGACTTTCAACCATCTCCAACAATGGCCAAACTCGCTGCAACCTTAACCCTCTTCATCGCTCTCTTCGTATTCACCCACGCAAAACTCCCACTCGATCTCCCCAATGACGGCTCTGCTACGATCCGTGACCCCTCGATCACGCTCCCGGAGCCGGAGAGCAAAAGGACAATCATGCTTCCGTCGGAGAAGCCGGAGTCGGAGCCTGCCACTGTTGTGGAGCTAGATCTGAATGAGAGGGAGACGGCCGTGGTTGACACGGGCCCGGAAGTGGAGGAGATGATGGAGGAAGAAGAGGAGAATATTCCGATTGCGTTTACGGATATGCGGTTGCCGGTGTGGGAACGGGGGGACGGTGGAGATGAGAGGAGGATGTTTATGTTCCGTCATCCGCACCACCGCTGCCACCATCCTCACCGTCTCCACCACCACAGGTTTTATCATCAGTTTGATAGCCAGCGGCCTGGTCCCGAGGTTTCGTACGGGAATGATATGCTTGTTGCGGAGCCGGAGGCGGAGAAGATGGTGGGTGAGGATTCAACCGAGGCTGCGCTTCCTTTGCATGAGATTTCGACGGAGGTTAGGTTGGGCCACAGCGGTGGAGTTCGCCGGGCGCCGTCGCGATGGGTGAGGTTTCACTTTGGTGAAAAGCCGAGGTTTCACGATCACGGTCCTCACCACCACCATCATGATGAGGAAGAGGAGCACCACCATCATGATGATGAGGAAGATGGGGAGCACCGCCGCCATGATGAGGGTGGTATGTTGAGGACGAGGCCGTTCCGCCATGGACGGCGGGAGGAAGGTGGGGGTCTGGTGAAGCGGATCAGGAAGTTCCTGCACCAGTTCGAGTGAGTTGACCGAGTGAATAACGACGTCGTTCCATCAGCTGGTGGGTTTGTGCATTTGGTTGGAGTTTGATGCTTTTGAGCTGCTTTGTTTTTTTTTCATAATTTGGGTATGTATTTTGATATGGAATGATGATGTGATGTTGTATCCTCTGGAGGTAGTTGTGAAAAATGTGCTACTACTGAAGTTATTTGTGTTGATGCGTGATTTACGCGCCACCCTGGCTGCTGGGCGTTTTAGTGTGTGCAAGAATAAGAAAGGGTCCTCAGATGTAAATACAAGTTTTTAATATAGCTTTCGTTGAATCTTCTTCCTCAAGTGTTTCTTTCTACGAAACTCCTACTCGAATGAATTTCGGTCAAATCTAATTTGTTGAAGTGTGGGAATACTTCATGTATTACTTTTTCTTTTTAAAGTGCCTTTTTTTTTACAAGTTTTGTTATTCTTTTAGGCAGTGTTTGGTTTAGTGAAAATTTGGTGGAAAGAAAATTGTGGAGGAAAATTGGTAAAATTTAATATTTAGTTTAGATGAAAAATATGAGGGAAAGAAAATTATTTAAAAAGTTAAAAAAAAAGTTAATGTAAATTATAAGGAGTTTTGAAACTTTCCTTCAAATTTTTCATTCTTAACCAAACAAATGAAAATAAGATGAAATACATAATGAATTTCACTTTCCATCAAATTTTCTTTTTCCTATAATTTTTCTAAATCAAACACAGTCTTAATACTACTATTTTTTTTAAATTTCAATTCTACCCTATTCGATTTTATTAACAAACTATGTGTCTATATTCGCTGAGTCGGACGTCAATATGGCTTTATTTACTAAAATCACAATACAAAACTCACTCTTTAATAAATAAAATCGTGATTCGGAAGTGTTTATTTATTCGAAACAAAACCGCAATAGCACACTGGCGGTAGTGACGGATTCAGAATTTTTTTTCGGAGAGGCAAAATTACATAATTAAAATTTTGATTGACTTTAGTGGGCAAAATTTAAAAATTAGTTAAAATTAAACATGTAAATTTATTTTTTATATATATAATTTTTTTTTTATTTACACTTAAGCATTGATGTTTTTGGTAGAATTCGCCCCGTGGCTCCGCACCTGCACTGCGGTCTCTTTAACAAGGACATTGTTTGGTTCAAACCAGAAAGGTTAATCTGCTCAAAATCAATTTTGACTTTTCCACGACTTTTCCAAACTTCTACTCTCCTCCGATCAAAATCAACTAGAACGAGCTGATTAAATTTGCAGAGGAAGAAATAAGACGATGTCGCTTTAGCAAGTGAAATACTTCTCCACACACCAAACGACACCGCATGAGCCAACGCAAGCCTCTCTTTCAGTAAACAATACGACGACGTTCTTCCAAATTGTTGTCCCACCATCAGCAAGCTTTCAAAGAGGATAACAATGTCCACTGTTGACTTTCAAATTCACCCTCAAATTTTAAACGACGATATTTTTCAAAAATGCTCCTTCCTTCTTAGGCCCCCTCTCTCAAGTTTGGCCGAGTAGAGATCATGCAAACCAAACTTAAATAATAGTGAGAGTAACTGTTGCAGAGGAATATAATGGCTTTGATTTGAAGATTAGAGGGAAGATATATTAAATACAAATGCTACCGTCCATGAATTTATCACGAATCAAATGACAGTCAATTTTGATGTACTTGGTGGGATCATAAAACACAAAGTTAAGAGCAATGTCGATGTATGACTTACTTCAGTGAACACAGAAATATGAAGAGGACAGACAACATGTAAGGACTGCCGACTATGCAGCGGCCAAATGTTGTCAAGGATTTGCATGACAAGCGAGTGACAATTGACTATAATTACACATCGAGGACAACACTGTAGTACCAAAAAAACACACAGTATCTATGGATGGATCACCGCGTTGGAGTGTAGTCTCTCTAATCCTACGTCACAAAGTTGTAAGGCATCTCACCAGATCCGCGTCTTCCACTGCGCAACGCCGGCCTCAAAATTAACAGATCAAGATGTAAAGAAGTTCATATCTGAGATGAATTCATACTTCTTGAGGATGTCTTGAATCAAAATTCATGGTTTCAGTCTCCTCAGCCATGTAGATAACTATATTAGCCGCTAAAATGCCGAGATCATTGCACTTGGACATGCCTGCTATATTTCCTTTGTAGCGAAGCCATGAATTTATCTTTATTTTGTATTTTTTTGTTGCTACATTATCATATATTATTCCAACAAATAAATAATGTATTATTTTATGAAATTTTGGTAACTCTCCACTATTGATCTAGGTAGTATTTTTTTTAATTAGAAAAAGTGAAATGGGATGAGATGAAATATGATGCTTGAAATAAATAAAAAAATCTATTACCATGCTTTTTTTTCTTCTAAAATGTGGTGATAGATCAGCACCTGTTACCGCTCTTCTTACTTTGAAGTAGGGGTGTAAGGGTTTTGGGTTGACCCAAAATCCAACCCAAATTAATTCAATTAAAGTGAATTCGGGTTAAGTTATTTTATTTGGGTTGGGTTTTGGGTTGTAATTTTTGGGTTGGGTTGGTCTTTAGGTTGTATAATTTGAATTCGGGTTGACCCAAATTGTAAAACACATCCCGAATTATAAATATATAAAAAATAAAAATAAATATAAGAAAATAAAATTAAAAATTAAAAAAATAAAAAATAAAAAATATTTTTTATTTTTAAAATTTTTTAAAAAAAATTTAAAAAAATTTTAATTCCTTTTTTAGTTTTTTTATTTTTATTTGGATTTTTTTACTTTTTTAATTTTAAAATTCTTTATTAATAAAAATAAATGGGTTGACCCAAATTCAACCCGAATTAAGAGTTTTGAATTTGGGTTGGGTTGTTTTGAATTTGGGTTGGGTTTGAGTTAAGTTGTTTTGAATTTGGGTTGGGTTTGAGTTGGATTATTTATATTATAAATGAATTTGGGTTTTGAGAAACTCAACCCAAATTCAACTTTTAACCCATATTTACACCCCTACTTTTAAGGGTGGTAATAGGTGGTGCGCAAAGCGTGGTAATATGTGTATCTTAATATCACACTTTAAGTTAAAAGTGTGGTATTAGGTTTGGACCTTTTACGAGGCTTTTAAGCTTGTTAATAGGTCCACAATCTATTACTATGCTCTATGTTTTGCCAATTATGATGCTCGCCCTAGAACAAGAATGATATTAAAACCAACCCTGTAGTAGTGATTAATCATTAATCACACGATCTGACTCAAAATTGCTTCAAAAAAATATCTGTGAAGAAAAAACTTTAAACAACGGAAGTGATAATTCTTCAGGATTTGCATAAATGAGTTTTGATAAGAAAATTTGGCTAGATTTCCATGAGATTGCGACTCTGATTCCATGAAATATGAGCTAGAGTTTTGAGATTTGGGAGAGAACCAAGCTAAATAACATTTGCTTCTTATTGAAATCAAGAGTAAATTGATTACAGAAAGAAGAAGATGAATATATAACAAAGATGAAGCTGATTGAATTTGCAAAGAAAGAAAGAAGATGACTTACTTTGAAAAAATGAAAGATTTTGCACCACACTGAATGGCACTACATGAGCCAGCGCAATCCTCTCCTTCAACGACCTATATGACAACGTTCTTTCAACAAACTATGCGACGACTCTATATAAATTATTGTCCCGCCATCAGCAGGCGGTGTTGCGAACCTTAAATGACACCGTTCTTCAAAAAACTCCCTCTCTCATAGGGCTGCAAGCGAGCCGATATACTCGCGAGCTGCTCGCGAATGATCTCGGTTAGTACTCGGTCAAAGCTCGTTTGTTAATAAACGAGTCGATCACGAACAACAATTATAAGCTCATTTAATAAACGAGCCGAACATGAGCAAGGGGATGTTCGGCTCGTTTATGTTCACGAACAAGCTCGATAAGAAGCTTGATAACTCTATTAAAAAGATTGAGGACTTACCGACTTAAGCTAGAATGTAGCTCAAATTCAAACATGTCAATCTATCGTAGCAAGAGTTAAGAAATCGAAATTAGTAAAGATGGCTATAATAATTAACATAAATTTCGTCTAATGTAAATGAAACGGATGTAACTTATGTGTATCATTTGAGTCAAACATGAACAATGAGATATTCGACTCATTAATTGGCTCGTTTAAAAGTTCCAGTTAAACTCATTTACATCTCGTTTAGACTCAATTACGAACTTTTTTTTATAAAGTTACTAGTCAATAGAGTAAGATTTTTTAACGAGTAGCTCATTTAAAACTCGTTCAAACTAATTTAAACGCTCGTTTATCATATATATTAAATTTTATATTATATCAATTCAAATGCTTGAGTAAAGCTGGAGCTCGGCTCGAACTCGTTAAAATTAAACGAGCCGAGCTTGAACATATATTTTAAAAGCCCGTTAATACTCGGTTCGAGCTCGAACTCGTGAAATTTTACATGAACGAATATGAAAACTTTATTACTTGGCTCGACTCGGTTCGTTTGCAGCCTTGCCCTCAGTCCCTCTTAGAGCATCCTCAGCATATTATTTCTTCCATGTTGGCTTCTAGTTCACGAGTGTCTTTAACTTGGAAAACATGATTTTGTGAAGTTTCTAGTGGGCCAAAACACGAGGAAAGATTTACGGGCTCTCGGCCCATGACATGCTTACAAGAAGCACGAGCCGAGAAGGAAACTGAAATCCAAATTCGGCGACTTCACATTCAAAACGAAGCTCTCCCGCAGATGACGCTTTTCAATTGTTCCCGCCATTCGAGATTCTCCTCAATCGAAGATTCTTCATCGACATCTCGCACAACCATTTATCCAGTAAGTGCTTTATGGCGTCTGGCTATTTTACTTTTACGTCTGGTGTTCAGCTTTGTCATTATTTGACCAAGGGTTTGAAGTATATCTATTTCAGCAACGTCATGTTCCAATTTGAATGCACGTTCAGTTGATTCGATTCGGCTAATTCATTTATTGATCCGCATGTTACAGAATAGGTAATCGATTGAGGTTAACAAGTTCAATTCTCCGTGTTTGCTATTTGGTGCATTGGAAGTGATATTATGTTTCCGTGGCTCTGCATCGACCTCTAGGTACTTATTTTCCCTTATGTCTACGAATGGTTTAATCAATGAATAGTGCCGCTGAATGCTTTATAACATGATGAAATTTTAACTCCCAGGGGTTTCGTATAATCAAAGTTAGAAAAGAAATAGTTAGGCAAATTGATGTCGGGACTTCAGGTTTAGCGGTAACTGGTAAGCAATTTTTTGGAACTACAGACGGTCTTAAGTGGTTTATGTGCTGTTTCCCATGGTATTCTGGATTGAGTTTAGCTGAGGACTTATTCATTTGCTGTGGAGGAAGACATTTGTTCAATTGATAAGAATCTCCCGCCTTAAAATTCATGGAACGAAGCTGTTAGGATGCATTAGAAAGGAAATGAAAGCAAGGATGGATCTGGAGTCTATATTCATTGATTACAGGAAACTTATCAGCTTGGTTAAAGCCTCTTCTCTCTGTTGTTCCTTCATTCTTATAAAAGAAAGCTGCTGCTTCAGGACATCAATCAGGGTACTTATCAGAAATTGAAAGAGAGTGCACCATCTGTGTTTCCAATCTAAGGGAAGAAGGCACAAGAGTGAAATTTTAACGCCTAGCAAAGTGAATTTGTTTTATTTTATCCCATTTCATTTGAGAAACTTTGGTTCACCAAAAAGGTTCATTATAAAAAAAAATTAGAGGTAATTGTACCTGTGAATTTTATCAAATTCACCCTTTGTTAATGCCACACGCTAGCACATGTTTTACTGCAGAAAATATTTTGGGTGTTGGATCACGCATCAGTTTGCTAACACATATTTTGGTGTTAGGTTCATAATCGCTTGTCGTAGCTAGCTAGGGATTTAATTGCTTAACTTAAATGTTCTTTCTTTTGTCCGATTTTCTTCATTCTCTAGTGAAGTCCTTCAAAGTCAATTCTTAACTGATTCTCTTACAGGGTCTTGAGATGCTAGTCCAGCCAAGAAACAAGATGACAGTTCTGATACTCCATCGGAGATTATGCAAGTAAATGCGCAATTCGTTCGCACGTGAACTTGTTTTATTCAATCAGAATTTGCAGAATATTTGCAGTACTCTCTTAAATTAAATGGTAAAGCTTTTAGACTTGACCTCACCGAATGAGTACTTGCTAATTTTGTTTGAAAAACAATAACTTCATACTGGAAGATAAAGGATCAGTACATTTCATTTGAGGCAAAGCAGCAATTAGATAGTTAGGTCTATGAATATTAATGACCCCATGTGTTATTTCCAAGCACTTGTTTCAACCTGCCTATGTAATGTTCCTTCATATTGCTTTGCTACAAAGGTGTAAAGACAAAACCATACGCTTCTGCTGGCCACTTACTGATTATTAGGCTCCAGAGTAAAATTATCTGTTGAACTTGCTCTATTCAGTCAGAATTTATGGTTGATTTTTAGAGGAAATGGTTTTGATGTTTTAGTAATTTTAGCAGGATGAGAATTTGGTCATTTGATTAAGTAAACTTCCTGGCTTTACCTACGTAAATGCCAAACGATTACCACGCTTTTAGTTTTTTATATTCTCTATCTTATGCTTATTCATCTTGCATTTTCATTTTGCTCTCATAAGTACCAAGAGGCTTGCTAGGTTTGGCTTAGGTACTTTGCTTTCTCCATAATAGAATTAGGGGCCTCCATGTTGGACAAAACAATAAAAATTTTAGGTTCCAAAGGACAAATTAATCTTATCATAAATTTTGTGAAGATTGAGTGAAGGTCCGTAATTACTGCACATTTTGTAGCAATTATATTTGGATTAAACAGCGGTTCATAACATCCCAGATTGAGGATACAAGTGCCTGTTCCTGCTGACATTACAAGTTTATCGTTGATCTGACTGATAAAAAACGTACAAAGAGGTAAGGAACCTATACTTTTGATTTAGTTCCAGATATAAGACATACATTGATAACATAGTTGGGTACCCCTAAGACATGGGTGTACCCTATTTGACCCTCAAAAATGACTGAGTTAGTGTTAAAATAACCCGTCATCTAGTACTTAACCAATTTACATAGATACCATCATCAGAAATTAGAAAGGCTAAAATCAACTAATTAGCGAGGACTTCCCAGATCAGCTCAGGATCAAAGGACGGAATTCTTGCCAGTGAGTACCCATCATTGAATCCATCTGCTAGTCCTGCCATAGAGCCATCTGTGCTCCAAATAGCCTGTTGGGAAGAATTCTCTCCATTCCATAATCCATCTTCCGACATTGTTGGGGACACTGTTTCAGTTCCCCAGCTGTCACTAACTTGCACAGGTGACACAGAAGAGGATGAGGATGGTGAATCTGACTTCCTCGATTTCTCAGGTATCAAATGATCAGATTTTGTGCTTGCTGACTTCTTCTTGGAAAGCTTCATAGCCTTTTCTCGCTTCACTCTCTGACAAATAGCTTGAATCTTCGCATCCACTGAGCTCTTCAGGGCGTTCAGTCTGCTGTCATCAAACCCGAGGGTGGAGGGGTCTTTAAGATTAGGAAAATTCAAGCGTGCGTACTCCCCGCGCAGCTTGTATGCAGCACGATCATACGCGTAGGCGGCTGCTTCAGCGGTCTCGTAAGTTCCCAGCCACACTCTCATCCTGTTCTGCGGCAGTCTAATCTCGGCAACCCATTTTCCCCAATGCCTCTGCCTCACTCCCCTGTACAACTTCTTCATATTGAGGCTCGGACCGGCCAAATTGGCAGCATACAGAGAGTTTCTCAAATCCATTTGGTGTTGCATAGTGCGTCTGAAAGCCACAGTGGCTCTGTTCTCCTCTGCAAATTTCTGAACCAGTTCCCGCTGGCGGAGGTAAACAGATGTGCCTAAAGGTTCTGAGGTTTGCTCAGAGACTGAAGTAGAGGGGGAGCAGTAGGAGAAGATTGAATCAATTGTATTAGTACCACTTCCTCCCGCTAGCAGAAGTTGAGAGAGCGATGATCCGATGATGTTGTTGCTATCCATCGCCATGAATGGAGGATTTTGCTGATCCATTTCGTGCTTTGTACTCAACGGGATGGTCTGAGAAAATGGAAGCTGATCTTTCGAAAGAGAGTTTGCGGGAGAGGAAAAAGGGATTTTTTGGAGTTTGTGAGAGAAGTGGGAATTGATGAGTTATTTGTTGGGGTTTGGCTGGATTGATGAGTTTGGCAGAGTGTTTCTGTATTTATAGCAGCAGAGTTTGAACTCCCTCCTTTCCCATTTACACACTCTTCTAATTTCCGCGTTCACAACTGGAGGTAGAGGGTAAGACCAAAAAAATACGTAGCTCTTACTTACTTAAACGTGTATAGAATCACATTAATGACCTTGGTAAAGTTAGGTGAAGACCGTAGGAGCAAGACCCTTGGCTTTAGGCTAACCTAGAGAATTGTACGAAAGGTTCTAGCAGCATCATAAACATGATTAGGACATATCCTCAAAAGTTGATTAATTACTTCTAGTATTACGTGTTTTTAACTAAAAGAACCCAATTATCTTCTTTTTTTTACAGGCCAAGGAAATCTGTGGAAGACGTTGAAGATGATAAATATCCAATAGCAACTTGTAACGTCCTACCCCTCTCGTATCCTCCATTCAGTGGACCCTCCAACAGGTACGAGCCACCCACTAATCTCTGTGACCAAAAAGCTTCAACTTTATGTATTCAATGCCCTCCTCACAAACTCATTTTCATGGTCCTTGTGACTCACTTCCATTGCAACAACACGTTCACAGTCAGATCCTCCCCCTCATTTTCCTTTGCACCCACAACCACATGGTGCATTTCTTCAATTGTTGGTTAGTACCCACTACCCAGTAGTATGATTAAGTTTGATCATTTATTTTTTCTTTTGGAAGTAGAAGCTTTAGATTTGTCTGCGTCAGTCTATTGGCTGAGGTCTGATTGAACAGTAGAGGAGCGGCTAACTATGTGGGTGAACTGAATGAATAACATGTAAAGATGAGAAGCTATTTTATTCAGGACGTAGGGGATCAGTCTTGAATTCAAAAAGGCATTTGTAAGTATCAAAAATAATAAGAGCCCCCACTGGAGTTTCTGGCATTAAGTACATAAATCTGTTTTGGGCCCTACTTGAAGAAAAAAATATCAGTGTTCAATTATCGAAAAGTTGGTCATCATACCCATCCAGTGCAGCTCCTCAGTAACATACAGTTACTTGTGTCTCGTCTCAAGTCATGTCATTGTTATAAGATGGACAATTCACGTCAGTGAAATCAAACAAATGCATTGATAAGAGCTCTTGAATTTTGGCCAAGGTCCTAGTTACATGCCGCTCAAAGATTTTCTCTATCAGGGTATAGTTTCATTCCAATTGGTAAGCTAGGTCTCTTCTCAAACTGGGAAAAAGGCTTTTTTTTTTGCTTTACCATGTGATCAAACCTAACCTAGTGGCCCAAGTCAACTTTTATCCATGCCTTTACAGACCTCTTTTACACTGCATGAAAGCTGGACCTCTGTTTAACAAGTTAGGTGCAGCTTTGAAAGCGCGGGCGTGTAAAATAACTAGGGGGGGGGGGGG
>NQLW01000033.1:1169004-1207381 GCA_002312845.1 Kalanchoe fedtschenkoi | reverse complement strand
CCTGACAATTCTCAAGGAACTAACACAAATAATAATGGTGCTCCAGTATAACCTATAAATTTACATTCTATAAAGATTATAAACATGACTAAATCATTTTAACGCTAATAACTCATCTCCCAAACAAAAAAACTTTATATATATCCACATGTTCTTAAACATATTTAAATGTCTAACTTTGGATGCTAATAACTTCACAATGAGAGACATTCAGCTTATAGTTTTTATATCATTAGTAAGCTTGTTTCAAGGTCAATAATTTAGACTCAATAATCATCCAATTTAAACATCATAAATTTATGTTTCCCACCTCTCAAGTTGCATGTATGAACTGTTAAATTTTATAGACATTTCTCTCCAACCGGATGGAATTGAAAAGTTTATCATATATCCGTATAAACTAATGTTTTGCATAGAATATATTCAAAGCAAGAATCATTCAATTCCAATATCAAAATAAAAAAAGATATCTATATTCGAAGTCAAAAGGAAGAATTGTAGAAAACTAGCCGACAATTTTCGACCCTGACCTATATGTACAATTATCTCAGTAGCTGAAAAGCTCGGAATCAAAAAATCACCCCAGAACAATATAAAAACTTAATTGAAACTGAGCTACCAATCTCACAATTAATTGTGCTCATAATATTTCTATTTTTATTTACCTCATCGTTACTCAACACCCATCCCTCTCAATTGACACACGCTCATATCTTAATGGCACACTTAACCAATTCTGCATGGTATATATTTTCTATTTAGATTTATATAATTAACTTAAGCGGTTAATAAATATGCTTAGATGAGGAAGATAAAAAAATCTAATTAATATATCCTTTGTGCACGTCAAGATTCATTAACTCATATGTTTGCTCTTGTCGTTGCTGGCTGTGATGTTTACCCTCCCAATTGCAGCTGGCTTTTTTCCTTTCAACACCTTCTCTTTACTTTGAATCGTCGTGTTCATAGCCACATGCATGTCTACTCGGATACCTCGGATACTTATAATTGTATGTCGTGTGAGTGATGTGAATCAAGCCGGCCATCACTAGCTTGATTTACAGTCGTTGGATACAATAAGGAAACAAAGGATAGGGACAAACTTTTATGGATGTCGTATGAGGCCTAACCACATACAAATGGGCTGCACTAATAAATTTATTATCTTAACTGACCTAAGCCCAAACATGTATTAAAAAAACATCAATTTGGAATATTCAACATGGCCATGCTATTATTTTTTCCAGTGTTGGATTTTCACACAGACACCAGAGTTTCTGAAGTAGAGGATTCAAAAAAAATACATTTTCTAAGGATCAATGTTTGAGCCGGCCTTGTTTACAACAGTAAAAATTATATTAATGGATAAGAAGTAAGGGTTGTGAAGCCCAACAATGAATTTGCTTATATATCCTTGTATTCTTGCCTATCCACATGATTGTGGCAATATCAATACTTCCAAGCTCCAAGTTATTTTTTTTTTACTGAGAAACAGATGCCACAATTACTGATCTGTTTATATTCGTGTGAAGTACTATTGAACATAGTAATATTATTCCACATCGTTCAAATTGAGTTCAAGATTGATCCTCATATATAGTTGGGCTCCCCCACTCATTGCCAATTGGTTTTGAGTGTGGATCCGACTAATTTACATGGTATCAGAGCGAGTTTTAGCCGCACTCTTAGAATATGCCCGTGACGGTTAACTAGATCCGCACGAGTTCCTCGCAAGTGAGGGGGAGTGTTGAGCATAGTGGCATTATTCCATATCGTCCATCTTGATCTCAAGATTGATCCTCAGCATAGTGGCATTATTCCATATCGCTCATCTTGATCTCAAGATTGATCCTCATATATAGTTGGGCTCCCCCACTCATTGTCAATTGCCAATTAATTTTGAGTGTGGATCCGATTAATCTACAAAACAAATAGTTACTTGAAATACAAGTCTAAAAGCAAGTGTAACTGTAACATAAAAATATATGATGAGTAGACAAAGGTGTATACCTTTTACTCTCCGCACAATCTCTGAGCTCATTCCATTCATCATCCATGTCTCTTTCGCTGTTTCTATGCATGTCTGACCAGTTTCTTTATTTTCGGAAGAAAGATAAAAAAACCAGGGACGTCACCTAATAATGTTCATAGAATTCGGTGGTTGATCTTTGAAGCCATGTTCTTGTCGAGCTAAGGAAACACGTGGGCAGGTGTGATTGGGAGGAAGCTTCGTCCCCACCACCGCAACTCCCAGCAGCATGCACGTGCTGACCTTCACCGACGATGCATGCAACACTAGATGTCGACGTTTGGTAGGCTGTCATGTGTTGTTGATTATTAGGCCCCACCTGGCTTAGTTAGTCTTACTGTCAGAACCCATTTTGCCTGACGTCCAATACCTTCTCCAAACTCAAAAAACCGAGCTAGCGGCCAGTCGGCCGGCATCAGGAATTAATCGCTTAGCGACCTTAATTAATTAGGTCTTCTTCTGGCCTATACGTTGCCCCTATACATTTTTGGTGGTGGTGACGAAGCAAAGAAACAAAACTATTCAAATTTAGATAATTGATTTGGTGAGAGAGACTTGCAGGTATGTACAAAAAGATTTTGGGTCCAGAAAATCCAATTTCTTATAGTTAGGTACAGACTAATTAAGCAAGGCGCGACTCGTGCAGGTGCAAGAAGATCTCCTTGTCTGATTTTTGTGTTCATTGTTTCTTCTACTACATGCCACATGAAGACTGGCGAGAAGGTTAACAATAATACAGTTTGTGCGGTTATGTTACAAGGGTCTGTAAGTAAGTGATTAGGTTTAAAATATGTATGAAGATTCAAATTGGAGAGTAATTAATTAGAATATCCGGGAGAGGAGATAACTGAAACCACACAAACGTACGCACTCTTGGACAGGGAATGGGTGAGGTTCCATTGGCTACATGAGTTGGGGTGTGTGTAATAACGAGTAATGAGCACGAGGTCCTAGCTATGCTCTTAAAGATGAGATGGGTGGATGTTGATATGAAAATTTAATTGATTTCTAAAATGTTGTGGCCTGCCATTGTGGTTGTGAGGCTCTGGTGAACCATTTTTTTTAAAAATAGCTGGCTAGCATTAGCAGTAGTAGTATTGTACAGACTCTCCATGGCCTGGTTGACACGCAGAACAGATGCCATGATAATGGATGCTTCCTCATTTTGGATTTCTCAGGAGAATGCTACTGACAGTAAATTGATACACATGTTTTCAGTGTCGCAACTTTCTGATCATCTTTGACTTACTTCCACATTTTCTTTTCTCTGAACATAATCAAAAAATATGTTTAGCGCAGAAAAGATTGAGGCAAAGAAAACAACATTTCACATTGATTTCGTTTCATTTTTAGGATAGACGTAAAAAATATCAAGAAAATCGTGTCAAAACTTTAAAATTAAACCAACTTTTTTGGTTGTAGTTTTTCATTTAATTTGCTTCTTCCACACTTTTCATCTACATATTTTGTTGTATGTAGATGAAACTGGAAAAAAAGGAAGAAGGACGAAGATAAAGTTGAAATCTGGTCGGAGATGGGGTAGATAGAAATCAGAGGCGAGAAAGAGAAATGATTTTGTTGGAGAGAGATGATTGTCTTTGGATGAATTTGAATGTATATGAGAGAACTGAGATTATGCTTTACTCTCCCCATTTTGCCTCCAACACACGACATGTCATACTCTCCAACCCCCAATACACGCCACTTGTCTACCATTCTCAATCATTAGATTGTCTCAGCCAACCGTCCAAATTGAGTTTTCATTTCTCGCCAAACAGTGAAGTTCCCTGTGGAAACCCCTATATATATATATATATATATATATATATATATATATATATATAGTTTCCATATATTTGATATATTGGATTTATGTTCAAACATTAGTGGCGGTAAGAGATAGAAAAATGCAATAAGATCAGCTTAGTTAAGTGAATTGGAAAGCATTGAGAGCATGTGAATCCTTGATTGTGGAGGAGTGATGCATAGAGCATTATAATGAAGTTGAGTGATTGAACTGCATACCAATAAATATATAACATCGTTGACCAATCAACTGCAATATGGCTTACGCGCGATTGCTAAAGCTTAACAAAGTGAACCAAATACATCGATTAATCCAATGTCAGCTTATCAAACAAAATCATTATTATGGCAGCCACATTGATCTACAAGATCAGTGCCTAAATATATATTGTAACTAAGTGACAGCATCTTAATGGTTAATTCATGATCGATGTAGCGAATACGGTCCACCTGAGAATGTCGATTTTATTTTTCAATTTATCTTCATCCTACTATTTAATTTCGATTCTATCATAGTTTGGTATTTTATTTCAATTATGCCCCAGGTGATAAAATCGGGAATGATATTGACAGTTTGTTTAAAGAAAAGCATGAATGACTTTCCGGTATCATTTTCAGTTTTCTTGAAACAAACCGTCAATGTCATTTCCAATTTTGTAAATTGAGGCAAAATCAAACTTGAATAGTCAAATGATGTAGAATCGAAATTGAATAATGGAATGAAGGTAAATTGGAAATTAAATAGAGAATGTCTCATAAATAACTATCATATTTGATTATTGTGCAATTATTATCTCTATGATACTCCACCACCAGGCCCATGTGGTGATGGTAAGAAGAAGATTAATTAAGAGATTTTGGAAAATCTTAATGATGTCACGTCACATGCGAACATGCTTCCAATAATGAATAAGCAATTTCGTCCAGACACGATCAAGCAAATGGAATCGAGCTTTAAGAATAAAACCAAGACTTATTCATTTAACCACCGAGCTGATACAAAACGCGACCCTACGGAGAACTCTTAGTCACAACTTTGTGCAAGAATGTCCAAAACTAAATAATAATTTTAAAGCACTAATTTACCTTAATTTGCGCAAACAGTGTCGAATATCAAATTGAGCAGACGGTGCCTATTATTATTAATGGTTGTCCAAATTAATCTGAATCTATCGTGTATTTGTATACTCTCACTGTCTTTTTTATATGTCACTTAATCAAAATTTTTTATCTTTTTTTACATGTCTCATAATATTTTTCAATATGTTTTTAATATTACAACTACTTTAAATTATTAAACATTAATGATTTTATTATCACAGGATAAAGAAAATATATTGAGAGGGTGGATTATGAAATAATCACATAGAGTGGATAACTATGTACATTATATATTTTTAATTTCAGAGGAATATTTTTGATTTTTGAGGATGTATTTATCATCATTTTTGAATTTCATAACCTAACACAACGCATAAATATGAATAAAAAATTTAAGTGGAGTCATTTGACCCCACTAAAGCTTTCATGCGTTGTATGATTTTATTTTATTGGTCAATATTTTTTATTTATTTTGATGGATTATGAGCTCACTCGAATTATAATGAGATGTTTTGATTCGAATCATTAAAGTTAAAATTTTAATTGTATTTGGTATTAAAAAATTAAAATTTGTACTAAATCAATAATATGAAAATAAATTTAAAAAATTTAATTATATTAAATAAAATTTAAATTAAATTTAGAAGACAGTCGTACTTAAGAGGTTCCTTAAGTTTTTATATGTTGAGTGCATTAGGGAGTCAGAATATAATTGACACGTTGTCGACATCGCCATGTCCCACTCATGGTTTTTCTCTTTTTGCAATCCCTCTCGATGACTAGCTAGCAATAGCAATACTCATTCAGACATCAAATTTAATTTGAATAGCAATTGAACACTGTCATTCTGGATTGCGCAACAAATAACTACGCATCAGATCTTAATCTCCAAGTATTGTAACTAAGTGGGTCACTGATGCCTCGATCTTACATTACTCCCTCTGCCCTGTTTAAGATTAAATTGCATAGGTTAGGAAAATATTAATATTAAGGGTAAACTACAAAAACATATCAAGAACTATCATTCATTTTTAAATTAAGTACCGAACTTTTAAATTTTTCAATTTCAGTATCGAACTTTTTTATTCTACAATTTCAGTACTATACACTTAATAAAATGAGAAAATTTATATAAAAAAACATATGTTGGGTCCGATATGTTTATGCAAGTTTCAAAATTCTAGCTAAAGAGTTAAACTTACAAACTAATTTTCATATTTCATGTTAATTTCTTCTTTCTGTTAAGTGTATAGTACTAAAATTGTAGAATAAAAAAGTTCGGTACTGAAATTGAAGAATTTAAAAGTTCGGTACTTAATTTGAAAATGGACGGTAGTTCGGGGTATGTTTTTGTATTTTACCCTAATATTAATGGTTGAATGAATTTAATTATTAAGAGATTAAAATATTTTTTTAAAGTTTGTGAAAAAAATAAAATTTGTAAATTATTATTGGTCATGAATGATTTTTTTATTGATTAGGATAATAAAGTGAATAATTTTTTACGTTTTAAAATATTTATTAATATTAAATATACATTAAAAATTATTATGAGATAAATAAAATAAACAAAAAATTTCGACCACCGAGCATGTCAGAATATAAATTTTTTTACGAACGTGAGAATGAAAGCTCATCAAATACATTCATTATTACTACAGGGACACATGTTAGACGTACTTCTAATGGCCCATATCATTTATTTTTTTTGCAGATAGTAAATAGCCAGAGTAGTTTCATATAGTACTGTAAATGAGTAGATGAACTGAATCAAATCTATGGTTTTGAGTGTTAGTGGTTTGGTTATGGTTTTGAATTTTAAAGAATTGATAACTAATGATTTGGTTTGGTTTTTAATATTTTCAAACCGAATTGATCCAACCCGAATGGTTTCACTATATTTTAGATCATATTTAAATTTAAATAAATATAAAATATAAATTAGCACACATTTATTATTATTAATATGAAAAGTCTCATATTAATAATTAAATTAGTCAATAAACTTTATAAAAAATAAATTGAACCGAACCGAACCGCACGATTTGACTTGGTTTGATTTTTTGAAACAAGCGATTCTCTTCAGTCTCAAATTCTTCAAACCGGCCACCAACAGTTCGATTTGATTTTTTATTAAAATCAAACTTAACCGAATCATTACACACTTAGTTTCAAATCAACAAACTATACGCTTCCCATATTGTACATTTTCTTCCTGCCAAAAAACTATCATCTAAAACTTCAACAAATTATATAATTAATCGGATGTTAGTCTGATAGTTAAAGTATTATCTAAAAATTAGAATTTTCAAATTTAAATCTTAGTGTGTAACTGCCACCCAAAAGAAAGGTTAAACATTATATGCATCCGATAAAACATTTATCACCCTAATCATTTTAAAATCTAGTAATGTGGTGAAATTTTTTTGTAATTTTTGACTATTCGGATGGAACCTCACATGCACATTCTAATATTGTGAAATAATAGTCGCGTTAATTTTTTGGACAATAGTTTGATTAATTATTTTTATATGAAAACATATTAATGTATTCGTATAGAATTCTTTTTTAGTGATTTTTTTGAATCATAATTTTATAACATATATATTTTATAAGTAATTCTTAAGTTAAATAACAAATATAAAGACAACCAAAAGAGTATAAAATTGCATTTTTTTTTTGGTGACGAAAATAAATGCACTCATTATTGTAATTCATGAGGATATTTTCCGACATCTCCTACTACAAATCTCTAACTAGACCCATAGGCTTCTAAAGCCTATCTTTGAGGACAGTTGACACTCAATATTATTCACACTTTACACTATTTGATTGAGATTTGATTCTGGGGGTTGATATTAGCCAAACATACATTAAAATAATTGGACGTTATATTTGTGTACATAATTTGATCCTCTTTGAAACTTCTCCATCCCCAATGAATTCTCCAAATTCCAAAAATAAAAAACCAACCATACTCAACATATTTACTCTATCAGTCATACTCCACGTATATACTTAAGCGCATGAACGCTGATGGCCTAAGGGTATGTTTGGTTTAGGGAAAATTTAATGGAAAGAAAATTTAAGAAAAAGTGAAATTCATAATGGATTCTATTTTATTTTTCTTTGTTTGCTTCAAATGAAAAAATTAGAAGAAAAGTTTCAAAACTCATCTTATTTTACTTTAACTTTTCCTCTATTTTTTCATGCAATTTTCTTTTTCATATATTTTTCCTAAACCAAACAAAGGAACTCTTCTAATTTTCTTTCAAATTTTCTTTTCCATCTAATTTTTGCTAAATCAAACACAGCCTAAGTATATCTTTTGTTGGTAACAAATCCCTTGAGAGAATTCTGCATACTAAAAGATTACAATAACTGATTTCATGTATATATTAATGCAAGCTGAGAACAGTCGGCCAAATTTATTTTTTTTATCATAATTATTAGGAGTATTCTTATAACCGTTAATTGAATAAAATTAATTGCAAAAGTTGAAAAATGGTTAACCGTCAAATTCTGCTGGTTAATCAAACAAATTTGGTTCAGTTAAAGGCTAAAGATTTAAATTTTTTGATTAACCTGATATCCGTTTAACCAAATAATAATAAAAAAATTAATAATATAGTTAATCACTATTTAACTAAATTTATTGAAATTAACTATTTAATTTTTAAATATGAATTATTAAAAAAACTAGAATATGGTTAAATGATCAGTAACAAAAATTTACCATAAATAAATGGTTAATCGGTTCAATTAGAGGTTAAGATTATTGTTAATCGGTTCAGTTAACTATATTTATAATGTCGTTGGTTATTAACCAAATCTAAAAACTTCATTTATATTATTAATATATAATTAAACATGTATCTAAATGCAACTGATTATTAAAAAATAAAACTACTTTGTTTTGGATGTCAATATATTCATTTAGTTGTACGAGATGTTATTCTATCATAAAATTTGAACAGTTGACAGAAAGTTAAACAAAGATTAAAAAAAAAAAAATAGGATGCACACCGGAGGATCCTACATGCATCAGAATGGTAATGAATGATTTTGTATTGAGTATGATAATAAAATAATTAATATTTAATATTGTAAATTTTTTTTAAATGACTAATAAAAATTAATAAATAAACTTGATTAATTGGCAAGAAAAACAGAACAAATGAAATATAATGATATGCCTAATTTGTATTCTCGTGGTGCATCTGCATCTGCAGTGGATGGAATGTCCCAACTGATCACACTTAAACCTTCACCTTCAATTTCAATTTTCACGCACTATTACTTATCCCTTCTTCCGGGTTAGAACAGGACGAAGCTCAGTTAAAAGTTAAAATTGAATGGAGAATTATTTCATCATGCTAAATTAATTTATAGTAATTCAAAATAAGATTGTTTTGATGTAAATTATGTCGATTTTGAGAGGAAAAACAAGATAGATTCATTTGTACTTTATTCAAAATTATGATTACTGACTTTGACAGTATTTAATTTTGCTGTCCTCTACAACAATGCAAATCAAATTGCTCGAATTTCAACCACATAACTTTTTTTGGGAGTAGGCTTGTGAACTTTAGCCGGTCAAAGTTTCGCTCTGCTCCCGTGTTTCGCTTCTACGTTTTCCAAAACAGAATAGTAAATTGAACAACTCACTGCTCCAAAAAACACTTGCAGTTTTGCTCCCTTTACATGCATAGTATTCAACATTCAATCCCGAACCTTGTATCAATTTCATAACCACGCTCTATAGACAGGTCTCCTTTTTTTTAAAAAAAAAAAAAATTGCAACCGAGCAGGATTAAGATGAATTGATTTTTTTTCTTTTTTGTGGTCAGGAGACGCATACCTCTAGACCTTGATAATGATGATAGTGACTCAAAATGTAAATCCGTTACCATTTAGACTTGAACCCATGACTTGAAAATTATTAGACAATACTTCAAAACATTAAGACAATGCGTTGTTGGTGAATTGAGATTAGTTAAACTAAAGAGTATATGGTTTAAACGATCTCCTCCATTATTTTTTTAATATCACTTAATAAAATATATTTGTTCATTTTATTTATTACTTCATATTGTATTATCAATGCACATTTACTCTTCCACTACTATCACAAAAATAAAAAGTTGTAGTTACTTATTATATTCTTTTAATTAATGTTAGCAACCTCACATAAGTATATAATTGGATTTTAACGGTGCTTATTTTAGATAAGATTTAGTTTATAGACAATACTTTTATTTTCGTAAAAAAGTTTTCTTAAAATGATGTTGAACAAGGTTCAATGACGAAAACCAAAGGGTATGATGATTCCGCTGAATTATTATTTTTATTACTATAAATATTAAAAAATCGGATGGCACATTTGAAATAATCACATGCACGTAGTGGGCAGAGCCTGGAAGTTTTGTTTTGCATGATTTCATGTCATGTCTATCCACGAGTGAGAGTGGGTATGTTGGTGAACCGGTTACTCCGCATTTTTTTTATTTGTTATTTAAAATATCATGCATTAATTTTTAAATTTATAATAAAAATATATTATCAAAGTAGAATTCGATACGAACATATTGAGATCAATTACATAATGCTTATTATAAAATTTAAAATATAAAATGATAAATCAAATTTAATTTTATAAACGAAAAGTAATAAATAAAGAGAACGGAGGAAGTATATTCTTAAGGTGAGCGGCGGGAGAGGCCGTTGATTGCGGTTGGAAAATATAAAGCCAACATGTGCGATGTTGCCGTGTGAGGTTATAGTAAATACAAACGGCCTCGTACTATTCATAAGCAGCTTTTGTGATTTCCCATGAAACGAAGCATTTGTCACCTTCCTAATCCTAATCCCCCATCAAATATTTTGTCTTTTATTTTTTTTCTAATATCTTTTTCCACCCGTCACCAAAGTACCTACTAATGTGTTTGGTGGAAAAAAAAATTTGTAGAAAAATTAATTAGATGAAAAATAGAAAAGAAAATTTGTTTGAAATGAAAAATATTTTAACATTTTTTCATCATTTTGCACCTCAAACCAAACAGAAAAAAATAAAATAAATTTCATAAAAGAATCCACTTTTCTCCAAATTTTTCTTTTCACTAAATTTTTTACCTAAACCAAACATAAGGAACTAAATAAATATTTTCACCCACTACTATACACAGCCTAAATGTGAAAATCAGAAGTAGGAGCGGCGCCCCACTTTATTTACGGAGCGTGTGTCGGCATCTTGTGAACTGCTAAAATGTTTACAATAGTTTGGTTTGTGTAACTAACTTTCATTTTAAGGTGTTGAGTGTCACTTTGTCGGGTTGTCGGACTCAGACATACGATTACTACTCGAATGCTTTAAAAGCGGAATTAATAAAATAGTAGAGAGTTCGAGCTCAAAATGTTTTGTTTTCTGGAGGACTAATTGGTTATAAACAAGTCAATTAGTGAAACTATTATGTAGTTTTAAAACTATTATGAACAACCTAGCATGTCTTTTTAATATTTGAATGTCATTTAACTTGTAAATTATAAAATTTGGACATTTAAGATATAAAATGTGAAGATTATAATTTTTTTAATAAATGCCTAAAATGAGATGGAAAATAAGATGGAAAAACTGAATAATTTGAAGGTCACCTCATCCAAATTATTATTAGAGAGTTGAGTAGGTAGGCGGTAGAATCTTAGTCGCCCAAGTAAGCCGTAACTCTTTATGTTCGATCTCAAACTTACTAGACATAAATTGTATTTGACTTTATCGACACCCCTAATTATTGAAGGTGAAATATTACACAGTCGAATGGTTACAAAAGTTTTGATTATTAAAATCAAACCCTTTTTATAATATGTATTTATTTTTCTTAGAGCAATATCCTTTACTCACTCTTTGATCTCATGGTGAAAATGCAAGAAGCAGACGACAATTTCTAAGCCTTTTACAAACGCTGACTATCGCTCGCTTGCCAACACTACTTGTGAGAATGTAACTTACTTGACAGCTATCTATATTTGGCTTTCTTTGAGTAACAATGCTTATTCCAGTTTCTGTTTACTCAGACAGCAAGCGTGCCATGACAATATAATATTTTGATAATTAACTCTTTTAATATTTTTTCTAGATCCGTCCTGAACTGATCAACGTCATTTTCTTCTTTGGCGCACTCTTTTGGGGCAGCCGGTGTCATTTGCAGCCCAACTTTCTGTCTTTGCTGCTTTCCTCTAATCTTCTCTCCTATTTATTTCACATTGTCAAGATGCAATAAGTTTCGGGTTTGATTCCAAGCCAGTAAAACTTGAAGTTTGGAGGGCGTGGGATCACCAGGCCAGTAGAATGCTTTATTCAGTTACACTGCAATATGCTTTATTCAATGTCATCCAAATTTAGTGCAACCATCCACAGTGCCATTAGTGAAGGCCATGAAGTTAATGTGTTTGTGTCGGTGGATGAACATAGAAACATGTTGTGGTTGTAATGAGCTGTTGCAGATATTATTGTAATTAAACTAATTTGGTTTTGCAGAAATTAAATCTACACATTTGGATTTCGGGCAGGACAGTGATTTTACATTAAAATAAAAGTGGTATCTTCTATTCAACTTTTAGATGGTTTAGGTGTTCAATTTTTTTTTACAAAAATAATTTTTAACATAAATTACATCGCACACATGCGACCATCAACTTTGATCATGAAAATTGTCAGGATTCAATCATCGCTCTCTTTATCACCGGGCCACAACCCTGATGGCAACCCAAATTTTTTATTATGTAATTTTGCCCCCTGAAAAAAAAAATTCTGACTCCACCACTGGTGAATCTGATGAAAATCATCATAATATGGACAAGTTATAGTCCTAAGTTTGAATATCATTCTCAATATATGATTTTTATTTTATTATTTTTTTCAAAATAACCATTAGTTCTCTAATTTATTATCAATAAGTCTCATATTTGTGAGGAAATCAATCCCTTTATTTTTTCCCCTACAATCAAGATTATTATTTTTACTTTATCTATTCATCATAAATTCACTACGTCATAAAAACCAATGATGTACATAAGCAATTTTTATGTTTTGGGATTTGAAATTTTTAGGTCTGTGTTACACTCACTTACCCTGCAATCCAATTTTCAATCTAGTTTTATAATACGCACTGTTTGAAAATTTTAGAAAAGATTGAAAGGTGGCACGACGTGAATTCGACAAATATACAACGTTTATTTTCATTTCATACATCATTTTAAAAACGTTTATATGCATTTGTCGTATAAAGTCGAATTTCTTACACGCCGCCTAAATTGAGAGTATATACAACATTTTTGGATAAAAAACGCCATATGTAGCTCTACTTAATAGACGATGTTTTTTTTTTCATTTTTTTTAAGGGGATCGATAGTGGTTCCCCAGTTCCCCCTTGGTGGCCAGTAGCCGCACACCCCTCCACCTTGATAGTGTGCGCCCATACTCACTGCGGGCCAGTTCACGCGCACCTCCAGTGTATCTAAGCGTAAATGCGGTACCAACAGGGCTTGAACCCATGACCTTGGGGTTGTTAGACAACACCCAATACTACTAGGCCAACACCTTGTTGGTTAATAGACGATGTTTGTTGAAGATAAATATCGTCTATTCAGTAGCACTATATACAACACATGTGATAAAGAATAGGGATGGCAATGGTGCGGTTCGGGGTGGTTAGTGGTATTACCATACCCTATCCGTCTCAAAACATATCAAAATCATACCCGCACCATAACCGCTCGGGTATGGAAAAATCAAAACCATCCCCATCCCCATCGGGTTTCGGTTTAACCATGGTTAACCATTTAACCAACAGTCGATCTCTCATATGAAAAACTAAAAGCATTGCAATTGGCCACGGATGAGAAGAATAGTCTTAGCTCGCATAGTTTTTCTTTATTACAAGCGTTAGAAATACCTAAATTAAGTTTTATATCTCTAAAAAAGCAATGATACTAATTAATATCCTAGTACAATATGTTGTTATTAATAATTTGCTCGTCCTGATCAGCCAACCAGTTAATAGTGCATAACAAGCTTCTTATCCTTAACTTGGTGAAAAAAAATTTATCGAAGGGCGTCACATCTTACTTAAAATCAGGAGTAGTGCGATATTATTAACAAGTGACACGTACTGCATCTTAATAGATACCTGATTCTTTGTTTCATCTTATTTAAGACCGAAGAGAAAATGAGTAGTTCTTAAACCCAACATGGTCGACAATTGAAAGAGGATTTTCATGAACTATGATCATTGAAACTAATTTCTTCCTAAACCTTTGCTGATCAAAAGCTTGAGATTTTACTTTATTATTATTATTCACATTAAAAAAGGATTGTCTTACAACTTGATTTTTCTTTTTCAAGGATGATTTCACATGAGCATGTAGATGTGACATCTCATCCATCAAATCTACTCCAAGAAGACATTTACAGTATACACATCTTGCTTTCTTTAAATCAAGAACTGGAACCGTCTCAAAATAGTTCCAAACAATGGTCTTTACTGTACTGTCTGAAAAAATAGAGAGTGAATCCCTCATTAGTGAAGTTATATCATCCTCACCACTTGTCACGACCTTCATAAAAATAAACAGAATGTAAAACACATTACAAAATATAGAAGCCTTTGTAAGACAAATTGTAGACAAAATATAAAAAAAATCTTATCTTTGGTACAGATGAGAGACGACAGACTACACTTTGGCTAAGGTTGTGCTCTTTGCAAATTGTGTCGTCAATAGTTTGGATAATAGAAATAAAGACTGATGACATAAAAGTCATACTTGACAATCGGCCGCTTCAGCCAAGCTTTCACTCGATGATACAAAAATAATAGCTATTTCGTCGCTTCAGCAAGTGACAAATGAAATAAAACTCGTTGCGTAGCTTCAAACATGAATGTTTTGATGTTGTCTATGGTTTCACTAAGATAATTCGCTTCATTCGATGACATAAATAAAGAAAACACGCTGCACAGCCTGAGACCAAGATTTTTTTTCTAGTCCTACCAAAATATAATAAGCATAATCTAATAAAGCTAACTCAATGAATCACAATACTATATTATGATTACAAATTGAGCATTTTATTTAAATTCTTTCAATAATTACTAGAGAAATATGTATTATAGAATTAAATGTATTAATTAAATAATTCTTTCAATGCTATATGTATTATTTTATTTAAATACTATTATGGGTGGTTAACTAAAGTTGGGTCGGGTCGGGGCGGATATGGCAAATACCATACCCTTAACCTACCCGTCCAATTTTTTTCGGTTCGGTTACGGTTTTAACCGTGGGCGTGGTCAACTCGGTTATTATCCATGTTGACCGGGGCGGGGACGGTTCGGTTCGGTTGAATTGTCATCCCTAATAAAGAAATGTTGTAAATAGTATCTATTATATAGTGTTTTTTAACTTTAAAAGGTTGTATATACTCTCAATTAATTTGCTTTATAATCATTTTTATATTAATTGAAATATCCGTCATTCTGTCAGTTTGTGAAAAATTCTCCATTGCATTTTGCTTTCATTGGCGTTAAGCCAACAATACTGCAGTAATGTCCCCAACTTTAATTAATTATTTTTCATAAATAAGATTGATCACCAAATGTTTGTAAGAAGGCAACAAACATTGTCTTCAACATCAATCTTCACCTCAATTTGTGTGATATCTATGATAATCCTCAATATATTCATGTGCTGAACCAAATGACTCTTTTCTTGCATCTTCAGCCCATGCAGTCTCTGCTTCAAATACAATCTATTTGTGAGGAACTTCGATATAATTTGAGATTCTAACTTCTTCTAAATTTCTCTTTGAGACGACAGACTCATTACATGTTATATGATCTCATCCGCCAAACATAGTTGTGTCGTCCCTGCAGCTCGCTGCTGCAGGTCCTCTCAATCCTAATACTTCATCGATTTAGGCTTCCTAGGTCGCACAACTTTCAGAATCCCTTGCTGCTCTGATAGATCTTTCACCCTTTTCTGCCATAGTCATAAATTACCGTGATATTTGAACTTGACTACTTCAAATTTAACACTCAATATAGTCATCTCAACCATGCTCTAATATCACTTGTTAAGAATTCTGACTAACTAAGAAGAGAGAAAATAATAAAAGACACAAGGTTTAATGAGGTTCGGCAATGTGCCTACGTCATCAGGAGGAAAGAGTGACTATATATTACTGAAAGTGTCGTCTCACTCAATTAGTTGGAGTTACATGATATATATATATATATATATATATATAATAGTAACGAGGGGGCGGATCAGGTGAAAATCACTTTGGATTTGTAAACTGTGAACCGTTTTTAATCGTTGATCTATTTCAAATCAATGCATCAGATTTTTTTGCTTTTATTACATAAACGTATGTTAATTAATTATGTTTTAATATTAAGCGGATAAGATCAAAATTTAAACCCGGAATATATTCTTTCCTTTTTTACGCCACCTCTTAACTATCAAATCTCTTGATTTATTCTTATTTTTACGTTTCGTTTTTTAAAAAATATAATGATGATCTCCAATCCGACAAGAGAAGATGAATCATCTTATGTGCACCACGATTTCATGGTGCACCTGGTGCACCTATTACGAATTTGAGATGGTGCACTGTAATTAATTTATTGATACACTATTTGGTGCATAATATAAGAGATGGTGCACATATTAATTTTAGATGATACACTTTTTTATTTTGGTATGATGCATCATAATTTATTATTTTATTATTACTTGACACCCTGTTATATTGTAATGGTGCACAAGTTAATTTCACATGGTGCACAAGCTGATTTTATATGGTGCACAAACTTTCACTCCAGCGGCTCCCCAAACCCTGCCCAAATCAGCTGATGTTGCATCTAGATGAACGAAAAAATGTTTGACTGATCAAGTTGATGATCGAACAATATATGAGTAAGGAATCTACGAAATATATGTAGTGGAAGAGAGAGAAAAGAAGATAATCATAAAGATTATCTACAAAAATATTTATTGTGGAAAATAGATTATCATAAAAGATTTATTAAGATAATATTCATGCTATAATTAAGGGAATCTTTAAATGAAAATTAAAAGATATAATAATTTATTTAAAAATCTTAATAATCATGTCCGTTAGATTGAATAAAATCAGTGGACATAATGAGTTCACAGTTTACAAATCTAAAACGGTTTTCATTTGATCCACAACGATATGTACATATTTACTTGATTATCCATATACCGTACCGTAGTACTTCATCTCCGCAACCCCAAGTCCACTTAATCATAACCCACAATTACTAGTCTTGCCGCCACAGTCCACTAAAATTCATCATTATGTCACTTTCTACTCCACTCTCACATAAATCTTTTATTAGTATATAAACTATATCAGACATATTACATAATCAATCTCGGCTATTCCTCTTCATAGGTGGCAAAATCTAAATTTCCCTCTCACATGCGATCGAACAATGGGACCTTAAGCACCCCAAAATAAGAATTCATATGTGCTCCCTTGAAACACCATATGTGCAACTAGCTAAAAGTTGATAAATTCGGAGAGCCGCTTAATCAGATTTGTGTGCGAAAATCAGTTCAATTTTTTTCATCGCACCCTTTTTGAAAATCAAGATAGTTCAGACCGCAATTAGGTAAACGGTGATAGTTCAGAACCTTTTTTACGTTTTTCCCCTAAACAAATTTCCTACATAACGACTTTCCCACATTAAACTTGTTACTGCAAAACAGTGTTCTAAAAATCCCCGTTCTAGACCGATTAATCGGCGATTAATCACTAGGCAGTGTTGAAACATACCGCCTAGCCGAGTAATTGTTCAAGGCTTAATTTTTTATTAAAATAATAATTTTTGAACATATATGTTTATAATTAATTATTAAATTTATTATTAATTTATAACTCTAATTAACTGTCCGATTAATCGTTTTAATTAATCTCCACTTATCTGATTAATCATCCAACATTATGCTTGCCGTCTAGCATCGTCAAATGTTTTTTTAGAACATTGCTGTAAAATGAAGGAAATTTAAAAAACAAACACCGGCTCTTCCCAGTAAGGTGGTGGGGTCGACCTACACGTGTCTCTGTCTATGTCTCCCTTAATCAACTGTTTTCCTGTCCCTAATAATTATTGTATATTATTAAAACAAATTTAATCTAAATTATTGTCTCCGATTTTTAATATATGTCATTTAAAATTAATTAGAATAAGTTAAAATATAAGTCATGTTAGCGGTTATTTTCTCCGATTTTTAATATATGTCATTTAAAATTAATTAGAATAAGTTAAAATGTAAGTCATGTTAGCGGTTGAATAATTCTAATAAGTATGTTATTAATTTTTTTTAAAAATTCATATAAAAATAAAATTGATAAATGATTACTAGTGATAAATGTATTTTTTTATTAATTATAATAATAAAATAATAATATTTGAAATTGTAAAATAATTATTAATATTTAATAAACATTGAAAAATATTAAATAATAAATAAAAATAAACGTAAATATTCAATTAAATGATATATAAAATAGGAGAGTGAGAGAGTAAGTATTTATCTCTCAGTTCAATTACTAGTATACAATAATGACAATTTTAATCACCATAATGTTTTTGAAGGCTCAGCTGAGTATAAAGTAGCTCCATAGCAGGCGATCCCCAACCTCACCCCCACCCCTCTCCTCTTCTGCTTCACTCTCTCCTTTAATATTTACGTCGACCATCTGCCGCCGCCTCTCTCTCGATTGGGTTGTTTATCACAAGTTTTAGCTGATAAACCACACCACCATTGCCGGATTCACTCAACCCCACCATTTTTCTCTGGGTTGATTAGTAATCTGTTGCTATCGCATACACACTACTACTTGTTCTACTCTCTAACCCACTCTGCTCTCTTTTGGGTTTTCAACAAAATTAATACACAAAATGGACAAAGCCGCGTATTTACTTCCTCTGCTTTTGACGGTCTTCTCCGCTTCCTCTGTCTTCGGGGGGCATGACTACGGTCAGGCTTTGACTAAGAGCATTCTCTTCTTCGAAGCTCAGCGCTCTGGCCACCTCCCCAGCAACCAGCGCGTCAAATGGCGGAGCCATTCGGGGCTGAGGGACGGAAAAGCCAGCGGGGTATGTATGCATCGATCACTAGCCACCCTCGAACGCAGCTGTGTTTCCAGACAGTGACTCATTTGAAAAGTAATGTCGGTGGTTTACGTTTTCTCAGGTGGATCTGGTCGGAGGCTACTATGACGCAGGCGACAATGTGAAGTTTGGCCTCCCAATGGCCTTCACCATCACCATGATGTCGTGGAGCATCGTCGAGTACGGGAAGCAGTTGGCTCGTAGCGGGGAACTCAGCCACGCAATGGATGCCGTCAAATGGGGCACTGACTACCTCATCAAAGCCCACCCGCAGCCCAACGTGTTATACGGCGAGGTACACCTCTCAACACCGCCACCACCGCGTTGGAGTCACATTTGTGCAGAAAATCTGATTTGGGTTTCCGCAGGTGGGTGATGGAAACACGGATCATTACTGCTGGCAGAGGCCGGAGGACATGACCACCGACCGACGCGCGTACAAGATCGACCCCAGCAACCCCGGCTCGGATCTTGCCGGCGAGACCGCCGCTGCTATGGCCGCCGCTTCCATCGTCTTCCGCCACTCCAACCCCTCCTACTCCAGCGAGCTCCTTTCTCACGCTCGCCAGGTTAAATTAAATTCATTTTCTTTTTAAGTTTCATAATTAATTACTTTAACCTTAAAAGGTCCAAATAATTAAAAATTATGAAAAGAAACACAAAGTGACTGTGGTGGAACAGTCTTTAAATCATCAACGGAAGTTTGACTGTCTGACTGACGGGCGCGTGTTTTAGGAAGTTACGGTTTGTTTGGGCATCCGTCAAAACAAACCTAAAAATATAGATTTGTGTCATACGACACAGAACCATGCTAATTTAAATTTATTATTTTTTACAATTTTTTTTCATATTAAAATAAACTTTTTAGACATCGTGTGAACCCACATGCCAAATTATATATTTTTTATAATATTTGATTATTTGATTATTTATGATTATGGATTTGTACAAATTTTTAAAATTTAATAAATATTTGATTATTTATGATTATGGATTTGTAATATTTTTTTTCATATTAAAATAAACTTTTTAGACATCGTGTGAACCCACATGCCAAATTATATATTTTTTATAATATTTGATTATTTGATTATTTATGATTATGGATTTGTACAAATTTTTAAAATTTAATAAATATTTGATTATTTATGATTATGGATTTGTAATATTTTTTATTAACATTTATATAAGAAAAAATTATATAATTAATATTTTTTTATCAAAAAATCAATCTTTTATCACGTTTATCTTTCAAACGTGATAAAAAATATACCTTTAATCAGGTTTCATCTCACTAAACGTGATTAAAGATCAATATATTTAATCACGTTTCTTCTACCAAATGTGATAAAAGATTCGTGATTAAAGATCAATCTTTCATCACATTGATAGGATGAAACGTGATTAAAGATTTTTCGACGAATATACAGACAAACTATTTCTTGTGAGGGTACATAAAGCATCTCCCATATCCAGAGGCGGATCCAAGGGGTGGACAGAAGGGACAGCTGTCTACCCATATTTCGGCCAAACGTTCATATTTTAGTGTAAAATAACATATTTTTTATTTTTGTACCCCCAATTAAATTTAAAAATATGATATTTCTTATTTTTGTACTCCCAGTCAGCTTAAAAAAATTTATACCCTCAATTAAACTTAAAAATATTATATTTTTTATTTTTATACCTCATTTAATTTAAAAAAAAAATTTTATACCCCCAAATTAAAATTTCTAGTTCCGCCAACCATATCAATTCGAACCGTTTACGAAATTCTTCAATAACTTCAATGTGGAGCCATGTTTTCAGCTGAGCCTGCTTGCTTCTTGTCGTAATAATAATTTCAAAAGCTGGCGTCAAACATAATTAATTCCACATTCACATGTCGTTTGTGCTTTTTAAATTGTTAATTGTCTTAACTAATTGTACTAAAGTGTAATAATGAAAATATCATGGCGTCCGCATAAACTGTTGGGATCCCCATATCCGTACGCCCACGTTAATCACAGCCGTTGATTTCATCGGTTTATTTTTATCGCATGCCCACGTTATTTGCCTTCGGTGGCCGTACACGTGTCACACGATCTGCGAAAAGGCTAAATTACTTTTCACCCCTCTGGGGTTGGTCTGGTTCTCACTTCTCATGTGGACCGTGTGTTTGAATTTTTCAGCTATTTGAGTTCGCCGACAAGTACAGAGGAAAGTACGACAGCAGCATAACTGTCGCGCAAAAGTATTACCGGTCTGTGAGTGGGTATCAGGTGAGCGGCTGGTCTGATTTCCAGAATTTTATTTTTGGAATTGTTGTATTTAGGGTTCTGATTGAGTTGGGGGATTTGCAGGATGAGCTGCTGTGGGCTGCTGCTTGGATGTTTCATGCCACAAATGATGATTACTATGTTGATTACTTGGGCGAAAATGGGGATGCAATGGGTGGAACTGGATGGTCCATGACTGAGTTTGGATGGGATGTCAAGTATGCCGGTGTTCAAGTGCTTGCCGCCAAGGTATTACTTTTTTTTTTTTTGCAAGTTAAGAATGCAGCTTATTACTGCATGAGGTTATATAGATCATGGGTGATGGTTTTTTACTGAAATTGTGTGTTCAGTTTTTGATGCAAGGGAAGGGTGGGCGTCATTCGCCGGTCTTCCAGAGGTACCAAGGGAAGGCGGAGTCTTTTATGTGCTCATTGCTGGGGAAGGGAAATCGGAATGTGCAGAAGACTCCTGGTGGTTTGATATTCAAGCAGAGGTGGAACAATTTGCAATTCGTCACAAGTGCCTCCTTCCTTGCCACCGTGTACTCTGATTATCTCGCCTCTGCCGGAGATGATCTAAGCTGTCCCGCCGGGGATGTCTCCTCTGCTCAGCTTCTTTCATTGGCACAATCTCAGGTTAAAGATCTGAATTTTTCAGGATAATTGTTTTCCATGTCCGGCCCCATTTAGTAAAACTAACATCAGATGATGTATTAACATTCAGGTGGATTACATACTTGGAGATAATCCTAGAGCCACAAGCTATATGGTGGGATATGGAAACAATTATCCACAACAAGTCCATCACCGAGGTTCCTCGATCGTGTCCATTAAGGTTGACCCAACATTCGTCAGCTGCAGAGGAGGATATGCAACCTGGTACAGCAAAAAATCAAGTGACCCCAACCTGCTCACTGGTGCCACCGTCGGTGGTCCGGATGCATATGACAACTTTGCTGATGAAAGGGACAACTACGAGCAAACAGAGCCGGCCACCTATAACAATGCTCCTCTAGTTGGCATTTTAGCTCGGCTTAACAGCGGTAGCAATGGGTATAACCAAATCCTTCCAGGTAAAACTCAACTTATGCATGGGTTATTTACATTTTGACTCGAAGGCAAACCGGCTTTTCAGCTCTTTTTAGTTACTGATTGACACATTTAATATGGTATCAGTTACACCAGCCACCCCGGTCACGAAGCCAGCTCATGTACCAAAGCGCAAGGAAACTCCTACGCTTGGTAATGTTTCCTTACTGGTCCAGTTTAGCTCGTGGATTCTGAAATTTTGCACTTGCAACTGCTCATTCAGCAATTCAAATTTGTTCATCTTGTTCAGCTCCAATTGCTGTATCGCAAAAGATCACTTTCTCATGGGTCCACCAAGGTAGAACTTACTACAGATACTCCACAATCCTGGCCAACAAATCCGGCAAGACCGTGAAGGATCTTAAGCTCTCTGTATCCAAGCTCTACGGTCCATTATGGGGTCTCACAAAGTCAGGGGAGTCCTACAGCTTCCCTGAATGGATCAAATCCTTACCTGCCGGCAAAAGCATGGAGTTCGTTTACATTCACACAACATCTCCAGCAACAATCTCTGTTGCAACCTACACACTGGCCTAAGATGGGAGGGCCCATGGTGAAAAAGGGGATAAGGTTTGAAAGCTATACTGGGGATGATTTTAAGAAATGTGCAGCTATACAAAGTGCCAGGCAAACGGAGTCTGCTGTGCTTTTACTTATTTGATCTTTGTTGTCTACTCTTTCAGTGTGTTTGGTATCTGTATGGAGTTTTAGAAAAGGATTGGAAAATGGAGGATGGAAGGAGTGAAGAGACTGTGTTAATGATGAGCTCATCCTCTTCTCCTTCATTTTGCCGAAGTTTCGTAGGTGGAGACTCAAAGACAGTGTGACATTATGATCTGTTATGTTGCATGATTAGCAACTTTTTCTTTATCAGGTTTGAATATAAGTACAGTTTGCTAAAATGAGATTCTGTTTTCTCATCTTTTCATTGCAATATTTTGCCAAGTGTGTAAAAGTTCTAGCATTTTTTTTTTATATTTTAAAAAGGGATCAATAGTGGTTTCACCACGGCGATACTAACAGGATTTGAACCCAGTACCTTGAGGTTATTAGACAACACCCAATACCAGTAAGACAACATCAGACTAGCATTGCAACGATGAAATAGCATGTCTGCTTTTGGCAGAATTATTTTTTATATTAACTATTACACATTTCCAAAGACAATAGTAATCGGCAAGGGTGGTAGAATAGGCTTATTTTGCTCTACTTCTCCCTATTTTTTATAATTTTTTGTGCTTAATTGAGTGTTTGAGAATATTTATCTGCATTTTCAAATATCTAACAAATATCTACATAAATATAATTAATACTGTGTCCTTTTTAAATGCTCTTATTATTTGTATAATGTATTTAGGTGCATGTTTAGTGTATTTTATAAGCGGAATATTTATTAACACCAACAAAGTGTTGGCATAAGGCTAATAGTGTTGGAGATTAATTTATGATTATCACGGCGTCACGGCGAGCCACGACGCTGAAGTACCGCTAAGAAGATTTGTCGTTACGGCGGAAGACTTGTCGTTATAAGGCAACAAGTCGTTATCTACTATAATAATATTACGGTGTCTGTCTCGGTTCGGTTCGGTTTGAAATCAATCGGTCTGGTTTGAAACCGATCGATTCGGTTTAAAAAACTGTTCGGTTTGAAATGGGTCGGTTCAGTCCGGTCCGGTTTGAAATGTTAATGATTTGGTTACGGTTTCAAATTTTAAAAAACCGATGACTAATAATTTGGTTCGGCTTTTAATTTTTCACGAACCGAACTGAATCCGTCGGGTCGACGGGTACCTTCCCTAGTATATAAATATTAGGTACTAGGAAAGGTACCCGTCGATCCGACGGGTTCGGTTCGGTTCGAGAAAAATCAAAAGTCAAATCAAATTATTAATTATGAGTTTTTTAAAATTTGAAACCGTAACCAAACCATTAACATTTCAAACCGAATCGGACCGAATCGATCCGTTTCAAACCGTATAGTTTTTTAACAATTCAAACCGAACCGAACCAAGTAATTATAAACCGACATTTCAAATCGGACCGGACCGACCCATTTCAAACCGAATAATTTTTTAACATTTCAAACCAAACCGAATCGACCGATTTTAAATCGAACCGAACCGGTTTGGTTCGGGAGACAGACATTATTATATTAGATTTATAGTTAATTATGCAAATTTAAGGTCATAATTTATCTTTTAAAACTTAGAGGGTCTGAAATAATAATATATATGTAGTTAATTTGATAATATGAGGTCAATTTTATATCGTAATGATTTTAGGGGTCTAATTATATTATTTTAAATTTAAAGGACTTAAATGTAAATTTGACGTAAAATTTATCTTCTTCCTTGGAACCCTAATTCGTTCAGCGCGACAGCCTGCCGCATAGGCTGCTACGGCAGCCACGCCTCCAGTCCATTTTATTTGAAATTAAAGGTAAGTTTGGCTTCAATGTCATATAGAAGTCTCTCAGACGTACAATTCAATCGGTTTTTTATTCGAATTTTTTTGAAATTACAAGTCATCGGATGAGTTGGGGTTGGAAAAGGGTCGCAATGCCTAAGCGTCGCCATGGGGACGCCTTAATAACTATGGATCAATTATTTCCATTTTTATTTTTGTACCAAATAATTTTTTAGTATAATTTAATGAAATAAGCTTTTTACTACAGGTTATCAAACGCGCACTAAGGCGACATTTAGTAATAGTCGTTTAAATATAAGGTTTTATAAGTATGGGTATAAAATGTACCTTGACTATTTATAATGGTAATAGTCGTTTAAGGTTAAATTAAGTGGATTAAACATATAGTATTACTAGTTGATGATCAAATTTAATTAGTGTATTTAATTTATGGGCAAAGAGATTCTACTTGTCAATGTAGAAAAGTTTTCCACCAACGCAGGTGAATTGTCTAATTCTTCCTTATTACCTTAGCTTATATTAAATAATTCATATGGGTAATTTGGTAATTTAAGTATTAATAATCATGTCATTAATTAGTATGACAGGTCGTACGAAAAAAATATGACATTTGTGCCATTAAGGTGGAGTGAGAGGAGGTGATGGAAAGAATTAAGTCATATGACAGGTCGTATGATTAAATAACCTTATCAAGTGTAGACTCAACAGTAAATAATGGAAGATCTTTTGGGCTTCATTTATCTATTACTTCCAAGATGCCGCAAGTAACATTTGTGTCATTAAGGTGGAGTGAGAGGAGGTGATGGAAAATATGGTTCTACCATATTCGATCACCTTAAGTGTTGTACTCATGGTTTGAATTTTTTTGAATGAGATTTAAGAAGTGTAGCAATCATGTAATGGATTTTTTTAAGAACGAGATGCCGGTCTTTTTTATTCTTAGTAGACCAAATTTCGGGACGAGGAAGAGATTGTTGAATAACTCGCTTGTCAAATTTGAAGAATGTGACTCAAACTGTCAAGAAGGCATGTTGAATTTATATCTGTAGATTAGAGTGGTTAAGGTTCTGAATTTGAGACTTCAAGTTGTTTTGTGAATTTTTGATGCCGAGATTTGTGAGTGGTTTTTCAAGAATGATCTAGCTAGGATAGGGATGATGATAGTGATAAGGTAAAGTTAGCGACATGATATGTGGCTTAATGGATTAAAAATACTGTAGATTTCAATCATATTCTTATATTTAGCATTTTGTTTGAAAATTTGAGTAATTTGAAAGAAAATCGCGGTACTTTAATGCCCTTTTAGAATTTTTTTAATATTTTAATGATTGTTAATGGTTAATCGTGGTTAAACCGAAACCCGATGGAGATGGAGACGGTTTTGATTTTCACATATCTAAATAGTTATGATGCGGATATGGTTTTGATATGTCTTGAAACGAATAGCGTACGACAATATAACAAACCGCCTCGAACCAGCCCCATTATCATCCCTGATACAGACTACTATAACACATATGGGCATTGAGATGATTATCCAGCATAGGCTATAATGGCTGAGAATATGGCAGATCGGCCGGTTCCAAAATTGGATTATGAATAAGGATGCAATTTATGTTCTTACTAATTGAAAACCGCGGTTTCAAAACCACGTCTCAAAGCTCATCGTTTGTAAAAATACAAAGTCAATGGTCATAAGTTTCATCTTGAGGAATCTTGTTCTCAAAAAAAAAAACATAAGCTAACTATTCGTTATAAGGAAAGACGACAATGAGGATGAAACTATTTGGTTGGGAACCTTGTTGACATATTAGACCCATTGATGATGGTCATTTTGTTCAAATATTGATGGTTTTGATTTAATGGGACAATGAATTTAGTAGAGAATTGATTGACATTAGTCAACGAAAAAAGATGTATGTCCTAATCTTCAAGTAAAAAATTTGAAGTACTGTCTACTTCTTTAATATTAATATCAGATGTGGAAGTCTTAGTTTTTTTTTTCTCTTTTGATTTTCTAAGTATACTACATGATTTCTCTTCTATTATCTTAGTTCTTGACAATAGTAACACAACTGCTCACTTAAAGAATCTGACATATGATTAAGGTTATTTCACATGAGAGACCTAACAAATACAAGTAGAGTTTGCTCCTGAAACTAATCTTCCAGACTTATAATCTTCTCATAAAAATTCATATTCTCGACTTGGTTTTGAATGTCTAAGCTCAATGCGTCGTACTTATACTATTAACAAAAGAAAAAAATGATTGAAATCAATTACAATAACTAAACATAATAACCCTAAAAAAATCTTAGAATGTTATTTTGATTTGTCTCATTTAGCCTTGACCCGAAGACTTCTTATTAGTTGTTAATAAAATTGAACCATTGGTCTAAAAGCCTTGTTATTAATTGTTAATAAAATTGAGCCGTTGGACCCAGAGAGTTGTCATTAATTGTTGCTAAAATTAAACCGTTGGACCGCAAAAGACATGATTCTGCTGACCGAAGAACAAGTTAGGCTGCAAAAACAGTCCCCGACACTTCCAAATCAATATCGGTTAATAATTTTGACATCATTTGATAACAGTTGATTTCTGCTAGAAAGAAAAATTTTTAGTGCACATTTGGTAACTTGAATTAAAAACGGGATAATATTATTAATATCAAGAAAATATGTTTGGTTCAAAATAAGAATAAATATTAATAATGCTGGAATGAAAATTTATTAATAATACATTCTCAATAGTCCCCGACACTTCCAATTCAATATCGGTTATTAATTTGAGTTCATTTGATAACAGTTGATTTCTGCTGGAAAGAGAATTTTTAGTGCACATTTGGTAACATGTATTAAAAATGGAATAACATTATTCATATCAAGAAAATATATTTGTTCAAAATAAGAATAAGTATTAATAATGCTGAAGAAAAAATTTATTACTAATACATTCTTCATAGATGGTATTATTTATACAGATATTAATAATATTGTTTATATTGTATGTACGTGCACTTATGGCAATAATCTCCTCGGTTTCATAACATATGGAGTATTAATTTTCTAAGACATTACACAACTGCTGCTACAAATTTAAGATAAGGGAAACAATCATACTTGGTACCACGAACAAGAAAGACAACAAAAACCGTAAATCTGCGGGATTCCGAAATGCAAAATTTCCACAAGTCTTGGTAGAAAACACACACACAGTTCTCGCTAGGAAGGGTGCGAAAAACACCTGTCTCGAACGAGGTATAGGATCTTGCATGCAATAAAAAACAAAGCTGGACTGCAAACCATCTCTGACTTTGCGACTGGAACAGTCACAGGCTGAAACAAGTATATACAGCAACCTGCTCCGGATGAGGAGTGAATGTGCGTTGCCGGTTGGTTGCAGTTTGAAAGCAGTTACCTAGAATCACAATGTGGGAATTTCTTTCTTGAGATCGACTACTATAACACTTATGTTGTCTTTACTTCCTTTGGCCATCGCGAGCTCAGCTAACATTGCTGCCGCATCAGCAGGGCTTTTTGTTGTTCCCCCTCCCAAACTGCGCCTGGTTTGACCATTAAGACACTTCTTCACAACTTCACAGGCATCCTCACTTGATACGACATCCCATAACCCATCACTGGCTATAACAATGAAGTTATCCAGCTCACTGAATTTGGTAACTGTAACCTCTGGCTCAGATATCATATATGGCTTCAGAGCATAATCCCCTACATCACGTTTGAGAACTTTACAATGACAACAACCAGCATAACGATACAAGAAAAGACGTCAAATTTCCGACACCACACAACACGTTAACAGAACGATGACTTAAATTCATTATGAGCGAGTTCTCAATGTGTTCATCAAGTTAGTCTCGATCAGTTCCAAGAGCCAAGCAATGTGCTGTAGCCCAAACTGGTGGGTTTAAACTTTTTAAAGCTTAATTGTGTTTTTCATACTTCGCTAGGAAGTATCTTCAATCAGTCTCAAGGAGTATCGATCTTACCACCATAAACTCGAGCTATCATATTTATTTAGGTAAGGGAAGAAATTATAATAAAAGGAAAGAACTTGTACATACCAATTGATCTTGTAGCCTTGAGGACTCCAAGAACACGCAAGCCATTCACGTCGATCACCTTCCCACCCGCGGCTTCCACCCTCAGCCTTTCATCAGACCTATCAGGCTGCATGCCAGGCAAATATCATAATTAGCAATGCATTATTCTAGAAATCATAGTGAGATTTCAGTCATAAAAGATGATGATAGCAGACTTAACGGTTATGGACAAAGCTAAAGTTGTAGCAGCATCTCTGACTTTGTGATATCATCATGTAAGAGTAAGACTAAGGAATATAATAAGAGCCTGCTTGCTACACAACTTTTTAGGTATGCATACGAAATTTAGTGTCATGATCCGTACTTCCGTCACTGATTGGAACTTCGGAAAGGTTTCAATGATGCGCTGTAGATATCACCATTGACATACAAATTTTTTATTCCTAGCTGCCCTAATTGAGGAAGGAAAACAAAACAATAATGTTGTGTTTGGTTTAGAGACTATGAAAAGGAAAATAAAATGAGAGGTAAAACGAATTCCCCGGAGATTACATCTCAGTTTCGTTTGTTTGGTTAGGAATGGAAAATTGGGGGAAAGTGGCAAAATGTTCGGTTAAGAGTTTCCTTCCTCTAACTTTCTCTCAACCGAACGAGTGATTCCTACTTATTTTTACTTCAATTTTCCTTTTCCACAAATTTTCTCTAAACCAAACACAGCCTGATTCTCACCAATCAGACATGCAAATGAACAATAATGAGTTACATACAGCTAACATGCAAAAACATTCTAAGATTTTTTTTTTCCAAATGAACAGAATTTTAATGAGAGTTGATGTTCATAGTTACCTTCTGATCCCAAGAAAGAGGCACCACGGCGCCATTTCGAAACAAGATGGCTCTCGAATCACCGCAGTTTGCAACCACAATCTCCTCCTTCCCGAGCACCACCACCAGCGCGGTAGACCCAACCGTCCTGACCTTAGCAGCAAGCAGTGATGCAGTGCACTCACCTACAAATCCAACACCGCCACCGCCACATTCGGCGTTCACATGATCATCCATCTTAAGGAAACATTCCTTCATCACCCGATCCCAATCAACACCTTCAACTCCCTCAATTAATTCCCCCACGAACCGGTGAAGGCGGTCCCTACACGCGCTTGAAACTGTAACCCCACCGTGGCCATCGAAAACCCCGAAAAAGTCGTGCGATTGCGGGAAATCGATGGGTGTTACAGTCAGCCTGTCCTCCATCACCCTCCGCCGCCCGATCACCGAAATGGAGCCGTGACTCGCGCAGTTCACTCCCCGCGCCTTGTTATCCGGTCCCACAATGTCTTCACCGGTAAGTGGGATCCCCGCAGGTCGGTTGATGTCGCCGTCCAGTCTCCGGAACGTGGTAGGCCTAGACGATGACGAGGACGAGGGTTGCGGCTTGCCGCCTTCCATTTTGGCTGCTCCCTTGCCGGGAGCTCCAGAAGCATCCGACGGCTCCGTCTCCCTACGGGAGCCTGCTGCGCAAGTATTCGGCTTTATGAGTAGCTTGAGGCGGCGGATAAGCAGCCTCCTCCTCCTTCTAGAACTAGCTGACGACTTGAGCAGAAAATCGTCAGCGTCTTTTCCGTAATAGGATGAAAGCATTCGATTTCTCCTTTTTCTTCTTCAATCTGCACACACAAAAAATAAAACTAATAAAAAGAAGAAGTAGGGAAGGGCGTAAAAGGGCAGCGGAATGCTTGTTGAAGGTTTTGGAGTAGGTTTTAAGAAAGAAGAGCGGTGGAAGGGCGGCGGCGGCGGCGATGGGAGACGGCGAGGGAAGGGGACGTGGAGAGAGAAAATGTAGGAGGTGGATGGATGGAGATCGAGAGGAGAGTACACGTGGCGGATTGACTGGTTTAGAGTTGAGGAGTTGGTTTTCACTTGGCCTCGGCGGGAGCTGACACACACAGCACGCAGTTTTTAACTTATTTCCAGTGTAAAATTTAGCAGAAGTTTTGCTCGGTTAGACGTTCCTAATCTTCTTACATTTAGAAGTCTAATAAGAATATAATACGTATTTTAAAAAAACATATAATTATAGATTTGTTTCTTATTAAATCGTTATGAATTTATTAATTCTAATTATATTAACAATAGTAATTTCAGATGAATTAGAATTTGTGTTTATTATAAATAGCTGAAAGAAATCTTTTTTCTTGTACTCATTCATCAATATAGTTGAGTGTGATTTTTTATCGCGGACTTTTCAACATAAATCGTTGGATTTTTACTTTTCTTTTGATGTTTGAATAATTCCAATAAGAGGTATCAGAGCGGGGTTAAAGAAGGAGACGATCGTCACACAAGAAAGCTTTAGAAAAAGTAAGTTGTTGAAAAATTCTGCAAAGTCAGCACTGTGTAGTTGAGATCAATTTTATGATCAGAGGCTCAAACATGGTCCGATTAAGTTGATTTTTTTGTCAGTAGATTGTTAACATCACAATTTTGAATCTGAATGATGGAGATCGAATTCAGAGATTGTTAATGTCTGATTCTGGTGCAAGAAAGCAAATTGTCAATTCTAAGAACTCCTACAGTTGCATGGCAGATGTACAATCTTTAAAGATTGATATTTCAAAATATGATGGAAAGACGGATTTCTTGATGTGGCAGTTTACTGTGCAAAATGTATTAATTCAGCAAAGACTTGATGAAGTTTTGGAGAAGGAGAAACCAAAGAGGATGAGCGATGCTACTTGGAAGTGTATTCAAAAGAGAGTTGCAAGTACAATCAGGTTAGGACTTGCTCCGGATTGAAGTGTCATGTGATGAAAGAGACAACACCTACAAAATTTTGGAATAAATTGGCAAGCATCTATGCGTTTAAGTATTTGGCTAATTGGTTAAATTTAAGCATTTAGTTGTATTCTTTGAAGATGGAAGATGAAGAATCTTTCCTGATCATATTAGCTCTTTCAAACAATTAGTATGTCATATATCCAATGCTGAAGACCTAGTTAAAGATGAAGATCAAGCAGCTATTTTGTTATCATCTCTTGCAAGTTTGTATATGTATTTTAAGCGGGTGTTGATAGCTGAGAGAATATCTCTCATACTTGAAGAAGTATTGAAAGCTCTGTGTGAGAAGGACAGAATGACAAGAGATGATAGATCATGAAACATTAAGTGCACTGACTGTTGAGAGTTGTGAAAGAGAGAAGGGTAGGACAGTTGACGGAGTGGTCCATGAGAAACGTCTAATTCTCATCCGAGGTATTGAGATATGAGCAATGTATAGTGCTACTATTGCGGCAATAAAGGTCACGTCGAAAATATATGTCCTACCTTCAGAGAAGATTTGAAGAGTTTAAAGTAGTTGAAGGTAAAAAATACAAACATGATGACGGTGCCTCAAATTTTGAGGGTGATGAAGAATGTTTGATAACTATTAGTGAAACTGTTTCTGATTCGGTAAAGAATAAATCAGAGTGGGTGATGGATTTCGCTTCTTTGATTCATTATTTGATTCTTTACAAATTGATGGAGAATTTAACTATATCATTGTGGGGAATAGTGGGAGAAAGTTCATGGAGTTGGAACTGTTCATTGAGATCTCCGTAATGGTGCAGTCAAGAAGGCTATTAACATGGGATATGCACCAGATGCCTCAAGAAATATGTTTTTTTTTAGTGTGATGACATCACGATCATACACATTCATTGAAAAAGAAAAAAAATATAGAGTAACTAAAAGAAGAACGAACGATTTTATTCTTCAAGAGAGGAAGAATGAAAACAACCTTTATTATTTGAGTAGAGAAACAGTGTCCATGAATAAACAGAATGCAACTAGGGGCACACTAGTGCTTTTATCTGCACGTGCAGATTATTTGTCTGCTATTCTAAGCAAAATTCTTATCCCTTTTAAAATATAATATTATGTACATAAACGGGTTTGGTCTAACATCTGGACCTATCCACATTAAAATGAAATTATGTTATTTTAATTATCAAAATTCGCGAAATGGCATAGGGACACCAATAAATTTTAGGGGATCAAAATCAAGTTTATTTTAAAAATATATTTGAGTCGTGATGTTTAAGATTTGTGTTATGTAATTTAAATTATTTTCATAGATTTTTCACAGATATTCAATAAACTTTTATTTTAAATAATTAACTATAATAAATAACAATTTTAATAAGTATAAAGTGTCATAATCACTCTGTATCAATTTTATAAAAATTTAATTACTAATAGATGGTATTTATAATAATGAAGTGTTGTAAGAAAATAATAATAATCAATGTTTATAAATTATAAACCATTATAGAAAGTCATATAAAGATAAATAAGATATAACGTTTATAACTATAAAATGTGGTAAATAGTCAATAGGCGGCAAATAGTAAGAAGATCCAATAATTTTAAGCTAAATAAAGTCAAGTAAAAACATGTAGTTTATCTTCATAATTGGCATAGTAATTGATGGTTGGTAATTTTTGAAAAGGATTAGGTCATTATTTGTTCTGGATCTAATTTGTATTAAGAATAGAATGTAATATTAATTAAATTTACAAATAATTAGCATCGCTGTAAATGATTATACAAAATATTATTAATACGAACCCCTTGGATTTATGGTTTAGCCATCACATTGGTGTCACTTCAACTACCAAACAGTCACGTAATCGACACCTACACGTGTCACTTCAAAACCACATTATTTTATATATTACAAGGCAGAGTATCCGTTGAACCGACAGATTTGGATCGGTCTGGTTTGAAAAAAATTAAAAATCGAACTAAATTATTAGTCATCGGTTTTTTGGAATTTGAAACGAAAAATTTAAAATCGAACCGATTCACTAACATTTAAAACCAAACCGAACCAACCGAAACCGAACCAACCGATTTCAATTGAACCGAACCAACCGGGAGCGTCCCGACGCTCCCAATCCTATTATGTTATATATATATATATAGATACTTCACACATGTAAATAGAAAATAATTTAAAAACATTATATAAAAATCAGAAAAAATTAAAAAATATCAATTTGATTTATAAATATTAAAATAATGAAAAAAAAAATAAAAATTCATATTTTTTCTAATTTATATCCATTAAAATAGTTGTATGTAAATTTAATGAATATATGTATGCAAGTGATAAATATGAGTATGCAATTTTTATATGCAAGTGATGAATATATATATACAAATGATGAATATACATATGCAAATAATGAATATAAATATGCAAGTGATGAATACTCATATGCAAGTAATGAACATGAGGATGCAAGTGATGAATATGTGTATGCAATTGATGAATATATATATATATATATAGGGAGCGGATCAAATGAAAACCACTTTGGATATGTAAACTGTGAACTAATCATATCCTTTAATCATAAATCATCCTACGGTCAACATAATTTTAAATTAATGTTTAATTATTGATTTTTTATTAATTACATATTATCAAGATATTGTTTCCTTAATTGTCGTCACCATATCTCTTATCTCTCATAAATCATCCTCTTCATCTCTAGATCTACCGAGCTAGGTTTATGTGGGTTTTAACGCATGCTCTCGACATCAAAGGTGGCAAGGTCGGCTTCATCATCGAGGGCAACGACAGCAACACCACCGCCACATTCATCAAATCGGATGAAGAAATCCCCTACAACATCTCCCCGTCATCCACATCAACAACCTGCTGCCCTCCTCCTCTGGGTTTTAAATAGATACACATCTGTGTTTCTGGTGCACATTTGTGTTTTTGGGTTTAAATAGGTGCACATCTGTGTTTTTGGGTTGTAAATAGATGCACATCTGTGTTTCTGGTGCACATCTGTGTTTCTGGATTTAAACAGGTGCACATATGTGTTCCTGGGTTGTAAATAGATGCACATCTGTGTTTCACGGATCCCGGTCGTAGTTGGTGCACATCTGTGTTTTTCTGGTGCACATCTGTGTTTCTGGGTTTAAATAGGTGCACATCTGTGTTTCTGGGTTTTAAATAGATGCACTTCTGTGTTTCTGTGTTTCACGGATCCCACTCGTAACACTCGTAGTTGGTGCACATATGTGTTTCTGGGTTTCACGGATCTCACTCGTAGTTGGTGCACATCTGTGTTTCTGGGTTTTAAATAGATGCACATCTGTGTTTCTGGGTTTAAATAGGTGCACATCTGTGTTTTTAAGATCAGATGAAAAAATCAGAACGATTTCCGATTTAAAGAAGAGAGAAAAACTCATTTAAAGGAGTGAGAAAAAATTAAATGTTTCATTCCAAATTTAAAGGAGAGAATCAAGGAATAAATCTAACAAAGCATAAATAAGATATTAATTATATTTTTGAAAAATTAAATAATAAATCTATAAAAATTCATGTCCATCAGATGAAATACAATCAACGAATATGATTTATTCACAGTTTACATATTCAGGAGGGTTTTCACAGGATCCGCCCCCTATATATATATATAATGTGTATAAAGTGATGTGGTCCTTTTTTCTAATTATTTTCTATTTTTATTGGTAGTGTGCATTAACATTTAAAACGACGTTGTATCGGGGAGCATGTGCTCCCGGAGCACCCAGAAATTTGCCTTTTGTGACCAAGCAGTCACTTATAGTTTGATCGACACCAACATAATTTTGATTATCCCATGCAATTATGATGAATTAAACTAATATTGTTAAAATATATAAATTTAGATCACTTAACCTAACATCATCCACACTAATTTAAGTGCCGAATCGAAACTGGCCCGTATTGAAAAACGAAGATGAGAAGTTCTTCAAATTGCAGCATGGCACAATCAGAAATGGACCTTTGCTTTATTTTATGACGGTGAAAGTTTTTTAGATCTCTTGCTGCATCTTTGATGAACGGTATAGATTTTCTAAGTTGTTGACGAAAAATCTGAATTTTGATTCAAGTGCATCATAATTCATAAGCCTTGTCTTATGTTACTTTTATAATGCGACCAAATAGAAATCCTAGTTGAGTATGTTATACCGATTATGGACTTAGCATAATGAATCTTTTAAGTTGGGTCATGCTTAGTCGAGATTAATAGAACATTCTCCCACTTAATTGAATGTCTAATCAACATAAATTCATACTTAATAGATTAACATATCAAAATAATATATTACAACAGATAATGTAATTATACTGAAGCTCAATACTTATAGATTAATTGAATTATCTCGTTAGGACAATAATTAATTTTTATTGAAAGTTGATTCATAATTATGATATCTTTTCAAAAATTAGTTGAATACATCGTGTGCGTTAGCCATTGACTACCTAAAAAAGTGCAATAGTTTAAATTTAGTTTGTGCTACTCTTATTGAGGTAGGACTCTGATGTCTGACCCAGTTGGAATCTCTCATAAACTTCCAAACTGAAGTCGATCGCAGGCCAAATGCTGTGCTTATATAATGATTTACTTGTTCTCACCTAACATGGATGTTCATAATAATCTTTTAAAATTTAATTAAAAATATTTTAGTTAAATATGGAGATCAAAATATTATCTCTGCACGCAACCAAACATAAGAACTATACACTAATAATAGTGGTACAAATAATATTTATACCTATATTATTAACACCTCTAATCCCATCCTCCCTCCCAAATGTTTTCTTGTGGTGTGTTTAGTTTAGGAAAAATTTGATGGAAAGAAAAATTCGAAGGAAAGTGAAATTCATAATGGATTCTATTTTTATTATTCTTGGTTTGGTTCAAATAGAAAATTAAACGGAAAGTATCAAAACTCTTTTTATTTTAATTTAACTTTCCCTCTAATTTTCCATGCAATTTTCTTTCCCACAATTTTTTTTTCTAAACCAAGCAAAAAAATCCTTCGAATTTCCCTTCAAATTTTCATTTCCACCAAATTTTTCCTAAATCAAACACATCCTTAGGCTGTGTTTGATTTAGGAAAAATTTGAGGAAAAGAAAAATTTGAGAAAAAATGAAAAGGAATCCTTTGTTTGGTTTAGAAAAAATTAAGGATGGAAAATTAAATGAAAAGTTGGATGAAAAATGAAAAGGAAAATTTGTTAAATTAAAGAATATGTTAGTACTTTTCATAAAATTTTCCACTCAAACCAAACAAGAGGAAAATAATATGAATTTTATGAGAAATTCATTTTTCCTCAAATTTTTCTTTCTCACTAACTTTCCTCAAACCAAACACAGCCTTAGTGTATAATGAATGTTACTATAATTAATAAACAATCTTTTTTTTCCAAAAATACGTCAATTTAATATTCTATTATTGTGTTAGTGTGTTGAGGAATAACCTAAGCTGCAATGTTTTGGTAACCAAAAACTGTAAAGAATCTATTTTAAGCCATATGGGCCACATTGTAAAGCATTGTTTAGGCTGTATAGAGATGACTACCCCGAATCCTGGTCATAGCTTGGCTTCATTTTAACGTTTGGAATAAAGCAGGAGTGCATGTATATTCATATCGACAGTAGTACACCGACCCACCGCACTTGTTTTAGGAACTACCAAAATAATTTTACCATGAAGTTCAAGCACAGAATCAAGATGCTGATAGTCCTGGGCGAGTGCCAGGCATGTAAACAAATATGGAACAACTGATACCATGGTGTTCTGCACAGGCAACTTCGAAGTAGCCCACGGCAGCCGCCATGGCATGAAATTCCTTTACTTGGCGCTCTTGTACATGTCATCTATCACGTTCTGCAAAACAACACTTCAGTCAGTCGTTGCAAAAAAAAAAAAAACTAGAAAATAAATAAGGATATCCCAGCTGAACTGAAAACTTCATAAATGGAACTTAAAATTTAGCACATGCAAAGTCAAGTATGCATGTTTAAGTTGAGCTTCCAGTAGAATCATATGCATTATCCAAATATGATCTATAGCAGAGATCAATGTGAAATCTCTGTGCTAAAGTGAAACTGTTGTAGATGTACCTGATAGTATTTGAGCAGTTGGGGACGCTTCTTTTTAAATGTCGGAGTGAGGAGGTCACGTTCCATATCAAACGGTACGGGGTCAAGGTGAACTGCTTTGACAAACTCAAAACCTTTCAACTGCCAGTAACAAGGAGTCATAGTCAATAGAGACAACAAGAAGAAACTGTCCTCGGGTTGTTACTTCATTCCTACACAGCAAAGATGGCTTCAAAAGGGGGTGAGTACGAACCTTCTTCTCTTTTCCAATTTTTGATAGTTCTCCGATGATGTATTCCTTGACCTTGGGATCACTGCATAAAGAAGTGAAGTCTCCACTCACACCATTGTCTGATGCCCACTGTTCAATTTTTGATTGATTGGGGTTCACAATGGCAACTAAGAAGGCCTCAAAACTGCTCCCATAGATCCATATCTGAAATTGAGGACATCAATAAAGGAGAACGACC
>NQLW01000033.1:1120546-1159004 GCA_002312845.1 Kalanchoe fedtschenkoi | reverse complement strand
TCCGTTCTAATACATATCGTTTAAGATTATATTGAGTAAATTAATATGATATTTATTATTAACGGATGAGCAAATTTAATAGATATGAATTTAATGTATTTTTTAAAATTTTGTATAAAAGATAGAATTTATGTATTATTACTGGTGTAGAATTATTTTTTATTAATTATGATAATGAAATCATTAATATTTGATTATAGATATTAAATACACATTGAAAAATATTATTTGATAAATAAAAGTTGATAAAAAATTTTTTGATTAAGTGACAAATATATGAGGACAGAGAAAATAATTTTTAAATGGATCAATTTGGATTGACTCAATTTGCTAAGTATATTTATTTATACAACTCAATTATAAAATTTTTGAAATTAAAAAATTCTTACTCTTAGATGGTTCATGACAAAAAAAGTCATATTACAAACCGAATAAACAAATCGAAATTATGAGCTGCATTTGATGATTTTTTTACAAAAGGGTCACTGGTTGGGTGTTTCATCGAAAGTGACAAGAAGCACTCAAACATGGAAATATTCGCTGAGCTCTCATTCGATTTCATTAAAACATCACATTTTGGTTTAAATAAACAATAAAAATAAATAAGTAATATAAAGAAATCAAAATAAATTAAAAAAATATTTCAAAAGATAAATCCAAATTAAAAATTAATTCACAAATTTATTTATTTTTATTATTTAAAAATATTTTATTCATTTGATGAACATATCATCAAATTTTTTGAACATAGGAACTTATTTGATGAACGTATAATTTAATGAACATAACAATTCATCTAATGAACATAGCAGATCATCTGATGAATATATAATCCTATTAATATAGTAATTAATCTAATGTATATATTTTCAAATCTTGTAACTTTTCAAAATGATACATAACTAGTCAAACTGATGCGTGACGTCTCCAATTGTTAGTCCAGGATACACATGATAGACCAAATCCACTCAAAAAGCACTCATATGAAAATTTGTGTGATGAGGTACCTCTACTACTAATAGTTACTTATAGTGACTATATAATTATTTTTGAATGTTAATAATCACATTTAAAAAATGGTTGAAAGATTCTTGGATGAGATGATCAAGTATTTGATTTTAAAATCAAGTTCCTTGAGTTCAAACTTCTCTGAAAACTTCTAGCTCACATTTGAAACCATCTATATATAGCTCTACATGAACCCCTCAGATCGGCCACCTACGTGTCCTTACTTTTTTTTTAAAAAAAAATCTTTAAAATTCTTAAAATGAATGATGAATATTATTTCAATGAATGATTAATAACTCTTCAATGATTATTTAGTAAAACTTAGTAAATATATATGAAATTAGCTAATGTGTCTATTTAATTTAATGAATATAATTGTTTCATTCTACATGAATTGTACATTTAAACAATCAAATAAAATTCAGTCAAATTTGCTATAAAACACAAATTTTTAATCTCAAAGTTTGACTGCTGTAATTTTATCACGACAAAATTGGAGGCCAAATCAAATCCATTCCTTCATCACCCACACAAATCAATAATTTTTTGTTTAATATATTTTTAAAAAATGTAATTTTATTTCCTAAAAAAATTTCTCTGTACACAAATATTCTCTTTCAATCTATAGTGCATGTGTGGAACTTTTGTTCCAAAAAAAACAATCTCAATTAACCTGACAAACTAGACAGAGACATAACTCATAAAAGATCAACAAAAAGTTGCAAATACTTATTCATATCAACTATTTCAAAGGTAACCAATGACCCTTTGTCTCCTGCACTCAGCCCATGTACCATATAAAGTATGTGTTTACAAGCTACTATTTGCCTAGGTATGCATCAACCGATGATTGACATTTTTCTGAATAAAGTTTGGGGCAATCCTCATTCTTTCTGCTCAACCTATATATATATATTTTTAAAATGAGATCAATAATGGTTCCCACCTTCTCTCTTGGTGGTCAGGGGCCGCACAAGCCCTCCTCCTTGATAGTGGAGGCTCATACTCATCTAAGCGTAAATGCGGTATCAACAAGGCTTGAACCCAGGATCTTGGGGTTGATAGACAACAACCAATACCACTAGATCAACAACTTGTTAGTACCCAACCTATATTCCTGTGTGTTTTGTCCATTTTCACTATTCTTTACAACATCAAATTCTTTTTTTTTTGTTTTGCATCTATATTTAGCCTTGTGATTTCCTTACTTTCTTATTTGGAAATTCTTCTATTCCCCACCTTCTACGCCATATAAATTACAATGTTGATAGTTGCTCTAGAAGCCAATATCCTCACAAAAGATCCCGCACAAGCAGACAAAACCTCATTTAATATTGACCAGTCCCCGCAAAAATTGCAACATCTCGACTTCACCCTTTCATTTTTCTATATAAACTACAATCCGTAAAATTGGTGCTGATAAATTTGAAATCAAAGTGCAAATTGGATACTTACGATTTAGATATATGAATTTGGGGATGATTATGTGTTTGGGAAATCGATAATCAAAGTGTAACCCTAATGCTTTTAGGTGTTGTTTTGTTTCTTTTATTTAGAGCTGTCAAGGGATGATCTATTACTGCAATAAGTGTTGAGTGAATAAAAGTCTTGTTTTTTAATCTAAATAATTATTTTAAAAATCTAAATGATATTATTGATTTTAAAATGAATCGGTCAAATGTTCAATAATGATATCATTCACTTCACCTCACCATGTGTCTGCGCGAGGCTTCCACATCGATCCTCAAGCCACTCTTCTTCTTCGAAAGCTTCCTCACCTCACCAACAACGACTTCCAAACCCTTGCTCGCATTTCCACCTTCAAAGTCATTCAGTTTCCCATCACTAACCTCCACCACTACGGATTACACGTCTAGCGGCGTTTAATTTGGGCACTAGACGACACTTTCTAAGCGCTGTCTATTCCGACGCCTTAGTAAGTCATACGTTCCAAGCGTTGTCTAATGTAAATACATTAGAATGTGCTTTTTTGTTCAAAGCATCGTCTAATATACATACATTAGATGACATTTATCTATACGAAGCGCTGTCTAAAGTCTAAAACCTAAGACGACGCTTAAGTATCAACAACGCCATCTAATTTTCAAATTTTAGATGGTGCTTAAAGTTTATAAGTGAAGTATAATATAAGACATTAGACAATACTTTTAATCAATAAATGTTGTCTCATATGAATTTAATTAATTTTAAAAAATACAGTTTATACGGTATTTTTGACACATAAATGTCTTCTAGTATATATATATATATATATATATATATTAATATTAGATTTAATTACAGAATACCCCCTGCAAGCAAAAGTCAATTTAGCTCACAATCAGGCAAACTGAACAAGTTTCCATAATCCATACAAATTTCTCATAACTCAAACAATTACAAACAAATACATTACATAAAATTATGGATCCGGCTGTTTTCCATTGAACAATTACAAACAGTTCATACCACTCAACTAAATCATTTACTGTTGTGCACTTTATGTGCTCGATGACGAATTATGTGATTTCATCTCGAACATCCGAGAGAACTTTGTCGCTATAGGTTCTGGAACTATATGAGAAATCTTGTGTCACAAATAACCCATATAATAGAATGACATATGTAGTAAAATCACAGTTCAACAATTACTATAATGCTTATTACACCAAATTTCAAATTTATGTCAAAAACATCATACATAATAATTATTTCTTTAAATCACGTATAATTAGAAATAACATTTTATAGCCTTATTTTTTTTACAACAACTTGAAAATACTTACTAGTTCAGCATTTGTTTTTGCGAAATAATTTCAAATTTTAACAACAAAACTTACACTTCGAACATTTTAAATCACATATCTCGATCAGTTTGTCATGTGCATCAAAATATCTCTCATGAATTGTATCACAAAGTAGCCACACAATAATGATTTTTCAGATTGTCTGGGCACCACACGTGAACAACACATATGTTAAATGATTGTAAATGAATGTCTCAAAGTAACATTAATTTATTGATGTAAATTAAAAGCATAATGACTTGAAGAACAATCCATCTAGTTTCTGTTAGTGCATCCCAATCCACACGTCCGCTCATCTGCTGGTACTTTCACATTGCTCTACAACATATCATCCGCAAATTTTAATTAAATTAAAAGTAATATAATAAAATTCATATGAAACGAACACTTGAAACACTTACCTATTAAGAACAACAACAACGTCATTTATTGTTTTATTCATATCATAACTCATCGAGCACATATGATAGATAAAATTCTTTCTAAGGAAGACAACTTCGTGTGTCCAATAATAACTAATATAGAGATTATACATGTAAAATATCATGCGATTTTCAAACAAAATTGGTCATAGACTACAAATAATTTCAAAGTACTTATTGTAATGCGCTATTATATGAGATGAAGTAGAACACATCCACTTCAGTTTCCGGTATTGTTAACCCGGTTGCTATGTAGATGTCTCATGTATCCAAACTGAATTCTTCCATATTGATGCAATATATGGGGTTGAGGATTCCATACGAAATAGATTTGAAGGTGTATTCATCATGTGTTATTCCAATCACCTTCGAACACAAAGAGTTAGCAAATGTTATGTAAAATAAAAAAAGGACCATGTAGGATTGTAACTTATTTGTACCTTAATTATATATTGATGTTGTTCGAGGCACAAGTAGTTGATTGAAGGAGTTCATTCATGTCAGGCTTTACATACATCACTCTGCTGTGTGCTCTAAGTATCTCGCCATTGACGTGAATGTAGATGGTTTATGCACCACCTTTGTAATTCGCGATACGTCATAGCTGTTCCAGATTCATTGTCAGAAAACTGGATCCTTCATAAGACTGTGATTGACTCATCATCAAGTCAATCCAGTGTCGCTCAATTGTCTAAGTGTAAAAAACATTATGAGTCTCTACGCAAAACTTGTCGACATTAATAGTGTAAAAAAACCTGTATGCTGTATGTTGAAGGAGACAAGCTCCCTAGGCTAATAAATAAGTTGGCGCACTGAATGTGCATCACCAATCATGATAAATTGTCTATCAAAGTCCGGCACTGGAAAAGTAACCTCGACATTAATCACCATATCCACAATGACCTTCACATGTGTATCTGAAATTACATCCATGTTCAGCACACGGCCCAGATATACCTTATTGATTCCAGCCACATCATGATACTTATCACATGCCCCAACCTCTGAGCGCTAGTAGTAAACATTTCTGCCCGATCTATAATAAAATAAATAATTTTATTATCACATGCAGTAACAAGAATTAGAATTAAACAACACAACGTTAATAAGACTTATATCATCGCAATTTCGTCGCAGGGATCATCGGGAAATCTACTCCCCTCCTGGATAAGTCTGGAGGGCTCCTATAAACTTGACCGGAGAACCACAGACCCCGTGCCGACAAAAATAAGAAGCAAACTTGTCGGGAATGGCCAAAAATTATTCTACATCTTTCGATGCATATAATAGGATGGTGAATTTTAACTTCAGGAGTCTAGATTTTTGTGCATGCAATTTTTTGGGACAATTAAAATTAATGTAGTAGTTATTGCTTATGAATATTCGAAGAGTATTATTAAAAAATTATTTTTATCCTTCTCATAAACTAGACATGATTTACGACGATAAATAATACTACCATATAGAATCCGAGTATAAATATTATACTCTCACTAATAATACATTATATTAAAAATTTCTATCAAATGCGAGCTAAAAAATACTCTATAATACGATTTGAATTAATCAAAAGTAGCTGAAAATCAACTTTAGTTTTTTTAATTTATTGTACCACATTTGGTAAATTCTAAACATTTATACAAAAAAAAAATTAAATCTACACAAATCTTTCACACACAAAAATAAAATCCACACAAATCTCATTAAATAATTATACCAAGCACCAACTCAACAATTTCCTCAATATCATGATTTGCATATTCCAAAAATTACCATTATAGTATAAACAACGTAAATAAAAAGCAAATCATAAATGTAGCATCCATTCAATTTCCAATATTATCATTTTGAATAAAAAATTATTACTTCAAAAGTCACCAATTTGTTTACTTTTTTAAATCCGAAAAAATATCTAAAAAAATATGAAAAGCTGTCAAAAAAATATGTGACATAACTAAAATAAAATAAAATAAAATCTCACGAAATACCAAGTCTGTTTAAATGCAAAGCACGTGGGCCCCAGAATTAGGTGCAGAACGTTTGATTGAAACTCTCGACTTCTGCGACATTTTCGTGAATTCAGAAGAAAAAATTGTCGTGAGGTACGGGCGCGCCTTACCAACGTGATTCCTACTCCTCGGCATCTCGCGATATGTCGTAATGCGTATCACCTCACTTATCATTTCCGCACTTTAATGATATCGTTTTATTGCATTGAATTTATCGTGCCGCGATAAAACGGGACATTTTTGTAAGATTGAATTTGTCGCGTCATTATATCGTGATCCCTTCATTTTCTCTGAAAACTAAAACCCTCTCTATAAATAGCGACCGAATGTAAGAGAGAGAAAGCGACTCTCTCTGCCTCTGCTTCTGCCTCCCTCTCCTTCGACCTCGAACCTTTTCATCCGTCGTTTTCGTCCTTATCTGCTGCTGGGGACGTGCTCGGCGCTGTCCGATCTGGCGCTGCGAATCGCGCTCAGGTAAGAGATTTTTTTTTTCATCGGTTGCTGTTCTGGTGATGTTGTGTATTTGTGTGATTCGGTTTTGGATGCGGAGTGGTTTCGTTTGGTTGGTTCCGGTGTGTGATTGTGGTGTACGGTCGCGTTTTTGAAGGGAATTGAAGTGCGAATGATGCGGTTTGTGTTGGTTTCTGGTTATGGAAATTTAGGGTTTAGATAGATCTGTGACGAGGCTGGGCCGGGCGGCGGTTGGATTTTGGAGATGACTTCGCTCAGCAGGGAACTCGTGTTTCTGATACTTCAGTTTCTCGATGAGGAGAAATTTAAGGAAACTGTTCATAGGTATGTTCTGAATTTCTGTAATTCATTTGCTGTTCTGCTGTGTGTGCCAGACTGTGGTGTGTTTCTGTGGTTGATTTTTTCTGACTTTTGTTGGTGGTGGCGGGGTTGTGAAGGTTGGAGCAGGAGTCTGGATTTTACTTCAACATGAGGTATTTTGAGGAGATTGTGACAAATGGGGAGTGGGATGAGGTGGAGAAGTATCTATCTGGCTACACTAAGGTGGACGACAATAGATATTCTATGAAGATATTTTTTGAGATACGGAAGCAGAAGTATCTGGAGGCATTGGACAAGTAAGTGGCGGAACTGTATTTTTAGTGTAGTATTTGGTAGATTAGTTGTGATCACACACCCTGTATGAGACTTGCTTGCTGGTGACTTGGGCGAGAAACTGAAAGTGCAAACTTTTCTATTTTTGCCAATTACTTTAGGAAGGATCGTGCTACAGCGGTGGAGATATTGGTTAAAGACTTGAAAGTGTTCTCTGCTTTTAATGAGGACCTCTTTAAAGAAATCACGCAGCTGCTGACATTGGAAAATTTTAGGTGAGGTGTAATTTGTGCATATTGTTTGGAGTTTTGTTCCTATCAGGAGGCTTGGCAGTTAATTGTTGTTTGTATGATGATGTTATTGTATATATTATTTGGGCAGAGAAAATGAGCAGCTGTCCAAATACGGTGATACAAAGTCTGCTAGGAATATAATGCTTGCTGAATTGAAGAAGCTGATTGAGGCAAATCCTTTGTTCCGCGAGAAGCTTCAGTTTCCGACTCTCAAGAACTCTAGATTGAGGACATTAATTAATCAGAGGTCAGCTAAGGAATTTATTTCTCATAAGTCGCTTACAATGTTTTTGCTTGATACTATTTTGCCTCACTTTAGTATTTATTTGTTGCAGTTTAAACTGGCAGCATCAACTCTGCAAGAATCCTAAGCCTAACCCTGACATTAAAACTCTCTTCGTGGACCATAGTTGTGGGCAGCCAAATGGTGCTCGGGCTCCATCCCCTGTCACTAACCCTTTGATGGGTGGAGTTCCCAAAGGCGCAAATTTCCCCCCGATAGGAGCTCATGCTGTAAGTGCAACTGTAGCAACGTTTGTAATACCATGTATTAAAGGGTGTGTCTTTAGGAATTCGGAGTTCTTATAAAAATGACTCTGATTGCATCTTTGTACAGCCTTTTCAACCAACACCAGCTCAACTTCCAGCATCTCTTGCTGGATGGAAAGCTAACCCATCTCCATTACCTCACCATTCAGCCTCTGTAGGGCCCATGAGCTTGGCTGTTCCTAATAATCCTGGTTTTAACTCTATTCATTTTATATTTTCTTTTTCAAAAGTCCTGTTAGCCTTCTGTTTTAATAACGTCTTCATCTTAATCTATTTTTTCAGCGTTTGTTCCATCTGACCCCTCGATGTTCAACGAAATGCAAGCAGCCATGTTAAAGCGTCCCAGAACTCCAACTAACAATCCAGCCATCGACTATCAAACAGCTGACTCAGAGCATGTCTTGAAGAGACCAAGACCTTTTGGACTGTCTGATGAAGTAAATATCACATATTTATCATATCTGTCTTATTTAGGAAAATGTATCATGTCAAGTTTTTTAATCGTCCATATGTTTTCCTAACAATTCTTCTGTTCACTGTCACAATCCCCTTAAAGGTATATTATATTATTCCACTTGCTGAAATATATGATTGACGCACTTATGCATTTCTAGCAGGCTAGCAGCATCCCTATCAATGTGTTGCCTGTTGTTGGGTATGGTGGGCAGAGTCATGGTCTTGCTCACAACCCGTACTCAACTGATGACTTGCCAAAGAATGTTATTATGACTCTAAATCAGGGTTCTGTTGTTAAGAGCATGGACTTTCATCCTGTTCAACAAATTCTGCTTCTAGGTAAGACCCCATAGGTTAAGTTTATACTTCACGTAGTCAATTGTTTACTTGCCCTGGTTTAGTTCTTGGTTTTTCTCCTTAAATTAATATTTGTCCTTAACTTATAGTTGGAACAAACACCGGTGACATACTGATTTGGGAGATTGCCACCCGTGAGAAGCTAGTCCAAAGGAACTTCAAGGTTTGGGACCTTGGGGCTTGTTCCATGGCATTGCAGGTTCATTGTGAAGTTCAACTTTTCATCTTGACATCAATAAACTACATATTTTTGTATTTGAGTGTCCGCGTGTCATCACGTTGAGTTGCTAACCTGTTGCCGTGGTGTACAATTTTATAGGCATCTCTTGCTGCTGATCATACTGTATCAATCAACCGTGTTATGTGGAGCCCTGATGGTTTATTTTTTGGTGTGGTTTTAATATTCTGCTGAGTTCAATTGTTGTTCTCAATCTCATATTGTTGAGTGAGATTCCATTACTCATGCAGTAACTAACTATACTTCCTCAAATTTGTTGTTTTTGTTAGGGGTTGCATACTCAAAGCACATTGTGCATATCTTCTCCTATCAGGGTAATGATTTGAGAAATCATCTTGAGGTTTGCTCCCCAATTCCTTTATCTACCTCGTTATAACATGTATCGAAGTTAGTGTTATGCTCCTTTTGTTTTTATTGATTTGAATGCCGCTGCAGATCGAGGCTCACGCGGGCAGCGTTAATGATCTTGCATTTTCGTATCCACACAAACAATTGTCTGTTGTAACATGCGGTGAGGACAGGGTTATAAAGGTATGGTTAGCATCATCTTTCACGTGTTTTAGATAGTTGAAACCGCTGCTAACGTTTTTTATGACATATAGGTATGGGATGCTAATACAGGGGCCAGGCAGTTCTCTTTCGAGGGTCACGAGGCACCTGTCTATTCAGTGTGCCCACATCACAAGGAAAATATCCAGGTAATAGAAAACACTGCTTTGATCGCTTTGTTTCAGCTGTAATAGGTGTAGTTTGTCTATAAGAATCATGTAAAGCTGATAGATCTACATTTGTTTCTTATGCCTACTATGATTGGTCCTGATTTATCTTCTGTGTAGTTTATATTCTCAACAGCAACAGATGGGAAAATCAAAGCCTGGCTTTATGACAACATGGGTTCGAGAGTTGATTATGATGCACCTGGCCATTCGTCGACAACAATGGCTTACAGTGCTGATGGGACAAGGTAGACAGCTCCCCCCCGCTCATATTCTTTATAATTTGTGAAGTTCTATCACTCCCATTTCACAATTCACAATATGGATCTTTTAACATCAACTGCGTTGCAGGTTGTTCTCCTGTGGCACCGACAAAGAAGGTGAATCCCATCTCGTCGAATGGAATGAAAGCGAGGGAGCAGTTAAACGTGCCTACAATGGCCTGGGGAAGCTGTCTGTCGGGATTGTACAATTCGATACTACGAAGAACCGAATTTTGGCAGCTGGTGATGAGTCTGTAATTAAATTTTGGGACATGGACAGAGTTGATGTGTTAACGAAAACTGATGCTGATGGTGGTTTACCGGTAATGATTATAAATAGCTTACTGGTGTTAGTCTTATATTTGCTTATGATATTCAATTACTGATTTTTTATTTGCAGGCCGCTCCTTGTTTGAGGTTCAGCAAGGAAGGAATTTTACTTGCTGTATCAACAAAGGATAATGGAATCAAGGTTCTAGCAAATGGAGATGGTATGAGACTGCTCCGTGCCATGGAAAATCGCATGGTTGATCCTTCTAGAGCTGCTTCAATGGCTGCCGCCGCCGCCGCTGCTAGAGTAAGTTAGTTCAGTTATTATTGTTCTTTTTAAGTGTAAGCTTATCTTTAAGACAAAATGTCTGGACAGGCACAGCCTCAGGCACCAAATCTCGGCAATTATGGGGTTGTTAATGCTGTTGTTGGGTCAAGCATTGGAGATCGGACTGCCCCTGTTACCACAATCGGTAACACGGTGAGTTAAATTTAGTATTGAATTACTGCAGCCAAAGACGCTTGGCTGGTGATCGACTGGATCATTTATCATCTTAACCTTATAAAATGAGCGCTTATTAATTTGTTTTGTTTTGGTAGAACAATGATAATCGTGGCATAGATGTAAAACCGAGGATTACAGATGAAGCAGGGGACAAATCAAGGGTTTGGAAACTGGCGGAAGTTAATGAGCCGTCACAGTGCCACTCTCTTAGGCTTCCTGATAATGTCTCGCAAATTAGGGTATGCATTCATTTTCTATATTTGAAGAAGAATTGCTAGTATTGTTATCATATGCGCAAATGCATTGTATGAGTAGCTAATGGTGGTTTGGTAGACCAGAATTGATCTTTACGGACCCTTCTTAACTTTTTCAGATAGCGAGGCTAATATATACCAACTCGGGAGTTGCTATACTGGCTCTTGCTTCTAATGCTGTTCACAAGCTATGGAAATGGCCAAGAAATGAGAGGAACATGAGTGGGAAAGTATGTATATATTTAACATGTTCTATATAATTTCCTTCTTTTACTGTCGTATCACCATCGGATGCTCACACCGACTTTATATCCACCTAGGCAACAGCAAATGTGGTACCGCAGCTGACACAACCTACAAGTGGAATACTAATGACAAATGAGATAAGCGACACAAACCCTGAGGATGCAATCTCTTGCTTTGCACTTTCAAAGAATGATTCATACGTTATGTCAGCATCTGGGGGAAAGATATCGCTATTTAATATGATGACGTTTAAGGTAAAATGATCACCCCGCATCCCTGATCCATTCCGGGCACTTAACACATTATTTCCGTTCGTACAAATTATTATATATGGATCGGTGATTAACTTTGTGACTATACACCAGACCATGACCACATTTATGCCACCACCGCCAGCTGCAACATTTTTGGCCTTCCACCCTCAGGATAATAATATCATTGCCATAGGGATGGATGACTCCTCTATCCAAATATACAATGTTCGGGTTGATGAGGTATGTTTGCTTTTTTTGTAATATTTGATCTAGTATCAACTCTTTTTCTACATGGGCAAAACTGGAGCTAAGGCTGTGTGCATATTGTATAATTTGATTATGCAGGTTAAAACCAAGCTCAAAGGTCATCAGAAGCGGATCACTGGACTTGCCTTCTCGAATGTCCTGAACGTTCTTGTGTCTTCTGGAGCTGATTCTCAGGCACTAACCCATCAGATATAGAACCACTAGTTTTTCTTTTAAATTTTCTATATGAGGTGACGTTTCTTTAACAACTCACGCTAGAATTACTAAGGTCTTTTGTTTTGCATTTTGCCCTCAGTTGTGTGTTTGGAGCACAGATGGATGGGAGAAGCAAGAAAGCAAATATTTGCAAATGCCGCCTGGGCGTGTGGCAAGTCCGCTTGCAGATACACGCGTTCAGTTCCATCAGGATCAAATACATGTGCTTGCGGTTCATGAAACACAAATAGCCATTTACAGCGCAGCAAAGCTAGAATGTCTAAAGCAGGTATGTCTTTGTAAAATATTCAGTGGTCAAAGACTAGCAATGGAGGAATGTCTAATTCTGCTTACAGTCTGTTTGTGATTGTCATTACCACATCATTTACAAGCTATTTACGGTGCTAACTTAGATTCAATGAACAGTGGGTTCCTCGAGAAGTCAGTGGCTCCATCACCCATGCTACATATTCATGCGACAGTCACTCTATTTATGTGAGTTTTGAAGATGGTAGTGTGGGTGTCCTTACGGCCTCAACTCTCAGATTAAGATGTCGAATCAACCCGAATTCCTACTTGCCTTCTACTCCCAAGTAAGCTGTCAGTCATACTTCCGTAAACATCAATTTTCGCCCTTTGATTAAAATGTTTTCTTCTTCTTCTTCTCAATAGTCCAAGGGTGTACCCAGTCGTGATCGCCGCTCATCCCTCCGAACCCAATCAATTTGCTTTGGGATTGACTGATGGTGGAGTCGTGGTACTGGAACCGAATGAGTCGGAAGGCAAATGGGGCACAGCCCCACCTGTTGAAAATGGCGCAGGACCCAGTGGCAGCCCGTCAGTGGTGGCCTGCTCTGATCAGCAACCTCAACGGTAACAGAAGCAGAAGCATGCGTTAAAGAAGCACACCAACCGTGCATTATCTATCTACCTATCCATCCGGCCACCATCTTCATCTCCTGACATCCCGCTCCCTGACAAATTCTTTTTTCTCATCGCGTTTTTCATTGGGTAGCTGCGGAAGTTAAAGGATTTCTCCTAATTTATAGTGGCAAATTAGCTTATAGGCTCAGTGAGACAGTCAAAATAGTGGGCAGATATTCAGACAGTCTGGGAGGCGGTTGCGAAGCCAAGGTCTTTGGTATATGAAGCCTGAATTTGTAAATTATCAAAGGATAGGAGCATTCTGAGCACAAGTAAACTAGTTATGAAATGTAGATCTTAGTTTCATTTTCATGAAGTTACTGTCCCCTGTTTAACATTCTCAGACTGTCTGTAGGAAGCAAAATATTTATGCCCATCTGGGCATTTCCATCACCTTCTCGTCTTCTTCTTGCTGCCTTTTATTCAGCTCCTGTTTAAGGCGAGTTTCAGATAACCAAAAAACTGAGGCCGCACACCAACGTGACATATTCGTTTATGCTGTGTTTGGTTTAGTGAAAATGAGGAGGAAAGTATTTGTTTATGCTGTGTATGGTTTTGGAAAAATATTAGGAAACATTCGATTATGCTATATGTTTGGTTTAAGGGAAAATGTGGAGTAAAAAAAGAGGAGAAAAATGAATCTGCAATTGAAACATTCTTGTGCAAGAGCCTAGAGGACGCCCTGCAGTCTGTAGGTTTACAAGGTTCTCGTGCCATCATCCCTAGCCGAAGCCTGGCGCAATCCCCAAAGAGGCTCTCCCGTAATGATAACTGAAAATGGCTGCAAGAACCCTACTATCATGAAATAAGGTTACTTTTGGGAATGTGTATACAAATATCAGAAGCTCAGAGACCAAGATGGCTACTCTTGAAGAAGAGCTGCAAACGCATTGGGATAATGAAAAGGCTGTGGAGCTGGCAGACGAGAGAGAAAGGCTGATTAGTTTTGTCTAGCAAAGGCACACGCTCCTAGAAGATCAGACTCGTGTATGATGGGTGCAGCTCGGGGACGAAAACACTGCATTTTTCCACGCAACTATCAAAGACAGAGCATATCAATCCAAGATTAATTTATCTCGCAACGAAGGCGCGGGCCTCATGAGCGATAGTGACGCGGCGGAGGAGGTGCAAAGATACTTTACCGAGCTGTTATAAGGGGAGAGCATGAGGTAGCAGACCTCTAGATTTGCAATGCTATTCGAAGCTATTGCCTCCAAGCAAAAAGGACTCCATAGCCATGATCCTTGATGAGGAGAGGTGTGGGAGGCGGATGATGAACCAGATGGCTTTACGGGCCTCTTTTACAAAGAAGCTTGGGTCTAGTGAATGCGGTGCAGAGCTTCTTCCAGGGTGAACACCTCCCCCTCCGGGCCGCCCCTACTCTGATCGTCCTCATTCCAAAAAAAGGCAGCCACGGAGATTGGAGGATCTTTGGCCCATCAGTCTCTGCAACTATTTCTTGAAAATCATCACAAAGATAATGGCTAATAGACTAGCCCCCTGCTCGTATCTGCCAAGCAATCCGGATTCATCGCTGGCTGCCCCATCCAGAAAAGTATCACCATGGCTCAAGAGATGGCTGCCGACATTAATAGAAAATACAGAGGAGGCAACAACATGATGTTAAAGGTGGATTTGAGCAAAATATACGACCGTGATAGCTGGCCTTTCTTGCTTCAATGCCTCAGGAGATATAGTTTCAGTGAGAAAAGCGTTGATGCCATTTACCGGACCGTCTCCAGTCCTTGCTTCTCGATAAAATGGGAGTCAGATAACTTGGGTTTCTTCCGCTCTTACCGTGGCCTTCGCCAGGCGATCCTCTCTTCACATTATTCATGGGCTGTTTTTCTAGAATGCTAAATGCCCAAGTGTGCGCTGGCCGTATCAAGCATTTTCCTGCTCACATTTGCTATATGCTGATGACATGTTAATCTTCTCCTCTGCCAGAGCTTCGTCAGTTCAAAACCTGATGAACATCATCAATGCCTTCTGCCGCTCCTCAGGTCATAAGTTTAATGCTACCAAATCCAACATATACTTTGGCAAGAAGGTCCCCTCAAGTCGGAGAAGCGTACTTTGCCGAACATATGACTGCACTCAAGGATAGCTGCCTTCTACTTATTTGGGATGCCCGTTATATTCTGGTCGCCTTAGAATCAACATGTTTGATAATATCACATCAAAGCTAGGATCAACGGATGGAAGGATAGCCGGTTGTTCCATGGTGGTAAAATTACTCTAGTGCAGAGTGTTCAATCATATATGACCATTCATCTGCTGGCAGCCATCCAAGGGCGTGATAGCTCGGATCCAAAAGCTTATGGTGGCTTTCATTTGGGACTCTGAAGAGGAGAAAAAACGTCACTGGATAAGCTCGACAAAATTTTTTGAGCCTTATAGCAATGGAGGGCTCAGCGGCTTGATTACGTGATGGAATGCCTACATGCAAAATTGGCTTGGAGAATAATCAACCTTGGGCGATCTTCATGGTAGAAAAGTATAGAAGCGGAAGCAGGAGCACGCGTAGCTGCCTCTGTAATTCCATAATGCCCTTAATTTCCAAACTTAAAAAGGATTCTATCATTGAAGTTCATAGAGGAGATTGTCAGGTTTGGAACACCAAATTGTGTCAGCCCACTGTGTCGCGCGGTATCCTTCAGCGGATCCATCGCGCAGCTCCTGAGATCCTCCTCCTATCCAGACTTCCTCAGAGCCATCCCGAGACACGCGACAATAATTCTCTCCAACATATCTCTTGTATCTTTCTTATTGATTAGAAAAGGAGTATAAGACTGATATATATACATAAGAGAAGGAAGGGCAGAGCAGCAGGAAGAAGATACGCTCAATACGACGCCGTCTGCGTAGCTCCAAACGCTCACTTCCCTTGCTCTTGATACGACGCTTTCTATATTCCAACACCCCCCTCAAGTTAGGCATTATGCAGGTTGTATAAGCCTAACAAGTGTTTCAACCGTAGAAAGACAGGCGTCGGGAGAGCCTTGGTGAGACAATCGGCCAGCTGTGCTGAACATGAAGAAGACCACTCTGAATTCTCTCACGAACAAAATGGCAGTCCAGCTCAATGTGTTTAGTGCGCTCGTGGAATATCATATTCGACGCAATTGCAATGCGGAGTGACTATCACAGAGCACGGTAACTGGTCACAGAGAGGGTACCTTCAAGAGTTCTAGCACATTTACCAGCCAGACTATCTCATACGACATGTGAGCTAACGCTCTGTACTCGGCTTCTACAGACGATCGAGCAACTGTTGATTGCTTTTTGCTTTTCCAAGAGATGAGAGAATCCCCAAGTTTGACACTAAATCCAGTGACAGACCGACGAATTTGCGCACAGGAAGCCTAATTAGAGTTAGAATATCCTGTGAGACGAAGTTCTGTGTGCGAAGGGTAAAATAAGCCTTCACTTGGGGAACCCTTTAGATACTTGACAATACGAACTGCAAGCCTGCATATGAAGCTCTGTTGGGGCAGAGAGAAATTGGCTGAGAGTATTGACAGCATATGTTATATCAGGATGCGTGATGGTGAGGTAAACAAGCTTGCCAATGAGGCGTCTAAAAGTATTAGGCTTTGTCAATAGATGCGCAGAGGTAAGTCAGTTTGACATTAGCATCCATGGGTAGGGGTGTTCATTATACGGTTAAAATCGTTAACCGAAGTCGGTTAACCGAGAAATTCGGTTCGGTTAATCGAAAAATTTGGTTCGGTTAATGGTTAATGTTAATTGAATTTTCGGTTAACCGATTACGAATAAATTTATGTCATTTCTTTTGTTGTCCATTGCGTTTTGATCTTCTCGCCTTCTCCCTTTCATTTATCATTTTATTTCCTCCATTCGGCAATCTAGGTCAAGCACTGCACAGTCTGCACTCAAACTCTGATCAAAGCCGACGCGGCGACGCCGGACAAGGACAAGCGAGACCTCTCCGCCGTCGTCTCAGCCCTGTTGCCGCAGCGGACGAGCCTCGTCGTCCCATCACTGTCGAGTCTCGTCGCCCAATCGACCCGTCGATTCGTCGTCCCATCACTGTCAAGTCTCGTCGCCCAATCGACCCGTCGATTCGTCGCCCCATCTAATTCCACCGTCTCTCGCCTCATAAGTCTCAAGCTCTTGTTTTGCTCATCCGGTCATCGCCTCATCTCGCTCGTTGCCCTCGTCCGTGGTAATTGATTCTACTCTCTAGTGTTTAGTTGTTGTCGTTTGATTGACATTGATAATTAATTTTTGTGCTGCTATGTTCCATCACTTGTGCTGAATTGCTGATAATTTGATTGTGGATGTGGCTGAATTGATTCGCTGTGTCTTCATCATGGACAACTGTGAGGAGTTGATCCCGAGTACTTGAGCTTTGTGAAGGGTATAGTTGATTCTGAGGACCTTCCTCTGAATATTTAAAGAGAAATGTTGCAGCAAAACAAGATTTTGAAGGTTATACGCAAGAACTTGGTCAAGAAATGTGTTCAAATGTTTCAAGAGATTGTTGAGAACAAGGAAGACTACGCCAAGTTTTACGAGGCTTTCTCCAAGAACCTCAATCTTGGTATCCATGAGGACTCCACAAACAAAGCAAAGCTGGCTGACTTGCTCAGGTATCACTCAACCAAAAGTGGTGAGGAGATGATCAGTTTGAAAGACTATGTTACCAGAATGGAGGGGCAGAGTGACATCTTCTACATCACAGGAGAGAGCAAGAAAGCTGTTGAGAACTCCCCATTCTTCAAGAAGCTGAAGAAGAAGGGGTATGAAGTTGAAGGCCAAGTTTGAGGAGTGACAGAGGGACATACATCATTTTCAGCATCAATACTAGTTGTATAAGCTATTTTAGTGTCTGAATCATCATGAATTTATGATTGTAAACTCATTTGGGATGTAAAAATTATCAGCAGGGTATTTTTTTCTTTAAATTGAAAACTCGGTCAAAAATTCGGTTAAATTAACCATTTAACCGAAATTCGGTTAAAATCACGGTTAATTTAACCGAATTAACCGAGTTTCGGTTAATTAGTTAATCGGTTAAATTAACCGAAATTAACCAAAATTCGGTTCGGTTAACGGTTAAAGAATTTTCTGGTCGGTCCGGTCTTCGATCCCTAAGAAATGTCGATTTCGGTTTCGTCCGGTCTGGTTTTGGACCGATATACACCCTGGGACATGACCGATTTTGGCGTCTTATTTATATCAGATTTAAATTAAATTAACATATTTTTTATTTGAATTGTCACGTCTGAAAGTAAATTAAATGATTATATGTGGAACGAAAATAAACTTACTAATTTTCACAATTTAGTTATGAAGCGCATTGAACCTCATTGGAATTCATCAATTCAAAGAGCTTCATTCTCACATTGACGTATTCTCCTTTATGTACGATTTGGTTTTCAATGTCAATTTGGGTATGTTTGATAGGAATCATGATATTAATAATAATGGGATAAATAATTTCACATAATTTGGAGGGATAAATAATTATGCTGTTTAAAGCTAAAATTTATCTATTATAATTATTAATACTTATTATATTTGCAACCAAACATATTAAGCTGTTATTAATTATCTTATCTGACTATTAATACAGACTATCAAACGTGGGCTTGGGGTTTGTAATTGAATTGGCCAGAGACTAAATCTCTATGACATGTCTAAATAAATATTACGAATTATTAATTTATAAATTTAATTATAATATACAGACTGATTCAAAGTGTTTTCTCTGAACAATTATTATTTTTTAATTACGGTCTGAACTTCAAAGAATCAAAGAGAGTGAGAATTGAGAAATCCATGACATCTGTTCAATCAAACAATCAAACATAGCTAATTAATTGAAACAAAGGATAGTAGATGTATGTAGGGAGGACTCATGTCATAGTTTGAGGAGGAGTGGAGACAGAAAAATATTTTCCCACTCACCCATCATGCGTCCCGCTCACGCTTTTATCATGTGTCGCACACGCTCTCTTTACGTAAATCTATTTTTTAGTTTTTAAAATCAACTTATATAATTATTTTGATATTCTTTAAAAAATAAATTTCATAATTATTTGTAAAATAAATAAAATTTAATTTAAGATCCATTTTGGATATTTTTTTAAACAATTTAGCACATATGTTGAACTTTATACTTTAGCGCGTATGTTGAGCTTTATATTTCAGCACATATCTTTAACTTTATACTTTCAAATATATATTGAATTTTGTACTTTAGCAAATATACTGAGTACAAAGTTCAACATATCAGCTGAAGTACAAAGTTCAATACATGTACTAAAATACAAAATTCAACATATTTTGCAAATATATGAAGTTCAATGTATATGTTAAATTGAATAGTTTAACATACGTGCTAAAGTACTTTTAATTTTTTTAAAATATGTTCAAATTGATCTTAAATCAAATCTTATACTTTTTACTAATGATTATGAAAATCGAATTTAAAAATATCAAATAATTATATAAATAAGAACTAAAAACAAAAATTAATAAGTTTGTGTAATGAAGAGAGAGAGGTGTATGACATGTGGAATGAGTTAGTGGGAAACGTGACAGCCATATAGTGGCTCATGAGTATGATTAATGAGCACGTGATAGCTTCTAGTTGGTTATAAAATTAGCCTCAAACTACCCTTACACATGGAGTGTTTGTGACGTCAGACTCACCGTGGGCTAGCTCACGCGCACCTTCAAATTCATCTCAAATTAATTTTTTATGAGTGCGTTTTTTAAATATATTTTTATTATTTTCGGTTCAATTATGACATTGATTATGGTATTGACTGAAAATTTATCAGATTTGTAAATGGTTGATGTGTGTGAACTTATATAAATATATCAAATATAATATATCAGATCAAACATTCATACCCATTAACAATATCAGATTTATTTTTGGTTGATCAGTTGTATTTAGTCTTTTATGTTATAAGAAGAAAGTTAGCTAATGGTCGATGGGTCAGCAGCATACTAATTTGAGAGGACATCTGATCAACCCTTCGCCTGTTTCCAATATGAAAGTCTGTCAGCAAAAAGTAAGAGAGCAAATAGGCTATAGATGCAAAATGATTGAGACATTCAGAACATAAGTCACTGAGTGACCCTAATATGGAGCCATGTCCAATTTTATTCCCAGAAAAAAAGCCAATGTACATTGCCGAGGTGTAGGATTTGAGCAATCCCTAGCCAAGATCTCTGAGAGTAGAAATATATAAGAATGCAGTATTGGGGCTAGACTAAAGTTTCATGGCAGAAGCTCATAGCAGCCCTAAAACTTTCTAGATATCTCCTGGTTCTGCTTCTGCTTCTGAATGCTGTGCTTCAAAGCAAAATGAATCACCGTGTAAGAAAGAGGAGCGATGACAACGTACACATCATGAAGGTCAAAAGGTATGATCCGTATCCACTTCTGTATCTTAGATCCTGTAAAAGTCGCACATTCAGAAAAGAGTTCAGTGAAATGATAACGGAGTACCGGTCAATTCTAAGCCAGATAACAAGATGAACTGAGTTCCCACAAGTTGCTACAGGTTTCTTAACTAACTTTCCTGAGATATTGAATTTCATAACTAACGGAATACTCTACATTTATGGTGTGTTTGGTTTAGGGAAAATTTGGTGGAAAGGAAAATTTGGAGAAAAATGGGAAGGAATCCTTTGTTTGATTTAGAGAAAGTAAGGAAGGAAAAATTAGTTGGAAAATCATATGGAAGATTAGTAAAAAAAATTTAACAAAACAAAGCGTGCTTTACTACTTTCCTATAAAATTTTCACCTCTAACCAAACAAAGGAAAATTTGATGGATTCCGTGAGGAATTCATTTTCCACAAATTTTCATTTCCCTCAAAATTTCCCTAAACCAAACAGACCTTTATAGTTCAGCAAGGAAGCCCTCAGCAAAACAGTTGACTTTCAGCACATAAAATGCAACGAAGTGTTTACACCGTCAAATTGTATTTCATGATACAAGCTTCATAACTGAACTCCACCAAAATTCCACGGGGCCACAAAACTCTAAGTTCCCACAGTTCAAAGTCAGCCGAGGATCCATAGTCCATACGAGCTTATTTCACTTTACTACCAATATTATACGTCAACAAAAATAGCCGGGTTCTTTATATATCCAACAATTCAGTTCAAAAGCATTTAGCCATTTATAGATCCCCTAACTTAGAAACTAACTTGTGAACTACTTAACGGTTTTTTTTTTCCGCTGCATGACGAGACTCTATTTTCACATGAGCATGATACACACACAAATTTAAGTATGCTAATTCAAAACTGTTTTTATTAATAAAAATAACACTATTTTTTAAAAAAAAGGGAAACAATAAAAGGCAACAAATTCAATAAGTTTATGTAAATGGGTAACAAAGAGCTGATTAGTGATTACAGTTCTAGACCTAAATAATTGAATAATTATCTGAAAAAATTATTTATGGATGCAAATTCAGAATCGATGTTTATTTTCCAAAGAGTGTTGAGCGACTGCATACCTTAAATAACTTGAGAGATGAATCTGCAGAAGAAGACTTCAGCCCCTTGTATCCGATGTCATATGCAATACTCCCATCCGCTTTAAATAATCCAAAGTTTCTCTCGGATGTTGGACCAGTCTTTTGGTTCTCATTGAACATAGCGAATATATAAGCCTTGAGAGGAATTTTAGGCCGCAGTGGAGTTCCCTTCTTCTTCGCCAGTCTTTTCCGGAGGTTATAATTGAATGTCCTAGCGTTGGTGAGATTCGCTGCAGCTTCATTCGCATCCCCACGTGAAGCCCACCCTGTTTCTGTAACTATGACTTCCATCTTCTTATATCCCGAATTCGCCAAAGCCGAATAGGCCGCATCTATTTGAGCATCGAGCAAGTTGTCGTAGTACAAACCGGTTTTCGGGTCAAAGATGTTCGTGGTCTTCTCAAAGAGAGCATAATTTATATCGATCTTCCCTGGGTTGTACATAAATGCCAAAAACGGATAAGCATTCAAACAGAAAGGAGAGCCTATTGATGCGAAGAAATCCAAGAGTGGTTTCATGTATTGGACAACATTTTCTGCGAAAACGCATGACGACGGAGGAAATGAATTGTTAAACACAGCCTGCGAATGCGCCGTCGAAACCATAACCTTATCACTTAATTGCGCCTTTTGCAAGGCAGCATATATATTCTTCACCGCACCCAAAAGCGCAGCTGAAAGTTCCTGATCACCTCCCAATACCTCATTCCCCACCGCAACTCCAACAATATTTGAATACTGGTACGACTCGACGTTTTCTTTAACCCACTTCACGGCTTGACCCTCATTGCTACTCATTTCTTTCACAAGTCCATTGTTAACGGCAATAGTAAGCTCAAGCCCCGAGCCGCTGAATGCCTCCAGAACACTCTGATCTGAGTCAAAAATGCGCACATTCTTGATCTTTGATGCTTTTAGTAGTTTCACTACTTTATCAGGTGAAGGAATGTTGTCTGCAAGTCTCCCATAATTTATTCCGTATGTACCAGTGAATGCTTCTGCGCCGAAAACTGCAAATTGAAACAACCCACAAATGAACAGAAAATTAAAAAAATGTAACGAAACCCATTACATTTACCATGCCTACTGCCACATCTAAAAGACATTTTAAACCACATCGGGCATTCAAAGATCATCCTCGATGCTCATGTCGTCATATTAAGTTGGATCAACACACACCATTGCACATGACAGAAGTTGATTTCAGTAGAAACCAATCCAACCTAACAACAAAAGCAATAATTTGTGACAGTTTCACAATCAACTCTGATGCTTGTTATGACAACATAGTAAAAATAACCTCAGAAACTAAGAACTGAAAACCTAAAAACCCAACACCAAAAGTCAATCCAATGTACTCAAAAGGTCAACCACAAATCACACTACACACAGACTTCAAATCCCAAATCAACGAATTCTTAACACAAACAACAAACGAAAATACAACAGATTCAACCTAGGGAAGTTACCAATTAAGGCAGGAACCACCAGAAACAGCCACAAAATCTGAGCCAAGACCCGCCCAGCCTCCATCAACCAAAACTCCCCCGTCGCCACTGATTCTCAGCAGAAACTCCAATTCATCAGCTCCAACACCCACCCAGCAAACAAACTCACTGACCCGCCGTCGCCAATCACGCAACAAATCAGAAAAATCACTCCTTTCCAACAACTAACAAGAACAGCGATCTCACTGAACGCCGGCGCTTCGATTCCTCCCAACTCAGAAGCACTGAAAGAGCGAAAGCCGGCTGCTTTTGGGACGGCCGGAGATCGAGCCAGTTGATCGTAGGTGAGGGGTTTTGGCGGTGGTTTTCGATTGGTGAGGCTGGGAGAAGGAGAGAAATCAGCTCGATGATTTTTTGAGGTTTTTATTCTTTTTTAGTCATTGTTTTTTCAAACTTTTTTCTGAATCGTCATCTGCTTCCCAAAGTCGTTTTCTTTGCTTACTGATGTTGAAGTTTTGAAATCACAAGGGCAGATTCGTAATTACAGCGAGTGGCCCCACGCGCTTCTATCGCAACCTATTTTCTATTTCCGTCCAAACTGGTTTTTTGTTTTTCTTTTAATTTCATCTTTGTTTAGTTTTTTACCTAATTTTTAAAAGAGACAAATGTCATATTAAATATGATGTTTAAGATAAAAAAATTGAGACTAATTAAAAATAATATGATGTTTAAGATCAATTAATTTAATTTACTAAATACAAATGATGTTATTAATTTATTGAGTATTAGATTATATATGCTTAGAATACAATTGATATTATTTTTATGGATGAAACAATATTATTTAATTTGAATACAAATAATTTTGTTTTCGCATACACATTATATTCTTATAATAATACTAGTTTACGAGTACAAACATAAATTTTATTGGAATGTGATCTGGTCATACCAAGTAAAAAACAGCAAGACTAAAACTACATAATGCTCATGTGGTATCATTAAAGCTTGAATTCGAGAAATAACCATCAGGTGAATAACTTATTGATAATATTTAATATTTATTTTAGCTTCATATTCTTTTATATATTTTTTTATTTTTAAATCATTTTTTTTCAAAATGTAATCCTAATATGCTTTTAATTTGTTTATTTCTAAATGTGAGTTGATTTAAATTGTGGCTGGCAAATTCAATTAATTTTTATGTCTCGTACATCACGTTAAAAGTTGAAATCAAATGTTTAAAGAATCTCTAAATTCATACACGAAAAATAAAATTCATTATTTTAAGTCAATGTGACTTTTAAACATATGCACTAGATCTAAATGTGGTATTTTTTATGGTGAGATTTGGTATAACTTTAAACATTAGATATTAAAATGATTGTGTAAAGAAATGGACTATATGTTTCAGATGGTACTGATAAAGTTAGTGGTTCAATTGACATGGTGATATAAGAAATATGCATGATAACTCCACTTAGGGGGTTTCATGTGATTTTTTTTTAAAAATGTACTTTTTTTATAATTACTTAAAATTATAATTTTGCAAAAGCTGTACTTAGGGCAATTCCATTTGAAGTTTGATGGCAAGTTTGGTGACAGGGTTCAAAGCGTTCCGTTTTGATGTGAAGGATGATTTATCGTTCTCTGACATAACATAATTTCATCTGCATGAAATAATTCATAAAAAGACTTCAGACGTCGCTGATCAGTTGAAAGTGTCGTCTTATTTATAAGAGACTTTAGACCGCGCTTTTAAGTAATAAACGTCATCTAAAATCTTTTAAATTAGATGACTCGGATCTTATACTGCACTTAAGCTTAAAAACACCGTGTATTATTACTATCAATTATTTAAATCAAATTACAGAGGTCATATAAAGTTATTTGCAATATTTGTTTCAATGTGAGCGAAAATTTGTGTAAAAATATTTATAAGAAATGTGAGGTAGTATGACATAATCGTACGTGTCATGACCCAAATTTCTTTTTAAATTTGTTTCAATATGGATGCCCTTATAATTTTATGAACCACGATTAGCTAGGTAAAGAAAATTACGATTTAAAATTGTGATGCCGATTAAATAAAAATTCATGTGATGGAAAAGATAATTAAATTACAATAAATGTGAATGAGTGATAATATGAATGCATCACAATGTTCCATTTCATTTTTGATCCGTGCATTTTTTGATCTCGATAAGGTTTGATGGAAAAGATAATTAAATTACCATAAAAATGCATTGGTGATAGTATGAATCAGTATTGTAAAAGCGTTAGGCAGGCCGTGGACCTAATATCTAGCGATTAGTGAAATAGGCAAAGATTAATAAAAAAGATTAATTAGACGGTTAGATCAGTGTCGGATCCATGTTTTGACCAGTGGGTTAGATGACTCCGCTGAATTTTTTTACATATTTTTTTATGTTATTTTAGGATATGAAGTTCAAAAATGGTTACAGAAAATTCTATAAAAATCAAAATGACCCTTCTAAAATTAAAATTATACAACAAATAAACTCACTTTACGTTAATATTTAATAATTGACCCCTCTCAATCCTATTTCTGGATCCACCTATGGGTTAGATGGAGTTATATATAATAATAATATATTTAATAAAAAATATTAAAAAAATACATATGAAAAAATGAATATATTCTTATTTAAATAATTTAAAATAATTAATCGGCTAGACGCTAGGTGGGCCGTTTCAACACCGGCTAATGACTGACTGACCGCCTTAACGACTAGACAAACGCTTATGACCCATAATAAACGTCATTTAAAATAAGCCAATAAAATGTTATTATTTTGGATTCTACCCCTTTTTTATATAAAAAAGCATAGTGTCATGCAGATATTGTTTATTGTGTTTTCAATAATAGTGCTTGTGAGGGTGGATTTAACAAGGTCTGACGGCAATGGTCGGACCGATTTAGAGGACTGTGGGCGCTGGAAGGAAGATAAAGGGCAGGACTAGGAGAGGGAATTGGGTCTTCTTCTTGCTTCATCTCTACATCATTTTTTGATTTGAATCATTATAATACTTACTACCAAGTTACTTCGGCCAGATGTCGACGTCGATGAATGTCATCGTCTGAAATAGAGAGAGTAAACGTAAGTGGATATGAGTTTAAGTAGGATACTGGTTTTAAGATTTTTTTTTTTTTTTAGCCTTGGGTGTTATGAAGGTTGCGAGAATGGAGAGCTGTTTGCAGAAGGAGATGCGACCGAGAGTTCGGATAGTTGGTGACTGAGATTGAATATAGATGAGAATTCTTACTTCGTCTTAAAGATAATTAGCGGGCTTCACAAATTTGTTTTATTGAATTAAAGATAATTTTGATTTTCATCAACGTCGTTCAATGCGATGAAGTTAAAATTAGGGTAAACTATAAAAACATACCATGTTCAAATTAAGTATCGAACTTTTTAATTCTTCAATTTCAGTACCGAACTTTTTAATTCTACAATTTTATTACTATACACTTAATAGAAAAGATAAAATTAACATGACTATGAGAATTAGTTTGCAAGTCCAACACTTTAACTAGAATTTTGAAACTTGCATATACATATCAGACCCAAAATCTGATTTTTTTAATATAAATTTTCTCATTTTATTAAATGTATGGTACTGAAATTGAAGAATTAAGAAGTTTGGTACTAAAATTGAAGAATTAAAAAGTTCGGTACTTAATTTGAAAATGGACGGTAGTTCGAAGTATGTTTTTGTAGTTTACCCTTAAAATTATTATCTAAAATTTAACGGTTTGCGCATTATTTAGTAATCATAGTAGTTCGCACCGCAACTTGATAACAAATGGAAGTTCGGAGTACTTTAAAGTTTTTTCCTATTTTGTTTACCGGCCATCATTTTTTAAATTACGTTATTTTAATTATTTTTCCTATAACTTTTTTTTAAAATAAAATTTTAGTTTTAATTTTTTTTATTTTACTGATTCTTTCGATAAACCGTCTCCCGAACCTTTTTCCCCAAAAACCTAACACTGCTATCACCATCGCCTATTCAGCTCTAAATCACAATTGTGTCACCAATAAAGGCATTAGCGACGATCTGAAGACATTTGGTGGCAATTGATCTCTAAACCTCGACTTCATATCCATCCTCAATTTTCCCCATCTACTTTTTGTCCAATATCTTTTTTGCTAGATATTTTTGACACACGGCTAATTTTAGGAGAAAAAAAAAAGCGAAACTAGTGTCAAGCGAGATGTAGTACGAAAAAATGTACACTTCAATCATATGATGAATTCATATAAAATTAATAATACACTTAACTTTAAAAAATTGATAATTCATACACAATTTCTATATCCATATTTAATAATAATAGGTGCACAATATACACACCCTTTGACCTTTTCATTTGTTTATTTTGGACTGTTTATGAAAGGGCTCTTAGATAAGATGCCTTGCTGATTGATTGTAGGAAAAAAATGTAAAAGTGGTTTTGAACTATCAATATTTATTTAATTGCGGTCCGAACTATCATGATTTTTATATAAGGATGCGATGAAAAAAATTAAACTGATTTTGTATGAAGATTAAGATCATTTTGTTTGATTTTTAAATATATTGATCTTATTAAATTTGTTGAGAATTATAGATAATAAACGATATTATTTATTTTGATAATCAAACGATATTATTTTCGCACATAATTCTAAGTCTTATAATAATATTAGTTTAGGAATGTGATGATAAATTTTATTTTACAAAATCAATCTAATTTTTTTCATCGCAACATTTTTAAAAATCGTGATAGTTCGATCCACAATTTAATAAGTGATGGTAGTCCAGAACCCTTTTTAAGTATAAATAATGATAATCTAAGACCCATTTTGAGTTTTATCTCTTGATTGTAAAGGACAATTGAAAATTATTGCAAATGGTAGCCGGAGTCTCTTTTGGATCCATGCACCAACTTCATGATTGTAATGATGAAAAGAATGCATTAGATTGAAGTCTCCCTAGCTAACATGATAAGATAATGAAGGAATCAGCTCACCTAAACACTTTGGGATTGTGAGGCAAAAGAGAGCCTTTCCATATCATGCCCATGTCGCAATGTGGTATGAGTGTACACAACACGTTGTTGAACCACTTCCTTTATGTTTTTGTTTGCACGTAGACGACTTGAGGACTTTAAAGCACACACTATTTCCTCCCTATGAAAACAATTTTACATCAAAATCAACAAGTGATGATGCATACTTCTTGGACCTTTCATGATGCATCTTGTTGAGATGTGAGCTCTGGTCCAATAATGTATTAACACGACAAGTTAAATTTCAGAATACTAAGACTGTGTTTGGTTTGAGGAAAGTTAGAGGAAAAGAAAATTTAGAGAGAAAATGATTTTCTCAAAAAATCCATCTTATTTTACCATTGTTTGGTTTGAGATAGAAAGTTTTGTAGAAAGTACTAAAACATTCTTTAACTTAAACAAATTTTCCATCTAAATTTCCATTTAGTTTTCCATCTCTAATTTTCTATAAACCAAACAAAAGATTCCTTCTAATTTTTCATCAAATTTTCCCTAAACCAAACACACTCTAAAGTGTATGGAATCTGGTACACTATATATATATATATATATTAGCATCAGTAATTTATTTTTTCTAATTTTAAATTTCATCTATTTGTCATCAATAGGAGTCCATTGACCCCAAATGTGGTAAAAAAGGGTAAATGCATTGAATTTTAGTTTTATGTATATGTTTAATTTTTATAGAAATATTAGTTTAGAAATGCAGTTTATGCATTATTTTATAAATCTATCAATCAATTTTTCTATTATTATATTCATATCGTAAATGGAAAAAATGAAGTTCGGAACTATTTTTTTATTTTTCTCCTAAGTAATTTGACAAATAATATCATATTTCAACATTTGAAAAATCTTTGTGACCTGTATTCCATGCTCATATATACAAAAAATTTACATTTACAAAGAAATCTATTTACTTTCTACAATCATTAACATGAACTTACAAACAAATATACACACATAACCATTACAAAGACTCGAGCCTATAACTACCATTGGATCCGTGGCAGTTCCAAAAATTTTAATTCAAGGTACGAAAAATTATAATCACTTTAGCTACGACATGGTGTGCACAACAGCTCTGGACCTCCAACCGGTTGCAAACAGACGACAGAGAGGGAATATTTTAAATGTAATCGCTTTAGCTAGTACACGTAAGTGAACATATTCTGTTCTGTCCTGTTCGTTTCCGGAAATATTAAGAATCCACTATTTCAAAGACGGTTAAAATCAATGTTTTATAGCTATGAATCAACTTATACATCAGAAAGTGTGACTAAATTTATCAAACAAGTCACTGACAAATGAGATTCTCCAATCCGACCATTCCATGTTGATCACTATCTGAATCTTCAAAACACACTCTTTATTCCTTCCCAACACATTACAAACTGACACTGCCTCATATACCAATAAGCTTTTCCAATCCTGCTAGATTTGTAGTTGATCTCAATGTCTGCTGCCTCTTCATGCACACCAAATGCCTCCCGGTATGGTCAGGACTGATATCAACGTAGGTCAAACCAACATCATAAAACAAAGGAGAGACTACTATGGGTCCATGTGAGCTACACACTTCATAATCTACACAAATTCAACAAGACACCAGAAAGAAGTGGCATATCTATTCTATAAGGCTGTGTTTGGTTTTGGGAAAATTTAGAGGAAAGGAAAATTTAGTGGAAAATTTAGGAAATTCTGTGTTTGGTTCAAATGGAAAATTAGGGAGAAAAAATTTTGGTGGAAAGTTTGGGGGAAAATTAAGTTAAAGGCCAATTTTAACCTAATATGAAGATGATGAGGTGGTGATGTTTTCCTTTGCATTTTCCATGAAATTGAAAATGTTAAGGATTTCTTACTATTTTCTTTGACATTTTCCATGAAACATTTCATGATAGTGGAAAATGTCAAGGAAAATGGATTCCTTACTATTTTCCTCAACATTTTCCATAGGAAACCAAACAAGGGTAAAATTAAATGGAATCCTTCAAGAATTCCCTTTCCTTACCATTTTCCTCCAAATTTTCTTTTCCTCTAAATTTTCCCTAAACCAAACACAGCCTAAGAGAAGGTAACTATGGCTAGCTTTGAGCATTCAGTAACTTCATATGTATAATCACTCCCCCTATCTTTAGTCCTGCATCTTTACATAAAGTACTGACTACAGTCAGTTTCAGAGCCAGCACAAGAGACCTATAAAAAAGCTCTCCTGGACATCATCCAGCAACCATTTCTGTTCAGTGTAAAGTGAATATATCATGCAAAATGAAAACAGTGTATTAATATTGATTGTCAAATACTTAGATCAAAACAACTTCCATTGCAAAACTCGTCATTTAAATTTAACTTAATGGGCACACAAACCAACATTGGGAGGGTCAGTTCATGAAATATTCATCTATCCTCCCCAGCCAGTCACAACCACTCAGGTTAATATTTCTCATTTTCATCAACTCTCAATACATTACGGGCACTCATCAAAAGTTCTACTCACTGATGAAAAATCTAAATCAGCATGAAAGCCAGAGACTTAAGATAAGGTTTACTGATCATTAGATAAACAACCCATACAAAAAGTCTCGAAACTGTCTCCACAAGCTTGCCAGTCCCCTAGTCAGTTTCTCATTTAGGCACCTTCATGCCATTTGATGTTAGAAAAACTAAATCTCAAGTCAGGTTCTCTCAAGGATTTCAAGTCTGGTTCTCAACAAAATCTGAACTTTACATATGAGTTGGGTCTGGTTACAAATTTTCATCTTCTAATGTAGCTCAGATTTACTTTTGACTAGCCTTATCCTGCTGTTTCGTGATCATAACTGATTGGACATCAAACAGATCAATACCCCAAAACGCATCCATGGCACACGAAGTAAAAGATTTCATTTCCAGCACTTAAGCTCACCTGGGTTCCAGTCGTTATAAACAGGCTAATCTTTCTGCAGATCCAGCAACCGTGAGAAGAGATCGATGCCCATGTTGCCGTAAACGTCGGCAGGAGATTGAGTTAGATCTAAAACAAGATGTATCGTAACAGAGACTAAACGAGTAAGAAGAGTGGTCTGTACTACCTGACGTCATCAACATGTAGTGAGAGCTTGCAGCGCGTTCCAGTTCCAGATCCATTGGGTGCTTCTTTAGGCATCCGTCTTTCCAGTTGAGTAACGCACAGTTAGCTTGGCGTCATCAAGTGTTACAAAACACCCGTGACAAGATTATCCAACCCAGCTACGTACGACTAGTCGCAGCTGAATTGCAGATTCTTATCAATAGGTGCCTTGTAACACTTGGCAATCAAGCTTCTGAGTTATCGAATCCTAGGACGAAGTGACGCTCCAAAAAACCACAGATATGATCTCAGTAGTTGCAGCGGCGGGTGTCAATAAGGGTTTCTCGACAGAGAAGAAAGAGGTAATATATGTTTATCTACTTCAGTAGCTGAAGTTTTCAAAAATACAACTTTAACCTCTTATTTCAGAATTTTTTTTTTGGCCTGGGCTGCAAACCATTTCTGATTCGATGTTCTTACACATTGCAATCAACTCACCATAGCTATTAGAACCGGACTGGGAGTCGAACCGATGATCGGCGGCTTTGGACAGGTTCGATCGTCAGTCTAATTACGTAGAAATTTTAATATAAATATAAACCCCAACATTGAATATCAAGATAACTGGATTGACCGAGTGGTAGATGCACTGCCAAACTTCCCTGAAGTCTAGGAATAGATTCTTGGCGGGTGCAGTTTTACATTTAATCTGTATTTATTAATTGATTTTTCATAATCTACCAATTAAGAAAGTTTATATATTTATTAGGTCCTGAACCGGTTTTAATAAACCGCCCGGTTCATACGGCCGAACCCGGTTTTGACTGATTTGGCCCGGTCGAACCCGGTTTAATATGTAAGGCGGTACTACTTGTCAAACCGGACCGGACCAAGCACCGGTTCACGGTTCAACCGGTTGAATCGGCCGGTTCAGTCTGGTTTTAATAACTATGCAACTCACGCACACTTATGAAAACTATATTATAAATGATAAAGTTGACAATAAAGTATTTCAGAGAGATAAATTTGGAGATGAATATTCTCTTGCTGAATGAAAAACGTATAGACTATTAAATATAATTGTTTACAGTAACGCATAATAGACAATAAATGAATAGTCTTCTTATACTTATTCATGAAGACTTATTCTAAAGCAAAGAGTTCAAATGAAACATGATTTAATTTTATTAATTTCTAACAATTTCTCCCTCAAATTAATTTCTAAAATATTGAAAGAAATTAGTGTATGTTGTACTCTGCACAATATCCAAGCATTACACGCAACTTCTCAAAACAGGTTTTATTATCACATCATCGATCTGTTTCAAAGTGTTGTATTGAATTAGTTCTATCATTTTTTTCATGTATGATCTTTTGAAGAAAGTGAAAGTGAACATCAATAAGCTTGCTACGTCTGTGTATAATTGGATTTCTTGAAAGCTTGATTGCAAACTTGATTGCAACAGTACTATCACACTGGATGCATATTTTTTTGAAGTGATGGACGTGATCATATGGATTGTAAGTCAAAACTTGTGTCGCTCACAGATTTTAAAAAAAAAGCTCATCTATGCAGACTCCATAATGTTTGATAATATCGTCATTGAGAGTGTTATACAAATAAAAATTTAGCCTCAATAGTAAGCAGTGCGTTAGAGTCAAATTAATCCACAAAAAACAGGATAACCTGCAAAGTTTGTAACTAATAAAGAAAAATAAAAGAATAAAAGTTGGGGGTTGATCATTGATTATAAGAATAAATTTATGTCACTAGTACAAGTTACTCTCTTTGTCTGGAAATATTTTTCGTTATCTTCTCTTTCATATTTCTTCACTTTAATTAACTTTTATTATTATTATATTCTACCTTAAACCCTAAGTGCCAATAAACATCACTACTCTTCTTGTCCGACGTTTTTTTTCATTTGGCAACTGCGCTTCCCGTTTGGCCGGAGAGACCTACGCCTGCAGCATGGAAAACATCACATTGAATTGATACTTTGATAACGAAAGGTCGATGTTCTTATCGAATTTCTTATTCCAGATGAAGGAGCGACTGAATTGGTACTTTGAGAACGAAAGATCGATGCTTTTCTCGGATGGGAGGAGCAACGATACTACTGTCCAACTGGAGCCGCGATCGGTTTAGATAAAATTACTGACTTTTTGACACCATCCAAACCAAAAAGACAAATAACACATCTCTTGCATAATCTAGGAGAAGGACAAGGAGGACATGATTGGCGTTCCCTCGTCGCAAGATCTCATAAAATTGGATAGCGCCGCACTGAAAACCAACATCACGATCCTATGCCCGATTGTCCTCCATGTCCGAGTAGCTCCTTTTCTTTGCCACGTTGTTCGGGCAGAAGCTCCTGAAGATGAAAGTCATGTCGTACATCCCAGACTTCAAATTGGGTCGAGACTGCACATCTGTTTTGACACTTTGGCCGCGTTCTCATTCGAGCTCCTAAAAATTATCTTAATTGTTACTTAAGCGTCTGACTGGGTCCAGACTGCACAAACGGTTACTGAACGTAAAATTTGGATAAAACACAAAGAGCAGAGTACATCCCAGAAAATAGAGATGAATAAACCTTGCTCGTTCCACCACATATCTTACACTAAATTAGACAATGAATACCTAACGCATCCTTTAATCGACTGCAATACAAGAATTGAAATAACACATTAGAAAATTAGAATTGAAGCTTACCTTGAGTTGAATTGTACTTGTTATGGTAGGCTTAAAGCAACTGTAGGATGATGAACTCGGGAAGGTAAATCGCTTCAAAAACTAGGTGAAGTTTTAAAGAAGACAAGCTCCTAGTGTTTAGATCCAAATCAGCGGCAGTAAACACATCTTAGACGACAATTATAACAAAAATGCGCCGTCTAAATTTTTATTACATCCAAAATGATGTAGTTTATGTGAGATTTTTTACAGTACTTTTTTGTTATAAGCGTCCTCTAGTGTATTAAAAAATCATTTTAAGAATTGTAACAATTAATACTTAAGACGATACTTTTGACACATAAGTGTTGTCTAAAGTATTATGTAATAATTCACTATTACATATTTGGGTTTAATACTACGCTTATTTTTAGGTTTTACCACGTTTGCCAAGCGTGGTGAATACGAGCGTCGTAATTGGTAAAATATAGAGCGTAGTAATAGATTGTGAACCGAGGACCACACTTAAAAGCGTGGTAATCGGTGAGAGCCTATTATTAATAGGTTATAACCTAATATCACGTTTTTAAATAAAAAACGTGGTAATAGGTATTTAAAAGCGTGATATTAGGTTATAACCTATTAATAATAGGCTCTCACCTATTACCACGCTGTGCATCTGAAGCCAACTGCACAGAATCATCATTGGAGATGACCATACCAATAGGATTGATCTGCGAAGGACCAAGACAGTGCCACTTGTTGTCCTGATCAACCACCCATGATACACCAGAGAGTGATATTCAATTTTCAGATCTGAGAACAACTGCACAGAATCATCATTGGAGATGACCATACCAATAGGATTGATCTGCGAAGGACCAAGACAGTGCCACTTGTTGTCCTGATCAACCACCCATGATACACCAGAGAGTGATATTCAATTTTCAGATCTGAGATGATCCATTGTCTCTCCCATCTTTTCCAAATCGAGTAGGCACATAGGAATTGTTCTCGGCTCTGCCAGGTCTGATCTACCTCATCCTTTGCGCCTCTCCTCCGATCAGAGTCATGAATTGTATCACCAACTCATTCAGGCCGACACGCCTCAGATCCATGCCTCACTCACCAGTAGTGTGCTACACCGACCTATCAGAATCGCCAAGGATCTTCATATTGAATCCCAGAAGCTGGTTTGAATTGGGAAAGAAGGTGATATGGTGATGGTCGGTGACGAATAAAAGACGGGTGAAAGATGAGAGATGAGATGGAGTTAGGAGGGAAGAAGGAAATTATGTAGAGTGGTGATGTTTTAGCACGCTTCACATTTAGAAGTGGTCGCGGAAGGGTTCGCTTTTATTATTTTTTATCACACTTTTCGTTTTTATTATCTTTCACCACACTTTTTAATGTTAAATTGATAAATAAAGAAATAAAATATTTATTACCATGCTTCATAGGAAGAAGCGTGGTAATAGGTGCACATCTATTACCGCATTTATAGATTACAAGTGTAGTAATATGCCAAAAAATCAATTACCACGCTTCTTTTATATTATTTACCACGCTTCTTATAACCAAGCGTTGTAAAAAATTGAAGTGTGGTTAAATGAAGTATGGTAATAGTTAAAATCTGTTGTAGTGATTTATAATTTATTTATTAGACTTTAGATGATATTTTTGACACAAAAGCGCCAGTTGAATTATTCTGTAATATTTTATAATTTATGTATCACATTTTAGATAATGCTTTTGACACATAAGAGCTGTTTAAAGTGTTCAAGATTTTATATAAAAATATGTTGGCATTCATAATTAGTAGATATAACGTTCCTACCCTATTGACACCGAACTTGAACCATGAGGCACCTACGCCAGGTGCAATTCTCATTTCCGTCATATTTTTGTGTAAATTTCATTTCACTATGTTTATTTATCTTTAACTTTGGATTATATTTTTATAAATATTTTAATAATATATACCAATTAGTTTTAATTGGTATATTAATGTTTGGATTTTATTGATTCAAAGTTTAAAACTAATCGAAACAATTAGTTAGAAGTATTAGCAACAAAATGTGAACTTGGCTCAATACAAATCGTACAGTCATATTATCATTCAAAATGTGAACATTATACATCTCATGCCATCCATATACCCTCATCATGATCAATACGTTGAAGTGTGTCACTAAGCTCATATCGCGCGTCATCTTTGGATGAGACTCACTGCACCAATGACGTGATGTCATCAATATTCTCCACAATCTCGTACTCTTCTTCATCAGGAGTGTGCTGCTGCTTGCAGAAAACAATGATAGAATAGCTTGGATCGACGAAATCAGTAACATAGAACACCTATCTGGCCTACTCGGCCGATATGAAAGAATTACTAAGCTCATTTCTTGTCTGATTAGCTTCTCAGAGATCTTGTCTTTGAACCAACTTAAATAAACCCTCTTAAACTATACCCAACATGCATCATTCCCTTTGGTATGTTTGCTCAGTGACCATGTATCTCTCCACATGAGATGACATTATGTCCAAATTGTGCAGAGTATAATAAAAGGCTAAATCGACATCGCTCAGTGGCAGATGAATAACCTCGATTTCGATATTGCCACAACCGTATGTGATCTTCAAAATAATCAGAACTGACAAATCAACTTGATCCATGTTCCTAAAAATGATGTAAAATCTTCCACAGACTCCTCAGATGTATATCTATTGTCCATGCAACCGTCCATCCTGTATCAACTATGAATCACTTCAAGTAAATCAGTCCACATTCTCTGGCTTCTCTAAAGACGTGAATAAGAAGATGAACCATAATATCAAAAAAAGCTGGGTGGAAAATACATCGCATTCTCGCAAAGCGTGACCAATTTGTGCTTCTCCAAACCATCGAACATTTCCTAACTAATGACCTTACTGCAAAGGGTACCTGCACATAATTTAGTTATTGAAAGACATACCTTCTTGGAAGTCATGCCTTTAATGGCAATGAGCAAAAACTGCTGAATGAGAGAACATGCCAATTGTGTGACTTCATGCCCATAATTTTCAAGTCCTTCATTGACACTAAATATGGAAGTTGGACGAATACCCATATGACACCTTAATATTAAACAAGTATTTGCAGAAAATTTCTCTTTCCTTACGAGAAAGTGTGCAACAAGTTGGAGAAAAATATGTACAATTACCCCTGGTTTGAGGTGCAAGCTCTTTTCTAAATTCCATCTCCACTAAGTTTAGTCGAGTAGCTACTCCATCTTTTGTCTTTCATTTGATGTTCAATAATGTGCCCACTAAACTCTCACATATGTTTTTCCCATACGCATGATGTATATGCAATGCATGACTGAAAAAGTCACCCAATACGGTTTAGTGATGGTCTATCATATCTTATGTACGAGTTCAAATTCTACTGATGGTAGGGTACGGTGTGTCATTGTTTTCTTATAATCCTATCGATTGTAAAAAAAAAGCACCTATTATAGATGGAATGAGTTCAATTTCAATCAGAAAATTTGGTCATAATTGAAGTATACTTAATTTTTTGGAACAAGGGGCTAGTTCCATGTGAACATAAAGGATCTGTTTGGTTTAGGGGAAATGAGAGAAAGAAAAATGTGAATGAAAGTTTGATGAAATTTTTTGTTTAATTTAAGGAAAGTCGTAGAAAATAAAATAAGATGAAAAATTAATATGTAAGTTTCGTGAAATTGAAGAGTGTTTTAATATTTTTATCAACTTTTCCATTTCAACCAAACAAAAGAAAAGAAAAATTTCCCCCATTTTTTCTATAAATTTCTCCTAAACCAAACACATCCTAGTACGTAAAACAAGAATTATTCCCAGAGGAGGATTTAAGCCCATCATTTTATGGAATATCCTAAATTGTGTGGAGTAATTAGTGTTACATAATATTTGATGTACTAAACGATGTGGACTGTGTTTTGTCTTTCAACGAAAATAATTTGATAGAGAGACATTATATTTACTTTATTTTTTTATTACTTCTACCATGATTTAGTGTACTATTTCTTGATCAGTACTTTTTTCATGAGTACCAAATTGAATGCAGAATTAAGGGTGTTCATCAGTCCATAATCGGATCGAATCGGTTTGAACTGGAATTGAAATTAATAAATATTAACTATTGAATACTGGATCTGATATCCAAATCAATCTGGAGCGGACAAGATAGGAAAAATCCGGTTTTGGATCGGAAGATCGGTTTGGAGTGGATGAAAAAAATAAAATAAGTTTCATTACGATATTAATAAAGAAATATTTTTATATGTATATTTAAAAAATATGTTTAATTATTATAATAAAAATATTATTTTTTATTAAAAAATTTCTAAATCGGTTCATTACAGTCCAGATCGGAGGGGTTAGGATCTAGTGGCGGAGCCACTGAGGGGGCCATGCGGTCGGCCGCCCCCCAAATCCCACCTAAAATACTTATTTATATGTAAAATAAAAAAAATGTATATATGTAAAAAATAAATTTATATGCTTAGTTTCAACCAAATTTTTAGTTTCGCCCCCAAATTTCACCAAAACTTTGTT
>NQLW01000033.1:1090296-1107016 GCA_002312845.1 Kalanchoe fedtschenkoi | reverse complement strand
TTATTGGTATATTGGTATTCATAAAGTCAACATGGCGCTTATAGGTACCTAACGCCGCATATATAATAAATGTCGTTAAATGTTTATACATTAGACAATATATTTGGACTACAAGCTCCGCATTTTGGTCTACATAAAGTGATAGCGCTTACAAGTCATAAGATTGGAATAAATTTTTCCCTCAGATGAATCCGAACAACATCATTTGTGTTGATAAAATCGATGGACGAAATTGGTGTTTATCAATTGGAATAAGTTTAATTTGTCCAAAACCCCATCAAAATAACATTTTGTCACCCCAAATGATGTTAGCTGAATAGGGATAAGTCTTAAGATGACGCTTGTGGAGATAAAGTGATGTTTCGTTGTTTAACTTTACACGGCGTTCAATTTGTCGACGCGTCGTCTATAAGTATAACACTTAAGATGACGCTTATGAAGATAAAGCGTCGTTATGTTCTTTAACTTTACACGGCGTTCAATGTGGCGATGCGCCGTCTATAGCATAACACTTAAGATGACGCTTATGCAGATAAACTGTTGTTATTTTCTTTAACTTTACACGGCGTTCCTTGTATAAAAGTATCATCTATAAAGATAACACTTAAGACGACACTTATGGAGATAAAGCGACGTTATGTTCTGTAACTTTACACGACGTTCTTTTTGTAGAAGCATAGTCTAGAGTGAAATTGTAATCATTTTACAGTACATTAATATGTGTAGAAGCATTGTCTAAAATGATACTAAATGTTGAGGTGAATCGACTTTAACTTTATCAGAAGACAAATGATGTTGAATTACGTGCACCTCGCACAATACTTGTAACATTTTTTTAAAACTCCCAAGACATATAATTATGCTTTGTTTTGTCAAATCACCAAAAAGCTGATAAAAGTTGAACAGGCTTTTTACTTCGTAGTAAATTGCACGCCAAATGATGAAGACGCCCAATCACATTTGCGCTTGGCGTAAAAAACTCAACAAACAGCAACTCATCAGGATAGCCTTCTATATAAGTTGATTCAATCACACTTGCATTTTACTTTAGCATCAAATTTCATCTCTGAACACATCTTAACACTTCTTTAACAAAATATGGAGTTTCGCAAGATTATCTTGACTTGAAGAGCCCCATCAAAGATTTTAAGTTTGCATGATATGTTCTAACAAATGCATTATTGAACACTAACTCTATTCATTGTGAGAGCATTTGATAGTGATTTGTCTGACCATGTTACGCTGGAACTACCAAATAAAACATCATACACTGTCTCCGTACATAAAAGTGCTGACGATCGTATGTCTTTTTGTGCGGACTTGCATAAGTTTGCATCTCATATTGGTTTTGACTTTGGGCATGTACTCATCTTTCGCCATGTACAAGAGGAGCATAAATTTTTATTGAGGATGTTCAACACTGTCATAGTTGAGATTGATGACTACTCACTGACAGATGATGATTGACTTATGCCATCTTTTGATTAGAAACTTGGTTCTGAGTGGAACAGATGTGTATAGGCGAAACCAATATTGTAAACGGACCTATTGTGTAAGCGTCGTTCGTGAACCATCAGTTTTGGAATGTAAAAATTACTATTTACAAAAATACTTAACGACGCTTTTAGGTAGAAAATAACTTGTAAAATCACACATAATAACAAAAAATAATGCAATGGATAATGTTTGTTCACCAAAACCACCGTCTTTAGACCTGTTAAAAGACGGCGAATATTAATGAAAGCATCATCTAAAGATTTAAACTTAAGACAATGCTTTTGAATATAAAACATAGTATCTTATGAAACTTAAGACAGTGTTTTTTGAGTGCAAGCGTCGTCTAATGTTAGATTTAAACGGCGCTTATGATCCTTGACTTACTACGGCGGTGTATTAGATGACAATTTTGAAATGCCTCTTCAGCATCTGATAAGCGCCGTCGTAATGCTTATATGTAGTAGTGATATGACTTAAAATTCTCAAGACTTAAAATTATTAAGCAATGAACTTACCAAGCCATAGGTATTTACTTACCAAGACTTAGCCAACTGCAAAACTTACATATAAGCAGTAGTCCTCATTCATAAATTATTAAAATGTAAATATTACACATATAAGATGACAAACAATCAAACATAAGAATTATTAAGAAATGAACTTATACTTTAAAGATTCTCAATCTTTTTCCCTAATAGGTTTGCCATGCGCGTGACATTTTTTCTCATAAAAAGTATCATGAAATATCCACATCATAGTTTCTTCAGAGTTATCACGACTCCTACATATTAGTAATGCGTTGATTAAAGAAACAAACAAATAATTCACTTGATAGCAAAATAATGATGATTAGTTGAAAATGAACATGGTGATTACCTTAAAAACCTACCAATTTGTTTGTTCCAACGCATTAGGATCCATCAATCTCATCTATTTGTATTTTCACATTGCGCTTCACGTTTGACAATAATAAACAAATGTAGTCTTAATGTTGTAAAATTTCAAAATGACTAATAGTTTGGTGAAGCATGATCAACCCTTATATATAGGCATGTTTGAATCATTCTTCACAATCTCAAATATTTATCTAGCATCATCTTGTTTCTCGTAAGCTCTACTAGCATCTAACTAAAGTCATCTTGTCCTCATATAGATCATCACCTCAGCATGATTCTTCATGTCGACCCATGCTCGGTTCACATCTTTCAAATGGTTGGTTGTACAAATATCAAACTTTATAAGATGTGTCAATATCATAACGTCAGAGATGTTGCATCAGCTCAAGAGGCTGAACCAAATTACTATTCTTATAATAATCTATAGAGCGACAGTGAACATACTGCTTTGACTGTGTCTCAGCACAAGGTTGAGTAAAATTACAAACTCATGGATACAGGCCTTATAACACTAAGTGAGCTACACATTATTTAATCACGATTGTTCATTCTAAATGAAATAATATAACACATGTAAATAAACTAAATTTGATATACAAAGCAAATGCCAAAAGAACAAGTCAACACACATGGGCGTATATATTTTTTTATTTCAACATATAAAAAGATCAACGTAACCTAAATATACACAATCCTACTTACTCGACATTTCTTATTAAATATAGTTTTGAAACCATGAAAACTGACTTGAAATCTTCACCTCTTCACCTCAGTACTCTCAAAAAGTATCTGACCTGAGATATTTATGCAAATTTATAGGTAAAAAGTGTTGTCTAAAGTGCACAAAACAATCAGACAATGCTTGTATGTCTAAAGTGCCCTTTTAACGGCGCTTAATGGTAATGAGCGACATCTTAAAACAGCATACTTTAGACGGCTTTTAGGCAAGAAGCGTCATCTAAAGTCTTAATAACAATCAGACATTTTTATGGTCCTAAGCGTTGTTTAAAAAGTAGGTATTATTAACAATATTTATTAAAATTAAGTATCATCATATGTGCAAAGGCACTTTTGACGGCTCTTATGACCTATATAAGTATTGTCTAAAGTTATATAAAACATCGCTGTTTTGGATGGTACCACTTTAGATGACACTTTTTACGATAAGCATCATCTAATGTAAACACTGTTAAATGTATTTTCTGTAGTAGTGATTGTCAAATTATTTTGAGTGTGGATCCAGCTAATTTAGTGTAGTATAAGAGCGGATTTTCACTGCACCCATAAAACATGTTTGTGCTGGTTAACTAGGTTTGCACGAGATCCCACTTGACGAGCTTAACAAAGACCCTCGCAAGCAGTGGCAGAACTAATTTTAATACAAATTTTTTTTAGAGCTGAATGAGGTATGAAATAAAAAATATAATATTTTTAAGCTTAATTGGGGATATAAAATTTTTTATGCTGAATGGGGATACAAAAGTACAAAATATAGTATTTTTAGACTTAATTGAGACACAAAAATTTAAAATATATTATTTTTACACTAAATTATAAACTGTGTTTGGTCTGGACAGTTGTCCCCGCTGTTCACCCAGTGGAACAACGGCCACTGCTCGCAAGTGAGTGAGGGTGTTAAGTACTGTAGGTCGCTTAAGTCCCACATCCCTCAATGAGAACTCTAATGTTGATTCTCATATATATATATAGTTGAACTCCTCTCATTGTCAATTAATTTTGAATATGAATTCAACTAATTAGTCTAACAACAATGAACACTTTACTAAACATCTTATCGAAAAATTCTTCTGTGTGTATTTGATAAAGCATGTCTAACCGACTAAACTCAAAATTGTATTATTAAAGGATCATTTTACTTTAGTTTAAAATGGCATATGCATTTGATAATGATTAAACCATCTCTCTTCATCATAATAACTTGAATGTAAATGTTTTGTATAATCTTAGGCCTCCGTTCCATAACTGAAATCGCCAATATACAATTCCTAGGTGACAAACCAGAGGAAAATGTCGAAGGTCTGTGTCTTCCCCTGGTCCAGAACTCAGAATTTCAAATGGTTGGGATGTGTGCGAAAAAAAAACTGAAGTGAAATAAATTGGAATATGATACTTTGCCCCCAAAGCCAAAGCTATCTTGATTCAAGTTATAAAATTTGGCTACATAATGCTTCCCATATGTTCATAGGTTAGAGAAATTGAAAATGAATAATAAATAAATGATCGATCCATGATTCAATCAATCATTTTAGGTAGATATTGAATTTTTTATTTTTATTTAATGGAAATATGGCTGCTTGTAAACCGATTTTAATTCACTGGAAGAATGAATAAACCCTATATAAGCTTTAACCAATACTCAATTATAGGAAATAAACAAACTACGTAATATAGGATGATACATCTGTAATTACAATATTTTTTAGTATACACATTCACTTATCAAAGAGAATCAATACTGAGAATTAAAATTAAACTGATCAAATATGACCTCACATGGTGTAAACAGTTAGACAACATCCCCATGACTAGGGAAAATTTCTAAATGGGGCTTAATCTATCGTCATTTATCCAATTACGGTCAGAACTATCTACATGTATAAAAATGGGCAAAAAAAATTTTTTTGGGACTTATATTTTAAAATAAAATTTACAGTTGCATTGTTTAAGTAATAATACTATATGACTTATATTCTTGTGCTAAAACTATATTATTTTGTCATCAAATTAAATAATATCATTTTATTTACACAAAAAATTTCATAAATTTCATATTAAACCGACTTTAATTTGAACAAATTTGATAAGATCAAATGTACTTAATGTATCAAATCCAATGTGACATTTTAAAATAGTAAATTTTTTTTTACCTTTTTCGATATTTAGATAGTTTTGATCGTAGTTGAGCAAATGACGATAGTTCGGAGCTCCATTTAAAATTTTTAGGAGGCTAATACATGATCTACACAACTATGCATGTATGAATACATTCTCAAGTGATCGCCCCCCTAGTCCGGTGCACTGGTAGCAGTAAAAGATGTGGAGAGAGATGAGTTGTCACACTCATTTTCAATAAATAATAAATAACCTTGCTAATGCCGTTCGTTTGTCTGCACAATCCAACTCTCCTCTCTGTACTTTTATGCCCTCTCTCTCAAACTCTCTCTCCAGGTGCTAACTTCCAAAATATTATTTCCTCCTTTATTTCACCATCTCCCTCTCACAAAGCCCTAGTTACAATATCTCATTTCATTCCCTATCACTTTCTTCCACCCCAACTAATTTTTACTATGCCTAACAGGCCCCTCCCTCTTCCCTCACCTTCTCTCTCTTTCTTAATTCTTGTACTGATCAATATTGTAGTATATATACGAGCAACTGGGATGGTGGTGGTCTGTAGATGATAGAAGTGGGTTCTAGCAGAGCCACCTCAAGCTAGCGAAATAACATAGAGCAGGAGAGACTTGTATCCTCCTCTTCATTATTCTTGTAGCAATCCTCTCTCTTCTTCTTCTTTTTCCTCAACTGGGTCTTGTTACTGTTTTGAGTACCTTTTTGATTCAGGTTTCGTTGTTGAGTGGTTTGGTGTTGTGTGGACTGAGAGAAAAGCTTCAACAGAGCACCAGCTGCTAGCAAGCAATTGAAATTGTTCAAGTGTACAGGTGAAGTGATGGGAAGCAGTTGTGTCGATGTTGTTGGCCCTGAGCAGCTCTGCTACATTCCTTGCAACTTCTGCAACATTGTTCTTGCGGTATATACACATACAAACACATCTACATATTATCCTCATAGCTACTCAGGTATACACTTGCATACACACACACACAAACACACAACCCTATAAATGGAGATGAAACTTCGTTAAGTGTTTGTAAAAACTTGACATTGGAGTTCTTCACTTATGTTGCTGCTAACAAGATTTGAACTTATAGGGAGTCTCCATCTTCTTTGAAACACGTACATCTGTGTAGACTTTTCTTTCATTCTTCGGTTTCATCTGTATAGTTAAAAAAGTAATAACAAAACCAAGGAAAAAGTCCTACCTTCATCTTGTTATACCCAGCAATTCGTAGCAGCTCTCTCACAAGGCACTCAATTCCAAATAAATATATTTTCTCCCTTTTCCATACATCTTATCTCATATCTGGATGAGAAGCTGAGACTAATTTTGATCCAAACGCAGAAGCCAAACAGATAGGTTAAGGTGTTATCTTTGTCTTCCAGGTTTAGGTCTACATGAACCGACAAAAGACCTAAATATCTGATCTTAACCCATTTCACAGTTTTTCATAAGGTTTTCAAAGCCCACCTCTCAGATTTACCCTCAATATCTGGTTTGATCATGTAAATTTATTTGCCTGCTAGTTTGTATGTCTCCTACATATTTTCATGGGTCTAAAGTGTTAGCGTTGTTGCAGGTGAGTGTGCCATGCAGTAGCTTGTTTGACATTGTGACGGTCCGATGTGGGCACTGCACCAACCTGTGGTCGGTCAACATGGCTGCAGCATTCCAGTCAGCCCTCTCATGGCAAGATCTCCATCATTATCACCAGGTATAAACTAAACTCACTTCTCACTTCACAGATCCATCTTCTCACCTTCTTTTCCGGGCTCTCCAATCAATTTGAGACTCAGTACAATTTTAATTCATTTATTTTATAGTTGTTTGAATTTTGTGGTTGAGGGTATGGGAGCAACTACTGTCTCAGGGAAGATATAGCTAGCAAGCAACAATTTTAAAGAAGGCAGAAGTTGATTTTGCTTTTGGTGAATCCAGACATCGTGTGGTGTTTTTTGCGGCTGGATTCTGACCCTTCTGATCTGACCACCTATCAAAATTTGTCAAACTTTTCATTCATTAGACACCAAAATCCAAACCCTTGAATGATTTGATTGACATGTTCCTCATCCAGCAACCACGGCATATTAAATTGAATTTAAAAAAGCAAGTTTGTTTCTTCTTTGTTTTTATGTATTAATTTATTAGAGCAGGAGGGTTGCAGCCTTAACTGAGTAGCTAGCAGACTATAGTTTGAATTTTGCTATTCTTTTTACTATTTTCTAGCTGTATATTGCTTTTGGAAGAGTAGCTAGAGATGTGTGAAAATCTGGGTTTTATATGCATTTGAATGTGTACAAAAACAGGCGTGTCTTCACCAGTGCTTTGGTGCTACCAGATTCCGTCACTTCAAGGATTGGATATTTGTCTTGTATTAAAAAACCAAATCATTTCGTTTCTTTCCAGGATTGTGAGTATAACCTGGATCTGAAGCATGGTTTCCTACCTAGAACGACCTAAACAAGTAAACATAATTTAAAAATTACAACCCAAGTTATGCATCATAAATTGGACATTTTTGTTTCTTCCCATATTTTGTTCTCATTTGTGATTCCAGTTTTCTTTGATTCCAACTTTCAGATTTAGGGTTTTCATAATAGTGAAATGATCTGTTTGAGCTCTATGTATGTTAAGGGCTGCTCATTGACATCAGGTGTTCACCCACCAAAAGTGGAGTCCCTTACATTCAAATAGTTAACTAGATCATCCTTTTAAGTGCAGTTAACACAAGCGCCTAACTACCTGAATGGCGGCCAAGACTGCAGGATAGACAACCTGGGCTCTTCCTCCAAAATCACCAACAAGACCATGATGCGAGTTCCTGCACAAAAACCCACTGAGGAAAGGGTTGTTAATCGCCGTAAGTTTATTATATTTAATTACGACAAAGAAAATACAAGCTCGTCATATATCTGCAAACATTTTTCTTATATAGGCTTTCACATTAAGAATAGATCATCTTAATTTGTGGTTTACATCATTTCTTTTGTTATTCCTTTGGCAGCTCCTGAGAAAAAGCAGCGAGTGCCTTCTGCGTACAATCAGTTTATAAAGTAAATCATATTCATTTCAGTACTTTCCATTTCTTCATAATCTCAACATTGTTATTGACATTATTGCTTTTTACTAGTTTTGATTTATATTCTTGTTTATTCAACAGGGAGGAGATCCAGAGGATTAAGGCTAATAATCCCGATATCAGTCACAGGGAAGCTTTCAGCACTGCAGCAAAAAACGTAAGCATAAAAATTACTTCAGATTCAAATTGGTGACATCTCAGATTAGGTTTATATTCTTGTGTTTTTGTCAAAATCAGTGGGCACATTTTCCTCATATTCATTTTGGTCTCATGTTGGAGACCAACAACAACAATCAACCTACTAGGTTTGATCAGGTCAGTGATTATCCCACAATTCACAGTTGATTATAAGCTAGTGAATCTCTCAGCAAGGTTTACAACAGGCTCACACTGTATTCTTTTATGCACGGATAGAACATTGCTGGGAAGCGACTTATGTCAAAAGCCGCTGGGCTAATGAAGAAGTGAGAACAACCTCTTTGTAATGATGTGGACGTGAAATTAACTACTGCAAGGATACCAGACGTCATGCCGAAATATTAAGATATGTTGATGTATTGTTTGTGTTTTATTTACTGGGATGTCAAAAGTTCAAATGACTTACCACTGCTAGTAAGCAAAATTCCCTCTTTTAGTTGCAATCAGGGTTTTTTCACAGTTCATCAGTCTGCAACAGAAAATTTGATTTGATCAAGCTTCTTCGATTTAATCAATTCGGCTAAGTCAAATCATATATATATATTTTTTATTTGTATTTGGATTCATTTTAAAATCTGTTAGAAATTTTCTCAATCGAAAAATAGAAATTCTTAAAAATTGGAAATCATGAGGACGATCTTTGTTCGTGTTCCTCAAAAATTTTTCACCATTAATTAGTTCGTTTCTCTCTGCAAATTTAGAACATGAAAGAGCTCAAAGCCAAGAAGTGTAAATGGATGAACGGACAGATTTGCAATTGGTTTTCAATTAAAAATTTTAAGCTTTCTCTCTCTGGCTGGCTAGCTCTGCAGATTGGGGAGGATAGCGATTTATCAGAAAACTCTGTCGAAGGTTCACTAACTGGATGGAAACTGTTCAACATGTGATTTTTGGGTATAATAGGGTGTGAAGAAATTTCAGTGGCTGTGTTTTGCCGCAGGTAATGAGAAGTTTGTTGATTTTTGACTCAAATAGAACCAAGTAAAAATCAAATTTGAATTGAATCAGATCAAAATTAGCCGATTTGAACGGATTTCAATTTGATTGAAAACCGACCAATAAACATTCCTAGTTACAATATATGAAGTTTATGGTGAACAATGAATTAACTATTAATTTCCTGTCATCAACTCTAGCTCTTACAATAGCTATTTTACTATCGAAACCAAAAGAAAAAGATATAATATATAGCAGCTGGTAGACCCTATTCATTGATAGAGAGTTCAGTGGGTCACTTCCAATCTTAATACAACTTTATATACATGATGGAAATGGGAGTAATTCATTTGATCACCACGAAGGTCGATAAACAGTTTAATCAGTGAAATGATGTTTTAGAGTCCTCAAATATTACATGAACATGGCAAAACATTTTCAATCAAAGAATTGAAGCTAATTTTATATGTTTTCTTATTTTGGGTATTCAATATGTCCCCCAAATAATATTATATTTGAATCATTCTTGTCTTTGTTGGTTCAATATATCTGCTGTAGGTCAATAATTCAAAAAATGAACCATACATAAAAATTGGAAGAACGACAAACTATTAAAGCTACCTGCACCTAAAAATGCGAGCATCATATATATAGAATACATGTAGAATAGCATATGAATGGAACTTCGAAGATTTTCTCTCATATATGCCTTGAGAAATGTCCTTATATTTTGCTTCTTGTACTAAATATCTTTTGGGCATCTTCTAATGCCAAATGAACTAGTTAGTAGTTTCCTTTCCTTCAACTTATTCTCGTTGCGAGATTATATACCTTGCAACCAGCTGAACAAAATCGATTTGTTTAACATACATAATATTTTTTTGTCAAATAAAAATCCTTATGATAAAGTAATCATCAAATTAATCTTTGTCAAAACAAATAGTGACATTAATTTTAGAATAATATGGGTTACAGTTATCCAAAAGATGTGGTATTGGTTTTTAATAAATCATTCTCAAGTTACCACGTATCCAATAATATAATTTATAATATTAATTAATTTTTAATTTACATGGTAATTATAACTTAAAACTATTTAAAACCATCCTATTTTGGATGTCTATTTCCAAACTTCCCTTTACCGGATACAAATCCGAGGCCAGAAATCAAACCTGTGATGTAATGAAAGTGAAACAAAAGTGCCAATGTTGCTCTATTTCTACTTGAATAATAACAAATCTAAATTATATTACCATTTCACTGGTCACGACATTCACAAGTCCCACAAGCCTGAATATGCAAGCCCTTCAATTAAAACATGTCGATGTCTGACAAGATGTTGAGTTTTTTCAATTAACAAGAGGATCCAGCCTTCGGTCAATCACCGTGGTGTAATCTTTTTTCAATGCAAGACATTCTGGTGTATATGTGTTGGCAAACTAATTTCATGTAGCCTCATAAAACAAAAAGATAAGTTATGAGCTGAGTCTCATCTCATACAAACAAGATGTGAAGATGTACATAAAGAAGAGAAACAAATTACCTTGTGATAGACAGATGGAGGTATAAAAGTCATGAAGCTGGACTGGGTATTTATGACAAAAGAGATTCATGGACCACAACAGCAACAGTACTTATCTTTAATACCTGGCAAAACTCCATTCATATATATATATAAAGACTCAGGCTGTAAGGGGTTCAGGCATGCAGCAGTCAGCAGGGCCTTCTTCTCCTCCACTAACAAAATTTGCAGAGAGCAATAGATATCAACTTTTGCCAGAGAGATCCATGTCTTTATGTAAAAATCAGTACTGATGGTCAGATTTTGATGAGGAGCTCAACAACTATCTTTTTACATCTTGATTGATAGAACCAACATTCCATGCAGTTTGATGCAGCCAGGTTCATCCGTCATTTCAGCATGTGAAAGTGTATATACATTATTAATGCCTGTGGTCCATCAATTATATATCTAAAAACTACTTTAAAAGGAAAAGAGCAGTAAACAAGCACCAAAGAACAAAGATTTCATCAACAACTTACTTCAAATATTTTTCAGCCGCAGCTGTTATGAACAGTTTAACTGATTGATCATTGATATATACATTGTAAACACAGTCCATCCATACAGCTACTACTTTGGTCTGGGGTTTACCCATTTCGAATGGATGTATGGTTGAGCCTCAAACCATAGTTATTGAATCAGATCGGACCGTCCAATTTGACCAGGAGTCGGATCAACTCCGATTCGATCATAATTACCGTAATTGCAAATTAAACAGGGTTGAATTGGACAAAGCCAGCCGATTCAATAAAAAACCGACAAAGAGTATCGATATTATAATTAACTACTCTAATCATTAGTTTCTAATCTAATGTAAAACAATTAGTGTGATGCTTAATCAATGCAGAATTAATACATAATTAGTGTAAAATAGCATTCAAACTTACACCCTTTTGCATGCAGTCATAAATTCCAATGAGATGGAGATAAACCCATACTCAAAACCAAACAATCTATAATATTGAATGGTGCAGAATTTGATGGAACAAATTCATCTTGCAACTACACCAATGAAAAAAGGGGAGCCACTATTAATAATTTTGCATGTTGTATATAAGGGAGCATATATGCGTTCTTGTTGAAAGTGAAAAACATAAAGAATAGAAAAGAAGAAGAAGGCAGAAAATCCTTTTCTTTTCATAGCAGTAGCTCTTGTAACAGCAGCTATTTGTTTTAAATAAATTTGTCTTATATTTTGAGTGTCTATTTCATTTCCTACAAGCGATATGAGAATTGCAGTTTTATTCAGAAAATAGCAACTTATGTGCAACCGTAAATTTCAAAGTTGACAAGCTAGGACCAATCATAAAAATTGAATCATTCAAATGAAATATCTTGTAGCATCGTAAAAAATATGAAATGTCATTGAAGCGAGCCCGAAGATGCAGCAACACAATTTGCCTTGACATCCATACAAAAAAAACGCACTACAAGAAATGCGCAAGAGAAATATAAGAAGACATTCTATTGTTTTTTCAAGAAGTTGATTAATTAACCTTTAAGAAAAATATATGGTGTAAATGCATCAAAAAAAACATAGGAGATTTTACAAAAATCTCTACAAGGGGTTGAGAAAGCTAAAAAAGTCTGACTTCAATCACTTTGAGAATAATAGGGGACCATTAAGGATGCTAAATATTAAAAGCATTGATAACTATGTCACATACATGTTTGCAAACAGTGCAACAATGGGATCAGAAGAAATGGTGAAATCATTGGCTGTGTGAAAATGATGGAGAAGCTTTTGCATCCTTATCACATAAATTTAATTAGTTATGTGGTAGGAGAAATCAATGAAGTAAAAGATCTATCTAAAATCACATAGTGGACACTGTTTTAGAGATGGGCAGTCAGCTTCTTATAATGTTGTTGGCTCTAAAATTTGCTAAGTACTGCCAAAATTTGTTAAATATGGGAGAAAAGAGTAAGCAGAAAGTTAAATGCACAACAATGTAGTCTCAAGTAACTTTGGGAGATAGTGTAATGAGTAGTGACTTAAAGAAAATTATCTATAATTTTGACATTTCTTTTGAATAATAAACAATTGATTTAGTATTTAATATTTTAATATAATTTTTTAACTTATTTCCCAATATATATATATTGGGGTGAAGGCATCACCGGAAATTTGTTGATGCCTTTTATCTGATGCAATGCAAAAGGATATGCATATTACTTCTGTTATTTCTGAACTGCGTTGCATTTGGGGGTGATGAAAAACTCTTATGTTGAATTTTATCCAATATAATGAAGAGATAGCGCACAATACTTCTGTTATATCTTTGGCCACCACTTCGTTAGATGGCAATGCAAAATTTTGTGTTGTCTTTAATCTAAGACAATGCAAAAGACAGTATAAATTCTTCTTCCATTACCTTTGACCACCACTGCATTTGGTGGCAATAAAAAATTTTATTTGTGTTGCATTTGCTTCTATTACCATTGCCTTAGTTTTTTTGTGCCGATTTCGTATTGTAATTTCTAAATTTTTCATTGCATTTAAAGGCAGCAGTGCCCAAATATAATAAAAGTGTTTTCATTGTCTTTATGTTGTCTAAGATCTACATAAAAAAGGCCTAAGACAATCGAAAATTTGTCTTGCCATTCAGTCATATTCTCGTAGTGGCAGATACATGAAAAAAATCCAAACAATATCACTTTAGTGCACCTAAGAGAATTATGAGGTATGTGAAAGATATGACCAATAATCATGATTTGTTCTATACACATTCTAAAGATTTCATATTGATTGGTTATTCAGACAGTGACTATGAATGAGATTTAGATGTTCGGAAGAGCACTTTCGGATATGCATTTTATATTGTATCAGTTGTATTCACTTGGTTATTAAAGAAGAACTAGATTGTTGCTCTCTCAACATGTGAAGTTGAGTACATGGTAGGAGCAACATGCACATATGCCAAGTAATGTGGTTAAAATATTTTTAAGTGAAATATATCATATAGAGGAAGGCTCTACAACAATCTATATGCAAAATAAATCAACAATCTTATTTGCAAAGAATCAGGTGTCACATTACTGAAACAAACATATAGACACTAAATATCATTTGATTTGAGAGGAAGTAAATAATAAAATCAATGCGATAGTACACTGTAAAATTGAAAATCAATTGGCTAATGTAGTTACTAAGAAACTAAAGACGGATGTATTTAACTAACTGACTTGAAATGCAAAGTCTGATTTCAGGGGAGTGATAGAGACACCTACTCAAAATTAAGCTATAATCCTTGAATGATGGAGAAATTTGATGATCGATTAAATCCATCTTGTAACTATACAAAAGGGAAAAAAAGGCCAATATTACTAGTTTTGTATGTTGTGGATAAAGGACCATGCGTCCTTCTTGAAATGCACAACAACAAAAAAGTGAAAATATATAGAATAGAAAAGAAGATGAAAATAGTAAATTCTTTTCTTTTCAGAACTTAAAACTCTAGTAACAGAGAAGTAGCTGGCTGTTTTTTTAATCTCTGGTCCGATTTTAATATCAATGCTCCAAATACATTCAGAATCATTAAATTGATATCAGAGAAGTAGCTGGTTGTTTTTCAATAGCGATTTTAATCAATTGCTGGTTTATGATTCATTATAAGCCAACTAGAAACTACTCTGATCCCCTTATCTTCATGACGATGCCTATAACGGATATTTGTATAAGTATACCTCATGCTGAGTTTTTACAGAAAAAACAAAGACACACATTTGGTAATTGGTGGAGCGATAGGTGCGGTCATATTATTAGCTACTGATATTTGTATTTAGCTGACCAAGTTGAAAAAGATAACAATGCAGACTATTATACCTAAAACTGGTCACGCAGTGTCATTTATATAAGTATACCAGTAGACATTTATACTGGTTTGAGTATGAATATAGCTTTGAAGGGATTTGACACTGTAGAGTATTAAATAATCAAGCTTCTAGTTGCACTAAAATGGAGAAGATGGTTGCTGAAATCAATAAGAGCATGAGTGCCCTTGGGATCTGCATAGTTAGGGCTGTGATTTTACTGTCCAGTGAAATCACAAGATGCCATAGTTTCATATAGCGGATGGAGAAGAAAGGAACCGAACAGCTCACGAACCCTTGTCTTAACTTGTACACAGAGGGCTGTTTCTGCACTGTTTTTGGGGGTGACTTATCCCCACATGACAGAGAATCTGAAACGTCAAATTCATGTTTGTGTTTATTAGCATTCATTTCATTTCATGTCACTTCATCTCTGACTCATCCCCACTTCCTTACAGCCCACTTTGGACTGTACCTCATGTTGGAAATAAACACATTCTCACTTTCTCTCTCCACCACCCTCCATCTCCATGTACTAAAAAGTTGTAAAAAAAAGGTATCTCTATGTTTAGAAAAAGTGTCTGTGGATGGGCTTCTGGCTGTACCCAATTCTGCAAGACTCCAACAATTAACCAACAAAATTCAACAGTCAAATCATGAGATCATAAAAAGAATCAGGAGATGTCTTAATTAAATAGGGTTGAAAGATTGAGAAATGAGAACCATGCTGGCTCATAGAATAGACATATATACATGAGATTATGGAACCATGTTCCGATTGATACGTACTTGGGAACCCTTAAACGATAGATTCTGCAAATGAATGATCAAGAATCGCGCCACGACAGTACCTCCCGTGGTTCCTCCAGGTTGAAATATCAGGGGCAGTACGTGTTCGTTCATATATGCCTTACATAAAGCCACAATGTGTACCAAAACATAATCTTCTGTCTCCACTTCCCATGGAGCTGGTCGATAGTTTCTGTAAAAGATATATACTATTAATAGTTGACCTACACTTTCTGAAGGACCTATTCCAAGTGTCTGGAATCTGAAAGTAGAGTGAGGGGGCTGAACAAGCTAACACAAAAATCTATGAAAGCAAGTGAGTTTATTCGGTGAATGAAAGAGTAACAATAATGAACGCACACAAAAGTCATTATTCTGATTTGCTAACGATCTGCAGTGATCTACGTAAAGGAGAAAAAGGCTAAAAATCTAACCATCAATACATTTTTATTTCAGAATGAAAACTGCAATAATCTGCAAATTAATATGCTGTATTTTTAGCTTAAATGGAGTGTAATAATTTCCACTACAAGGGAAGAACAAGTTTAGAGTTCAGCAGACACTACATATCAATAATTTCCACTGCACTTGGTCTGTCTGGTGTCCCCATGCATGTGATCAGTGATGAACCTGTCGGCCGGTAAATGTGGGGGTTCAGCCACATTTTGGCTCTCTGCCCTTATTCATCTCAAGCCTCATGACACTGTGGTCCAGATACCCCCAACAAAACTTATCTAACTATTGTACCAAGTTTAACAGATCCGTCATATTTTTCCAGATTTGGTTTGATGTGGATTAATCCGTTCGATCGGATGATGAACTAATAAGTTGAAGAAAAATGAGAGGCACCTACAGCGGATTGGTCTAGTCCCCATCGGCATTTACTAGCTTGGCTAAGGAATGGGTCCTTCACTGATATGCATCTTGTCGTCTAGCCATGCGATCGTTCCCACTTAATTATTCTGGAATGAAGCAAAGATTATTTAGAAAAATGTAAACATCTACTCCTCAACCCTAATGTAAGGAAGTTAAAATACATAAATGTAATTTTCTACTTCAGGAGAACCTACTATGTTAAGAATAATCTAATA
>NQLW01000033.1:1032124-1072203 GCA_002312845.1 Kalanchoe fedtschenkoi | reverse complement strand
CATTATTTTGTGAATTTTAGAGACTCACAATCAAGTCACATACTTGGTGATCTGAAACAATTTTGTTATTCAATGAATGAAAGAGTAATATTTCTCAAATATCAATTCATAAGGAGGCACTAACAAATATGACTACTCCTACTCAAACTAAGACCAGTCATACATATGTCTCAGTCCTAAGGATGTTGTATGACTGTTATGCTTAGCCTGATTAAGGGACTTTGTCAACGGATGAACAATATTGAGATCAATTGATACTTTGCACATCTTGATATCACCTCTGGAAATGATCTCTCGTATGAGATGAAATCGTCTGAGTACATGCCTAGATTTTTGACAATCTCTAGGCTCCTTAGCTTGTGCTATTGCCCCATTATTGTCACAATAGAGGTCTACTGGATAAGAAATGCTAGAGACTACTCTTAGTTCCGTGATGAATTTTCTGATCCACATAGCTTCCTTTGCTGCTTCAGAAGCAGCAATGTACTCTGCTTCTATCCTAGAATCGGCAACCATGTCTTGCTTGGAACTTTTCCAGTAGACTGCTCCACCATTCAAGCAAAAAATGAATCCAGATTGTGTTCAAAAGTCGTCTCTATCGATTTGGAAACTAGCATCAGTGTAACCACTTACAACGAGCCTTTCTGCACCTCCATATATAAGAAATATATCTTTAATTCTTCTCAGATACTTAATAATGTTCTTAACTGCAATCCAATGAGCTTCACCAGGGTCTGACTTGTATCTACTCGTCATGCTTAAAGCATAAGCCACATCTGGACGAGTACATAGCATGACATACATGATAGAACCTGTAGCCGAAGCATAAGGAATTCTACTCATCTTGTCTCGCTCATCTTATGTCAAAGGACACTGAGTCTTGCTGAGGTGTATGCCATGTCACATAGGGAGATTATCTTTCTTGGACTCTTGTAGGTTAAACCTAATGAGCACCTTATCAACATAAGAGCTCTGGCTTAATCCTATAAGTCTCTTTGATCTATATCTATAGATCCTAATTCCCAAGATATAAGTTGCTTCTCCCTAGTCTTTCATTGAGAAATATTTTCCCAGCCAAGACTTTACTGATTGGAGCAAAGAAATATCATTGTCTATCAGTAATATGTCATCCACGTACAAAACAAGAAAAACTGTAACGCTCCCACTAACCCTTTTATAAACACAGGGTTCTTCTTCATTTTGATGGAAATCGAACTCTTTGATTGCCTCATCAAAATGAAGATTCCAACTCCTAGATGCTTGCTTCAGTCCATAAATGAATCGCTGAAGTTTGCATATTTTCCTAGCATCATTGGGAGATGTAAAACCCTTAGGTTGTGTCATGTACACATCCTCTGGTAAGTTTCCATTAAGGAAAGCTGTTTTTACATCCATATGCCATATTTCGTAATCAAAATATACAACTATGGCTAGGAGAATCCGAATGGATTTAAACATGGCGACAAACGAATAGGTTTCATCATCGTCAATACCATGAATTTATTTATAACCTTTTGTCACTAATCGCGTCTTAAATATATGGACATTCCCTTCCATGTCAACCTTCTTTTTGAACACCCACTTACAACCAATGGTTTTTACACCATCATCGTCAAACTTTGTTTTCATATATATATATATATATGAAAAATATTTACACCTAATTACTTCTTTGTATATAAATAAGTGGGATCAAATGAGAATCCACTTCTTAAGTTACGAGCTAAAAATCTCACTATCTCCGTCCACCAATTTGATCGAACTATTAAAAAACGAAGAATACAAATGTGAAAGGGAGGAGTTTCCGTTGCAACCAATCAGCTCGCGCCACGAGTTCAACTAACAAAATTTTCAAACATTCAATGAATAACACATGCCCCACTATCTCATATCCCTAACTCACACATATTTCGACCATTCAGAACGTGTCCTATGTCACAATAACTCATATTTCATCCACTCAGCACACGCCACATGACACATTCACCCTATATTTCATATTCTAAATTTATTCATTCTTATTTTTACTTCTTAAAATTAATTTATCTATATTATATGTAGATTTTTTTAAAATCAAAGGTCATCCACTCAGCACGCGCCATATGCGTTGAACGTTGAACTTTGACATTTGAACTTTCACTTTCAGTTGATAAATGAATTTTAAACGTTGTATGTTGAACTTTGAAAACTGAACTTTAAAAATGAAACTATGCACTTTGAACTAGGGAACTTTGAATCTTGAACTTTCAATTTTGAACTATGATATTTCAACTTTCATAATTTTAACTAGTGTGCCTGAAATAAAAAAATTCAAACTTTCAATTATGAAATTTGTTCTTTACGCATTGAAATATGAAACTATGAATTTTTATGCGTTGAATTTGAAGTTTGAACTTTCAAGTTTGAATTATAGATATTGAACAATGAATTTCGAACTTATTTGTCACTTTGAGTTTGACATTTGTACTTCAAACTTTACCCTTAAAAATGTATACTTAAACTTGTACCCTTTACTTTGAACTATGACATTTAATTTTCAATGTTAAAATTTGAAGCAAAGTTTGAACTAAATATGTATATGTTTGAATTAAATTTTTTTGGGCTTAGATTGAACTTTAAGTATTCTTGAACGTACTTTTGTTTTCATGAGTTCTCATTGTTCCACGTTGAACTTTGATTGTAGTGTGTTGATGAAGCTTAAAATATTCTCACTTTGCTATTGAAGCAACTTCAAAGGTGGATGATGTCTCACAAAGACATCATGCTCACAAAGGTAATACCCAATACGGATTTATATATAAATCTTTGAACTTTCAGAGTTATCCTTGCTGTAGTTTAGACTGTGAAGTTTGAAATTTTGAACTGTGAAATTCGGAGATTTGAATTTCCAGTTATCAAAGTTCAAAATAAAGCTGATAAATGAGCATTCAATGTATCAGAGTTTTCTTCGAACTATAAATATTGAATACTGAACGTCGAACATTCATTCTTTTGACTTTGAAATTTGAATTTTGAACTTTCAACCTTCAAATATGATTTTTGAACTATGACTTTTAAATGATGTATGTTGAACTTTGAAGGCTGAACTTTGAACTATGATGTTTTAGCTTTGACAATTTTAACCGGTGGGTTTGTATAGTATGTAAATTACAACTTGTAGTATATTTGAACTTTGAGTATGAGAACTTAAAACTTTGAATTTTGAACTTTGCCCTTTCTACATTGAAATGGGAAACTGTCAAATTTTGAACTATGTATAGAAAACTGCCACTAGAAACTTTAAATGTTGAACTTTGAATTTTGACCTATGATTTTTTCTAAAAAAAACTTTCAATCTGGGTGTTTGTGAAGTATTTATATAACAACTTGTAATGTATGTTACTTAGAACATACATTTCACTTTGTGTCAATCGAATAGAGAAAGTAAAACTGAGGTGAATTCAGCCACACTTGAAAACCCTAAAGCGAGAGGCTTTGAGAAGGAAAAGGTTATGCGAGCGTGAAGATGTCCGAGAGAAGGCTCCACGTATTACAGGCCCGGGCGAAGGTCATGGGACTCAGACGGGGTTGCTAGGTAGATGTAAGGGAGAAGGCTCCGTAGAAAAGCGAAAAAGAAAAGAGGAGGATCGGGGCCAATTTCATCGCCCAAGATCCACCGGACGAGGGTCAGCTCCACAGCTGGATCGAGGATGTAAACACATGCGGGTGTGTCATATGCCTCACTATCTCATGGCCCACATAAATCCTTTAATGCACGAGTTGTGCCCCTGGACTGGTCTCTGGCTCTCCTCTGAGATGCCATCCATTTTGACAGATGTAGATCTATTGCCTAATAAAATAGATCACAAATTTAGTTGAACAAATATTTTTAGACCAATTAATAAATTGAACAATAATTAAATTAACTTGAATACTTACTTTGCTGTCGAAGCTGATAAGACCTTTTGTCCAGACAACAATCTTCTTCAATGCCTGAGTCACCAAAATATGTCTAAAATGATAATTTGGTATGGGAAACACAGCATCTTCTTATATAACTTATCTTGATGAACACATCTTAGCATTCATCGAACCAATCATGTCATAGTTCACCATGTTCCTAGGAGAAACTCTTACAATGACACACACCCTATTATAATCATTTGGCGGATGTCTGATGTTAACTTGAGGAGACATTTCTTCCCCGTCTATCAAAAAATATATAATGTTAATGTTAAAATAATTAAATACACAAATACATTTTATATTAAATAAACAAATATCGCTAAACAGGTATAGCGGTGGTGAATCTGGAATCCGTAGCCTGTCAGACGGCATGGCAATGGGTGACCCACTTTCTAAATCCTCTGGCCATATGAACTGCTCATTGAGGTCTACCACCGGCCGGTATCGTTCACCAGTCATATGACCACTAGTACTCTAGCTGTGACAAGAGATGTGCTCGCATATGCTCTTTATCTCTGAAATATTTATAACATTTTGTCAATTTCTTCACCTTAAAGTATTCGGAAGACTGACCCTTGAAGTTTGGTGTTTTTACAACTCGGTCCCTTGAGTTGTTTTTTCTTTAATTTTGACCCGATTTGCATTCTTTCGTATTTTTCCTCTTCCGAAGCTATTTTTCTTCATATTTGACCTATAAGAAATAAAATCAACTTGAAATCACTCATAATTGCTCAGAAACTACTCAAATATGATAAATATAAGTATCTAAAATAAGGTAACTTATTGCCCTATCATGTGGGTATAAATTACTTTTAGCATAGGCACTCTGCTCACCTAATTCTTTAATAAATTCTTCTTCCTTCTTTTTGTATTATTTCCATTACTAGATTAATAAAAAATCTCACACAAATCATGAAAAATAATAACATGTTCATATAAATTAAATGTATACAAAAATTAATCTGTTAGTCGATAAAATTATAATCCTCATAGAGTGCACCGTATTCGTCCTCGTTCTCGATGTAGCTTTGATAAGTCTTGATAGCTAATCTCTTTCTTGCCTTTCCCACATTTTTCGTCTCTTTCTCCTTGCGATACTCAATCCCGATCAACGGTTTCTGTAAGTAATAAAAGAAATTTACTTTTTAGTTTTATAAAAATATAAAAATTAAATTTTGTAAACATGCAAAATTTAATGTCATTGCGTCCCAAATGAAATCTTTATATTTTTGTCTATTTTTCTCCAGTCTCTATGCATGCGCTGTCAATGGAACCATCTTCCTCGCGTTTAGACCAAGTTTACCTTTAAATAAGTTGTTGTTCTATCTTTGTGGTTCACCATCTTTGCCCCACGTGATTCGATCGTATCTTAATGATCTTCAACATCTTCACTGTTCCATGCCCTTACTCTGCTCTTCTGATGGGTGGGACGTCGTCATCTCTCGTCATGTCCCTCGTGTCATTCATTGCTCGGCATTGTTTTGCTATACAAATAATTAGTTGATACTATAACATTATGATTATTTTTAAAAAAATAGTGAATTAACATAAACAATTACTAATATAAAAATGACTAACTCACAGAACACAACAAAAAACAACTCAACGGCAAAAGGTAGTAAAACGATAAAAATATCTTTACATTCATAAAATTGAGTAAGTAAATTACTTTTTCGGCAGCCAACCAATTCATTTTAGTAAGCAATAATAGTGTTCAACAAAACGCCAAAAACCAAGTTATACTTTTCCAGCATAAATTACAACCTAACAAAAACCAAAATTTCTTTTCAAATATGTAAATATACACTATTTTCAATCTAAATAAGACACATGTATATGTATAATACGCTGAGAGGATCATAAATATTACCTAAAAATGAATTCGATGAAAAATTGTGCTTTGGAAGGATGGTTGTTCCTATCGTCGATGGTGCTCATTGCTTTAAAGCTACTGAGTTTGCGAGACATTTCTAGAGAAGACGATGCCATATACGATATTTTTTTCCTAAAAATATTATATATGTATTTAACTTAACTATATACAACATTTTTTTTTATAAACGTCGTATATAATTAGGTTAAAGATGTATACAACGTCTTTAGATTAAAAACATCATATAGTTGTTAAAAAATTATATTGATCTAAACTGAAAAACAACATATTTACTCACATAGCTCAAATGGAACATGCAGTTGTGACAAATTAGCAACATGTCTCATGTTCAATTCGATGTTGAGACAAATATTATTCTTTAACATAATATTTTAAATCATAAATACGTCAATATTTTGATATTTAATATATAAAATAATAGAAAACATACAACCAAAAATAAAAAATAAAAAAGATAATGAATAAAAAAAATTATAAACTATATTTTAATATAAAATAATAATATTCATGTATGTATCCAAATATCCTCACTGTGATTTTTTTTGACAATATGCATCCGAATCATCAATATTCAAATCAAAACTAGGTACTATCGATATCATTGGAACAATCTCATATCGTCAATGATGAATTCTTCTATCGTATGTTGCTACTTGTCATTCACCACGGGAATTAGTGCGATCAACAGAGTCAATCACATAAAAAATTTATTTTACCTGCTCCCCAAGAATGAATGAATCATCCTTATACCATTGATGTTTAATGTTTATTGATTTAAATTCAAACTCATTATCCTGAATGTAGCTATTTTTGGCCCATCAGCATTAGAAAGCTCCTACATTAAAAAATACTGATAAGTGGTCGGAAATACTTTTTAACAAAAAAAGGCCATAAACTTGCCAAAAATTACAAAATCTCTTAGTTGTCCCAAATTAGCCGCATTGTGCCTGAACGTTTAGGTAGGTCAGAGGTAGCCGAAAAATGGCCGCAAATATTTATCAGAGTACCGTCTCGGTTAAATTTTTTTGTCCAAAAATTTAGTCAGAAGATGTTTTGGAAAACTATTTTTTGACAACTATCTACCCATAATGTGTTTCGGTCAAAATGTTTTGTGTAGTGAATGCAGCACATGCATATTCATTGGGAGAATGTTACTGTTCAGTTGTTGAACACCACTTCTTATATATAAATATTTTTTATTCACCTAATGAATAATATTATAAATATAATGTATCTTATTATAAAATTAAAAAATTGTGATCAATATGATTAATACCTATCGACATCTGCTGCTTAGAAAATGTGCAATTGATGAATATATATAAAAAATAAAAAATCACTAATATGTATTGATTTTACAAAAAAATTAACTTATTCAACTGAAATTAATCATTTAACTTTTTGGTTGGACTAGTTTTGGATTGGACTAAAGAGATAAAATGAGATCGTTTACAAACAAATCGACCCATCTCTAAAGTTGAATCGCTCCTGAGTAATTTTATTATTTTTAGGTGCTGTTTTTTTACTCTTATCAAATTCTATTAAAGAGAGTCTCTTATTATATTAAATAATGTTCAGTGAACCGGTCCCTTGTTTGCTTGCTCTGAATGATAATTTGTAAAGTGAGATTCATTTGACATCTAAATCATTCAAATCTGAATCAAGTCTTATTTACCGAATAGAAATAGCATACATATATTTTAAACATCCTACTTCTTCAACCAAATCGTACTTTAGTTTTAAGATGTTTAAAAATTGAGTTATCAAATGAAAGTAAATCATTCAGCAATCAAAAATAATCTGAATCACTGATCAGACTATTCAGATTATCATACAACATACACCATTCAACATTTAATTTTACAGAATGACACCCTTAAAGATACATATAAATTAATATGAACCAGAGGAGTACAACTGGGTATTGATTTTTTATGCCAGTTTTCTATCATTCAGGCACTGACTAACATAGACAAAAAACCTAAAATTGAGAGGGATTGACCACTAAATTCGGTCATCGTTTATTTATCAAAGAACTTTTATCACAAGATATAATTTTTGGCCGCAAGTTGGTTGGAAACTGACCAAAAACTCATCAATAAATCTGCGTCTAATTTCCTATCAGCATATTTTTTATCGTAAAATATATTTTTGACAGTAAACATCGAGAACATAATAATCAAATTCATTGTATCAATATTATGGTGAAGAAGACTAAAGAGTCATTTTCGTGTCATGACTTGTCCCTTTTACATAAGCATGGCCTAGCTGAGAGATTTTGAATTATTGTCCATGCAACTACTCTAAAGCAAAGTGTGTGATGGAAATTAGCTCATTTGAAGGATTGGGTACAAAAATTATCAACCTCAGGAAGTACATGTCGTATAGCTAATGACACATAACGTCGTGGTCCAATTCTTCAGCATCCAATCAAATGCTATTTCTCTTTGCGGATCTCTTTCTCGGATACTATCTGTCATTGCTGATACTATCTATTTGCATGATTTTTTTTATTTTTTTTTTGCGGTGGTTAGATGCCACACATTTTCTCCAACATAAATATTGGCATCGGACTCATTACAGCGTAGCTCACACTCACCTCCAGCATATTTATGAGCATGCGGTTCGAACTCAAAAACTTGAAATTACCAAACAACACTTTTAACCACTAAACTAACACATTGTTTGTTATCTGCAGGATTTTGAGTCTTCCCAACAATAATATGTTAAAAAAAGATTAATGAAATGCATATCTGATTATCTATGCATTCGTCGAAACTTATATTATGAGAGTGACAGTCATTTGATAAGTTTTACCCGCATACAAAATTTGAAGCACCTACGATCGGCGTAGATAGGTTTTTACAATTAGGGTGTACAAAATCCGGTCTGGATCGAAAAATAATTTAAAACCAAACTGGAATGTACCGGACCGAACCGCAATATACCGCTTTTATAATTTCTTAATAAAATATAATACTTTTAATATAATAATTAAATATATTTTATTTAATATATAAATAAAAATATTTTTTACTAATATTCCTACAAAAATTAAATATTTTTTGTGAATTCGATCCAAATCGGTCCGTTCCGGTCCTGTCCAAACCAAGAATTTTCCGGTCCGATCTGGTCAGACCGATTTGAAACCGGTCCCACTTCTTTCCTTACGATTTGTCGATTTCGGTTCAAATTGATTCCGGTTCAATCTGGTCCGGTCCGGTTGTAAACCGATGGACACCCCTATTTGCAGTGCAATCCAATTTATTTCAATTCATGTAAAATAGTACGTTCATTCCAATTTAGACAAGAATAATACGATTGATTAATTTCTTCTTTTTTTTATTTAAGCAGACGAGTGAAAGAAAATAATACTCAGCTTTAGCAAAATTAAAAAAAATTATCTCATATTTAATTATTGAATTTTGATGGATGAAAAGAAAATTGAAAGTAAATTTGAATTTTGCATTTGCCTTAACGTAACTTTTGATCAAACAAAAGTAGGCAATATACTTTTTTTCTTTTACTTTCCATGAATTCTTTTTTCCATTTCATTTATTCATTTCCTCCTAATTTAGAATTCATTTTACTGAAATTAATATTATCTTGTATTAGTCTTATGAAAACTCTTTGTTCAACTTAATTCAACTCGATTTATCACAATTAAAGATCAATATCTTCGCTTTTAAGAGGTTGAAACGTGATTAAAAATCAATCTTTAATCATTAATCCGTTTCAAACTTTCAAACAAGATCAACCTTTAATCATATTTGGAAGTTTGAAATGTGATTAAAGGTTGATCTTTTATCTTCGTCGTCCTTCCAATCTTTAACCACGTTTGAAAAATTAAAATGTGATGAAAGCTCTTCCACGAATCGTTTCGTGCAGATAAAACTGCTTCGTGACAGAACAACACAAACTATCTCCCACATCAGCACAATCACTTTATAATCTGACACGTAACTCATCAAACAGCTTCAATACAGATGCTCTGAAAGCAAATATTTCATCAAAATCTACCCACTGCGGATGACCTCCTCGACAGTCCAAAATAAATTATATTGAAGTGCACTAAGGATGACGATATTATTAATTTCATGGCTGATGATGGTAGTGACACGGTATATTCATGTTTGAAAGTCTGACTCAGGATATGATATCTGATTTTGAGATGAAGCAAACGGACATTTTACAGTGAGTAATTTTTTTAAGAAAGAGAGATGATAATCTCACAATTTATTGGTAAGAGCCAAAAAAATTGGACGTGTGGCAAACTATAATGATCCGGCTCATCAGATCTTGCAAAAGGAGCTATGAGAGAGCAAGAGTATAAACTAGATCAGGACATGCTCAAAATCAAAGAATAAACTATTAAAAGAAAACACAATTAACCTAATAACAAATACACAGGTTGATGAGTATTGAACCTGAAGTAAACAAACTCTATCAAACCCTAACTGACCCAAGAAGCTACGCATGAAGGCTAAAAATGAGTATCTTGAGATTCCAGAGGTTAGTATCATGCATGTTGTGGTTTGGATGCCTGTTTATAAGTTTTCCAAAATTTGCAATGGTGACACTATTGTTATCATGGTGTGACAAAATAGGGATTGAAATATTGGACCTATTAACATTATTCTTTGGCAAAACACTATTGTTGATAAGCCTCAAGAAGCTACAATAATTGATAGGATGCGCCTTTATTTCTAACCTTTGCTTAAAAGTACATGAACTCCATCACAAAGGCCACATCTTATCTGACAAAGTCACAATCAGCATGTCAACGAACTCCTTGTTGCCGCTGAGTACAAAAATGCAGAGATGGGATATCTCAAATTCTACTCAGCGCCAAAGATCGAAGAAGATGAGGATGAGGCAATACCCCCTTCTTACCACACTAGTCTTTTAATGCTTTGAACTTTTTTGTTTGTTAATACTCTATTTGGTACACAACCACGGTAGCCGAGTTGACAACGAGTTGGATTTCAAAAAAAAATTATTTTGTGTTTTTGCACAAATTATTTAGTCAAAAATTAAAATTAAATAAAAAGAGGTATCCGGAACAAAATTAATTTGTTTGGTTCGGTTTGGTCCATGTTAGTCCGATTATGAGTTAGTTTTCGGTCCAAATCTGATTTTGTATGATTTCATATTTACAGACTATTTAAGTCATATAGATGAAATCTTAAAAAAATGGAAGTAAAACTACAAAGAAATGAGTGAAAATGGAGCAAAACAAATGTCACACCTATTGAACGTGTGTGCATCTGCCCAACATTATTGCGCATGACTTAACAGTTTTTGAATGTGTCTAGTTTTGTGCTGTTAATTTTCAAAGACCGTAACTTAGGTGTGCAATTTTTGACTGAAATGATTCAAATTGTATTAGAAAGGTAGAAGAAGAGTCCTCTACAACATTTATGTTTGGACTAAAGTCCTCTAGAATTTCCGATTGAGCGTTGGAAGATTCTTTGACCTTGAAGAGAAGTTTTCAATTTTTATAGATTTTCTTTCTTTTGTTTTCAAATGTATAAGATGTCCTTTGAAAGTTCATATATAGGAGAATCTATATTCCTAATTAATCATCAAGATACATATCTTGAGAATCAAAGATTAAGTTTTCATAATTATTCTGGTCAATTTAGGACTTGTTTTCACATTAAAATAGAAGTTATAGTCATAAAGCTAACTTCTTTTTTTGTACCCCAAATTAAGCTTAAAAAATATTATATTTTTATTTTTGTACTCATACAATTTAAAAAAAAATTTATACCTCGAAAAAAAAATTCTAATTCCGCCACGGACTGCAAACTAGCTTAGCATATTGAGATCTCATTCCAATTTTTATACTTAATTATGAATTTAATAATTTCATTTTGATACATAAAATGGAATGATAACATTTGTAATAAAATCATAGCGCAACAGTGGCGGAGCATGGGTGCAACCGCCCCGAAATTTCACCTAAAATATCTCATATAATAAAAAAAAATATACATAAAAAATTTATATGTATAAATTTAATTTAAAAATGATGGAAACACACTTACATCCAATTAACAATCACACAAAACGACGTAGTTTTAATTTTTATTATTAATCAATTACTCACATGTGATCTGTTTAAATAAAATAATTCTTAATTTATAAAAGCATCCATATTTTACACAATATATCCTGATTTTTCGTAAAATTACTTTAAATGTAAACTTGTATGGCTGCCCTCGATACGGATCCCATTCGCCGTTCTCCGCCGTTATATCATTCGGCGTTGTCTTTTTGTTGCCTGATCGCGATCCCGGGCTCCGTTGCTTTGGTTGTGGAATCGTGATATTCGACAGCGCTTTTGGTTGATTTTGTCTTGCTGCCATCATGTGTCGGTAAATATCTCACGCAATCCGCTTTTTATTTATATATTTTTAATTTTAATTTTCGTGTGCCCATTTAGACGGATACTGCAATTGTCAAATGCATTGCTTGCTTGGGTTTTGCGATTACGATTCTGTTGTATCATCTTTTCCTTCTACGAAAATATTGCTTCCTGTTTATTTTTTTAGATTTTTTTTCTGTTTGTCTTTTACTTTTGTTGATTGGGAATTCGTTGTGTGGTTTTTGAGCTCGGGGATGTGATTATAGTGGGTGATGAGGATGGTGTCTAAAAAGGTAGGGAAGTAGGAGCTGGTCGGCCAATTGGTGAAGGATCTTTTGCTAAGGTCAAATTCGCGCGCAATGTGGAAACTGGGGAGAGTGTGGCTATGAAATTCCGGGCCAAAAGCAGCATCCTAAAGCACAAAATAGTTGATCAGGTAGTGTAGTGACTAGTGTCATCATCATATGCCTCTTCGCTGAATCCATTTTGTGTTTTGGACCTGTTTTGTTAATTTTCCGTTATATACTGACCTGGAGGAAATTCTGTATTTGGGCTGTCCTCGAATCATTGTGCAACCGAAATGGAACATTCTTTAATGCGACTGTTGCTCACTGGATTACTCTAGTTTTGTGTTATAACGTTTAATTGCACTGCATAAATAATGCTCCTCCCTTATATGGTCCCTGATTTTTTCATGTACGACTACAAAAGATTTGGATATTAACAGAATAGTTGTGGATATTAATAGGTTTGTACGTCCTGTGCTACCTTTGTTTTTTGTCCTCATTAAGCTATGTTCCTGTAGAGATATCGATTGTGAAGATAGTCTGGCATCCCGACATTGTCAGGCTGCATGAGGTAAGTTTGGCTGTGTCTCACAGGGCCCACTTTTGGAAGTTTTATACTCTGTAACTGGTTATTTACTATGCTGTTTTCCTCATATTCTAATTCTATCGCATGAACATTAGGTCTTACCGAGCCAGACAAAAATATAGTTAGTCCTGGAATGTGTAAAAGGAGGAGAATTATTCGATAAACTTGTAAGGCACTGATGTTTTTCGCGTTAGGCATATGCGTAACTTAGCCCAATACAAAACTGTTGAAAATTCATTGCACTTGACAGGAGTTTATGGTGATGCAGGTAGTTAGGTAAACCAAGGAAAATTGTCTGAGAATGTATCCTGATGGTGTTTTCAGCAGATAATTGATGCAGCTGCTCATTGTCATACCACGGGTGTCTATCAGAGACACTTGACGATGCATTAGTACATTACTATGACTTGGCTCAGTAAACTGATGAAATGTTGTCATACCTGGTTCCTTTGATAAATTCTGATTCTTTACTAATAAATCTGTTGTCTGAGAATCTTCTAATTGAATCCAATGAAAGACTAAGTTTCATATTTCGGACTGAGTGCATTTTCTCAACGGGTAGTCTTCTGGTCTACTTTTTCGTGATGTCAGGTTTAAATCTGCTTTTAATGTGTACGAATGCTATATTTTTTGCTAGAATGCTGATGAGCAGCAGGCTGGACTTCGTCGTACCACCTGTGGGACTCCAAATTATGTTGTACCTGAGGTAAACTCTGCTGCTGAAACTGCTTGCTCTGATTGCTGTTTCTTGATATAATCTGTTTCTTTTGCCAGTAAAGTTCCACATTGATCGGTGAATATCTTGTTTACTTTGATCTCTGTCTCCGAAAGTTGTTGCTTGTTGTTAACGAATGCAACATTAAATTCTTAAATAGGGAGTCACATTTTTCATTTACTTGTAATGCTATTTTGTAGTTATACTGATACTGTCTCTCTGTCTTGGTCGTCTTATTGTTACAGGTTTTGGGAAGTTTTCTGTGCTTAAAATTCTAATCACTCTGTTGACTAAGTGCAGGTGCTAAGCTATCAAGGTTATGATGGTGCATCTGCTGATATATGGTCTTTCCGTGTTATATTGTTTGTATTGATGGCGGGCTACCTTCCATTTGAGGAAGTTGATATTACAAGCTTATACAAAAAGGTCTGCTACTACTTCAAAGAATAATATATGCCTCTGATTATGTTAGCCTTTATTTCTCAGCTTATAAGTCTTTTTGCAGTCAGTTTACGCATGTGAATCAGTGGCCCACCTGTTCTATGATCACTGGGTTTTGACAAACTATCAGTGGCGACTTGGAGTTGGCAAAATGCTTTGGACACATTAGCAATTTCTTGCCTGTTCATTTTCTATTAGTCTCTACAGAAGGCATCATCTGACTGATTATTTTGGTAAATTTTAGATTAGTGCTGCAGAGTTCCTGTCCTGTTTGGTTTTCTCTTTGGGGCAAAGTCGTTGATTCTTAAGATTCTGGATCCTGATCCTACCAAAGTGAGTAATAATTTCTTATTGATTCAGATTATTTCTGACTGCCTTAATATTGAATGCATATATCACAAGAGGTTAAATCATGTGCTTGTGACCTGTCCGCCTTTCTTTTTATCTTAAGACACCTGGTGCATGGATATGAATTGATACAGTAGTTCCTTTTGATTCCTTACTGTTTGTTCCATAATGACAGTGTCTCACTACTGAAGGGATTCGAAACGATGTGTGGTTCTGTAAAAGCTATGTACCTGTCACAGAAGGAAAGATGAACACGTGAAGTTGGATGACGTTCTTGCGGTTTTCGACAACAATGAGGTCTGTAATATCCTTGACAATGGCAGCTGTATTGACGACAAAGTATGTTCTCATCAGAAAAGAGTAACTATCAACATATTTTGCATTTGTTCGAGTTACTTTCACATGGGTCATGGCATCTTCAAGCTTGCTCATGATTTGATGTTCGAAAACTTTAGGAAAATACCTTATTGTCTTTTAGCTCCCAATAGTACATTTGTTGCTTAATGAGTTTATGTGCATGTCAATTATTGTAATTGTCTAACTCTCTTTATTTTTTGTAGGAGCATTATGTGGCTGAGCAGTCTAATAGTAACGGCCCCCTAATAATGTATGCATTTGAGGTGAACACTCTCTCCCAAGGTTTAGATCTCTCTACAATACTGACAGGCGGCTGCAATATGTTGCATGTCTCTCTGTAAATCTGTAAATCAATATGTCCTTATGCTTCCATTGAGTACAATGAATTGAAACATTATTAGTTACTACTCCCAGTTTCTTAAAATGATGTTGGTCGACTTTTTTTATCTTGGCCTGAAGGCAGTCTGTTTATGTCGCAGGATTATGTTGACAAGAAAACCCGTTTTGTTTCTCGGAGGCCAGCCCAGGAAATAACTTCTAACATTGAAAACTTTGCATAGTGAAGGATCCAGAAGTGCATGCGCGAAATTGCAAGGCATGTAATACCAATAAAAATGTGGCTAACCATTTTGTTATCCACAAAATAGCCATATTTCCAGACACTTTTACTGAACCCTTTAATTCGCTCCTGGTACCTTTGCACCACCGTGATTTAAATGTCACAGCTTTTCTGTTACAGATATTCTTGTTTTTTCTTTTGTTGGTGAACCAATTCTGCAGACAAGACTGGGAAAGAACATCTGCAAATGGAACAAGTGAATTTGCCTCGGTGCTGGAGGTATGTTAAGGATTATCTGAGTTAACAGTTCGTTTCTGATTCATTTCAGAGGTTCAGTTTTTTAATTACTGGATGTTATACAACTTCCAGATCTTTGAAGTTGCACCAGCTCTATTCATGGTTGATGTTCGTAAGGCTGCTGGAGATACTCTAGAGTATCACAAGGTTAGTTGTGGAGCCTCGGCTAAAATAGATTTCTTTCCAGCTCATTAAATGGTCTCATGTACTGCAAAAATGTAAAAGGTAGGGAATCCATTCATGTATTTCATCAGTTTTCAGTACGCTTAACAATGGAAGTCAGCGTCTAACACGGGTCCAAAAGCCTTAATCCTCTGTTGGCTCTCTACTTTCAGCTTTAGAAGAAGTTGTGCCCTGAACTTGAGCCAATCATTTGGAAACCAACTTGAGGATTTACGGATCCAAATATTCTCGGATGGTACACCTGTTCTTTATATGGGCATAATGAATTGCAGATGAGTGAACTCCTGAAGCTTATGGGAAACAAGGTGCTGATGGCACTAATCCCAAAAGCTCCTAGCTAGCACAAGGTGTGTCACACTGCATTTATTTATTGCCACTTCTACTATTGTACAAACTACAAAATTCAATCTGCTACCTGCTTACCTCACATTATATGTTTGTGTATATATATATTATTAGAGGAATCTTGTTTCACTCTAGGCACAACCCACACTCTCATTCTCCCTGATAGATTCTGAGAGATAGGTAGAGTGTTTATAGTCATAATGTCATATATGTCCTCAACACGGATTACGTCTACATAAGACATCAATTTTATTGATGTATATGAGGTAGAAGCTGATAGTCACCTTATATGGAAATCCTCACGGCTGGTAGTACTTGTTGCCACACTTACACTTCCATGATAGCAAGTAATAGCTTTCATCACCTTCAGTAACTACCTTGTGATTGGGAGCTACCAGGGCAGCCACGCAAGGGTTGCAGTTGTAGCACTTATTATCACATTTTGGTGGCTTTGAACCCAATATCGGCCTCTTCCACTGCTGTTGTGACTCTCCTGCTGTCTCGTATCCTGGATAACCATACAATCACCAATTCAGCAAAAGAGGAAACCCCAGCAAAATGAGTTCTCCAAAGCTTATTGTCTATGTTACCTGAACTGAGACAGAAAATAAGCAGCAGTATGAAAGCAGCAAGCTTCAGCCTACATGAGTGGTGCTGAGCCATGGTTGAAGCCATATCTGAATCTTCTTGTCTTGAAGCAGGAAATGGTTGGACTATATGGGATTTAATACTTTCATACGGTCTTATGTAGCTCAAATGATCAACATTTAGGGTGTTGTCTGATGACGACAGATATATACATCCTCCGGTAAGCGATGGACAGTTTGCCCCCTGTCACCCTCACCTCATCTAATGCAAGAAATAGGGCCCTCAACAAATAAAATCATACCCACTTGTTCCCAACCACACTCCCTAAATGAAATTAAGTTCCAAGTCAAATCGTGCATAAGTAAAGATTCTTTCACATCCTAACTAAGTGAAGCCTTCAGATTTTGAGGCTATGTTTTATTCAACGTATCACCTAGCTATACTTCATTTTATTAAATATTTGGTTCATCACATGACAGCTAAGTTTAGCGCATATTATGTTGAGAAAAAGCAATTCTCTATTGCTATATCGTTTCGTCTCTCTTAGAACTCAAATTTTTTTCCATGGCTAGAGGATTTTTTTTAACTTGAATTAACAGTATAGTTCTCTGTTTGTAGTTGATGGTGGGCGGAATCTAGAGCAGGGTAAGACCTTAGTAGTCAGTTTTCTTACCTTTATTCTGTGGAACTAAAATAAATGACTTGTTGTTTTAGGTTCATGGCTTGGTGTGGCAACATAATGGATTCAAGTATAGTGTTGTGTGGCCTCCGCTAGGCCTTGGCAAGCTGGCTGGTACGACATTTCCCTCTCACCATCTTCATTTCTAAATTAGTGTGGCTGTGTGATTCACATTCATGATGCATCCAATCATTCTTAATATATGTTACGGCCTGAATGCTTCAAACTAGTGAAAACACATGTATGCCATCATTGTGCACCTCCCATATCGCAACCAGCTGGTACCGTCTTTATGACAATGTGCCGTAGTTCTAACCAACAAATGATTGGCCTTGCCTGAGTTTAGGACCAGGGGCTGTCACCATAGGTTGTATGATGTACTCCTGAAGTGGGTCATAAATACGTTATTTTCACATTTGGTTAACATGACATTTATGCTGGTGGATTTTCTACTGTCTTTATATGTAAGTATGTTTTAGTGTCGATGGTAGTTGATGCTTACTCCTTTCGAGGGGTATGCGTTGTTAGTTGCTAAAGCTATCAACATATTCTCATGTCAAGATTCTACCTTGTACTTCCCATTTGAGATGTAAATGGCTAATGAATTAGGTAATGTCTACAATGCTATCAACAAGTTGAGTGTGAGAGGATGCCACATGTTAGCCCTGTGACAAGTCCCGGAGGCTTCTTCTTGGTCTTGCTAACATTTTTATGATTATTGAGTATTTGACCTTTAGGAGGTAGAGTGGCAAAGTCGACTATATAATGCGAAATTAGATTTCGCTACGAGTCTCACGGTATATAGATCATATAAATCAGATAAGTGGCTGAGCTAAAAGAGCTAGCTTGTAAAGGAGAGATTATGATGATGCTTCTTCCTAGAGAAATGAAAAGGTTTTATTAGCTCTTTAGAGATTAAGTACACGGATGCGAACTCCAAGTGAGCTCAACTCACGTGAGACATGAGTACACATTCAAGTTGTCTAGCGAGCTTCGAAAATCTTCATAAGGTGTCGACCTTATGAACGTCCGGAAAATGGACGAGGCCGCGACGGCGTGCAACGGATCATTTGTCGAGGTTACGTGTATGATGACTTTCATTAACTAGAATATCAAGTATAAAGGATTGGATAGATCCTTGAATTGAGTTTTTCTTAATGAGATCAGAAGGGAATTCAGAATGGGACATTAATTGAGGTGGAACCTCAAGATGGATCTCATGGGCTTTCAAATATCCGGACTAAGTAAAGTGCAACTATATATAGAGATTTTCTCATGAGTCACTTTATGATACGTGGTGAAAAATAATCTTACATCTCCCTTAAAACTCGGGTAAGCAAAGAGATTTCAAACATTGAGAAGACTGCCTCAATTAGAAAAGATTTGGACGTCATACAGTTTTAAATATCCCTAAATGCACAGGGGTAAAAAATATATGTTATTAAGTTAGGACCGTGACATTGAGGCATTTATGTAATTGGAGGGGTGAGAATAGCAAGTGGTGCTGTGACCAGGTACGAACAATGTCTAAGGTACGAGCTGGCTTTCTAAGATTGTGTCACCCTTGTAAGCTGTTGTGCAGGCTGTTCAACAGTGAAAATCTTAGATAATGAGCTGTGCTAACTGCTAATAATAGTAGCCAAATTGATGGTGCATGGCGAAGTAGATTAAGATTAGGTCTATCCCTGATAGCCGAGTGTCTGAGATTGAAACAGCGGGGCATATTTGTGTGGACTGTTTTAAGTCCCCAAGCACCCTAAAGAATCGAGATGAAGAAGAATTGAGGCTGCATTTCATTCAATGGAGTTGCTGCAAATTACAACCTTAAAAGTTAACAAGGGAGGCAAAACAACAGAAATAGTCTATTAGCGAAGGAAAACAACCGCAGGCTGTTGAAGCAGGAAGCCTGTCCAACTGGCTAGAAACATGCACGCCAGGATCCTTTGAAAAACAACCTAGTCCAACTGCTAACAGGTCCAGAATCTGGAAAACTGACCTCTTTTGTTTTTTTCTAACTTCTAGTACTTGCCTTCCGAAGAAGATTCTTATTGCTCAACATGTGTGCGGATCAACTCCGCTCAGTAGAGAACTTCACAGCGCCCTAGGGACTTGGAAAGAAGGTCCAGCCTGGAGGGGCTGAATGAGTCGCAGTTTCGTACATCTAAGGTACTGAGGCTCCTTCCAAGCATAACCAAGTACTGCACACTACTGTCTGTCAGCAACAAGCAGTTTTTCAAAGACAGGGTTTGTAAAGTGAACCTTCCGAAAGCCAACTGGACCACACCACTGTCTGAGATCCTGCATCCTGACAAGTTTAGCTCTTTCAAGGCTAGGCAATGCCTGGCGATCTCGCCCATGCACTTATCCGTCACCCCTCTACAACCCTCAAGGTTCAGTACCTGAAGCGATGTTCCACGTAGCATGACCACTTCGTAGACCGCAAGATCGGTCAGATTCTCAAATCCACTCAGGTTCAGCCTATCAATATACTTACATGTGGTCACCAGCGGCAGAATACTTCTATCTTGTAAGCCGGCTGCTCCAGTGAAGTTTAGAGTGGTTATGTAAGGGCACATCTTCGCCAACAAAAGCAGGCTCTGGGTCGAAAACATGGGACAGTCATGGATTGATAAAGCCCTCAGGGACACGCAGGGTATCAGCGTCTGGATATCAGCCAGTAGACACCCAGCCATGTACACGCACCGGACGAATTCCAAATGGCTCAGTTGCGATCCGCAGTTGGAGAGGATGTCCAATAAACCGAAGCCAGAGATTCTACGGCAATCTTCAACCCGCAGACTATCCAGAGACCGAATATTGGTGACAAAATCTGACACTCCCCTGTCAGAGATAGAGTTGGACCTCCCCAGGTGCATCTGCTTCAAACTTGAGAAGTGCTTCCCCAGGCTTCCTAGAGCTGTATCCTTCAACCCTGGACATGAAACAATCTTCAAAAACTTCAACTTCTTCAAGGCTCGCCCATGGCCTAGCATCTTGAAAGCCCGCTCGCTGACCAGCTGAAGATCTTCTAGGTGAAGCACAGTGATACACTTTCCATGGCTTCCGATCAGTTTCAAGTTCGTAATCTTCAGCCCCTGAAGGTGGAGCTTGGATAAAACAGAAGTACGAGATGACAGTAGGGCTGCAGCTCCAACACTCCTAACCAGAGGGCAGTCACATATCGAAACGGAGTTGAGCATCGCACAACACCTGCCAATCTCTTTTAAGCCTTCATTCTTGATCCCCGGGCAGGATTTCAAGCTCAAGGAATCCAGTCCAGGGCAGTTGTGTGCAATGGCTATCAATCCTGTGTCTGAGATATTCGGGCAGCGAGATAAGTCAAGATTCTCTAACAGCTTACAGCCCTCAGCTATCGCAACTAAGCCACTATCCCCAATATGCGCCAAATTCCATAAAAACAGACTCCTGAGATCTGAGCAACAATTTCCAACAGCTTGTAATCCAAAATTCGTAGCTGGGCCTCCCCTGATGGAAAGCACATCTACTGTCCTGTGGCTACAACAGGCCACGGCTACTGCTGCAAGTTTTAGATCACTCGCTCCTTCCAGACATCTGGTCTCTCTTTCATACGCTGCATCAACATCAGATGGGACCCCTTCGGGCAATATCCTGTCGGACTTTTTCATACAGCAGAGCAGTGTGAGCCACTTTTTGGAGACACAAGCTGCTGCGCTCCTGGCGTCATCCCCTGGGAGCCGCCTCAGGATCTCCATTAGACATTCATCAGGCAGAATGTCTATCATCGGTTTCATTAACGTTTCGTCATGGTCACACAACGCCTGACGGGACGTCCCACCGGCCAACCCTCCTCCGTTCGAAGCGTACGCTTTTTGACCCCCTGCGCATGAAATCCCCAAACTTCCACATGTGATAAGAAATCAACACTCACCTCTCGATAAGCAAAGCTCATGCAGATTTCATCACAAAGAGATCACTGGTTATCAAAGCCTTACTTATCATTATCACACAAGACCCATTTCAACTGCTATTTCACAGAATCCATTTAGCAATTCATTAACAAAAAATCCCAGTTCCATCACTCAACCATAAACCCCAGGCACCACTAATCAGACCCCATTTCCAAAAAACTCAAAACCAAACACCATTTTGAATAAATTTTCACTTTCTTCCAAAAAAAAAAAAACTTTCACCATTTTCTTCACTTACCGAGAAGGTCCAAAAAGGGAGGCATGTCTGCACCTGAGAACACAGCCCACCAACCTCAGCAAAAACCAGCCAAAAACCAGCAGATGGGAGAGCAAAGCAACAGGTTTAATCAGCAAGCCAAGGTCACATCAGAAGCAGAGACAAAGGTGAATCCCAGGACCTCCAGTCCCAACCAAACATCAAGGGTTGTGGCTGAAGAGCAAGGAGGAGGAGAAGAATTTGAAAACTGGGGGAGACGAGAGGGATGAAGAATGAATGAGAAAGTGAGTGAGGGGATGATTGGGTTTATATAGAAAATGAATGCAGTGTTTGGTGAGATTTTTTATTATTTGGGGGAGGGCGACGATAATCACCTCTTTTTTTTATTCTTATTTTTTTTTTTTTCAGGATGATGATGCTTTACAGGGGAAGATGAGAGATGACAAAGAGACTCATTTGGAGACACCATTTTAGCCTCTATTTTCCTTTCAGGCAATGAATTTTTGCTTTTTTTTCCCCCTTCATTCTTGATTTATTCTCCAACTTTAGGATTTAGCTTTGTTCTACTTTGCTAGAGTGATATTTTATTCATTTTATTTTAGAAACATGAGGGGATTAATTAGATTATTTTCCGTGATATTAGTTTTTTTTGAATTTTTTAAGAGCGGTGATATGTTGAGGTTGCGAAAGTGTATCTATTATAGTATTTTTATACAAAGTTGGGATGTTTAATTATTACTTTTTTGTTGGGACGTGATTTTTTGACTGAATTTCGCGTTGATTCGCACGTTGAATTATTACTTTTCAAATTTCAAAATTTATACGATTATTTTAGTATCAAATATCAATCAATGTAAAGTTTTTAAAAAATGTCGTAATGGTTCAGATATTAAAATATTGATTTTTATGTTCGATATTCGTTTCTAAATTTATTACCATGACGGAATGTATTTCACTTTAAATGACATCTTGTTTATTAATTTTCATTGTTTATCGGGAAGTCATAGTTGTTTTCATTTTAAAATATTATCGCGTATATTACTAAAATTTGACATCGATAACTTTTTATTGTTTAAACTGTCAATATTTTATTAATAATTTTCTACTTTAAAATTTTATCATATTAGTCACTAAAATTAGTAATATTTTTAACTTATATTACATATATTTAAAAACAAAAAAGTATGAAAATGGACGGTATACTATCACTCATTGAAAATTTAAGGGCATATTATTTCAACTTATGAAAAACACAATATGACAATTTAACTAAAAATAGAATACCTATGCTCAATTTTAATCATCTTTACACACATAAGAGCCAGAAAAATTCTATCGTTTAAAGTAAGATTGAGAGTGAGCTTTCTTCTATCACCTTAATTTTACCTTCACACTAATTTTTGTCACTGTAATACAATGATGTGTAGTGTGTAATTGTATCTATTATAGAATTATATGGATCCTAGATTAAATTTTATGTCGACTCATACTCATTTCAATTAATTAAAAGAAATGTTTTCATCCATATTTGTCTATGCTTTTTTAAGACATTATGTATGTCAAGAGTGTAATTGGTGATGCATAAGAATTGTCATATGTAGTAATTCAGATATTTTAATATATTGGAAGAATTTAACGCTACGATTAAGTTTTATTACCCTCTAGGTAAAAGTATTCAAATCCATGAAGATGAGATCGAGATGTTTTTGATATTTTACTTAGTTATAGTTAATATCATTACTTCATCACAAACTTAAATCGGGAACTTGCTTTCAAATATTGAATTATTAATTTATCATGTATTTTGATTGCATTTTTAAGGAAATATCCACTACTACATGAAAAAATTCACGGCTTTTACATGAGGATGTATTTGTAGAAAAATGACGCTTATTGATAAAAAGTATTATCTTATATGTTAGAATTCAAAATTGAGACGTTTTGTTAGCTTTAGACTGCGTTTATGGGTCAAAAGTGTCCTCCAATGTGCAAACCCTATTTAGACTGAACTTATTTAGAGTAAACGTTGTTAATAATGCATTCTTTTGATGGTGCTTTTGATCCATAAGCATCGTGTAAAGTCTTAACACTATAAGCGGCGCTCAATGATGTTAAACGCTGTTAAAAATATGCACTTTAGAAGTCGCTTTTCAATTCTGTTCTAAAAGGCGGCCGCCTAGCCGCCTAGGCGCCCGCCTAATCTCTGGGCGTTTTAAAAACGCCCCGCCTAGCGCCTAATTATTTTATATATTTTATTTTTAAAATAAAATTAAATTGTATAGGTATAATTTTATAATTAATTATTAAATATATTATTAATATATATAACTCCGCCTAATCATCCGATTAATCCTTCCGCCTAATCCCGCCTAGCCGATTAATCGTTAGGCCCCAAGCCAACCGCCTAGGACCGCCTAGCGCCTTTTAGAACACTGTTTTTAATACATAAGCATTATCTAAAATCTTAACACTTAAGCCGATATTGATGCTTAATGGATTAAAAAAGGCGTTAATAATGAATTATAGATGACACTTTTATCTTTAAATGTCATTTTATGTTTCTGGTCACTTTCAACTACACTTTTTTGTCTTAAGTGCCGTCTAACGTGGGTACCAACCTATATCACCTCCTCACACTTGCATAAATATGTTAAATTAGTTTTTCTTTTGTGTGTATTGAGGCAAAGATTAAGTTTTGAGGTCAATTTTCCATCTTTTTATCAACATATTTAATATATGAATCATGACTTGTAGCAACTAAATACGTATCAAATACATATACTTTAGGTGACTTTTTGGAACATTTTAAATTTATTTTGATATAAATATCTCATCTAGGCTTAGTTAACTTTAGTTATTTTTTTGGTAGATATTTAAATTGTAAATATATCTATAATAGAACGAACAACCGTGTCATGTTTATTTAATTACATGTATCATGTGTCTTGTTATGATATTAGTTACTTATTTAAATTATCCATTTCTCTTTATTTACATATGTCATATGTTGCTTCACTTATTATGAGAAATCGTGATTGGATGATGTGTAACTGGTTGAGTGCCAAGTATGATGTTGGTATGCTCAAATTTTGTGTTTTCACTCAAACTTTTGTAAATGAGAAATCAACACACAAATCAATAAAAACAGGGGTCAAAAACACTTTTCTATAAAACTCTAACAACCTACAACTGGAGGTAGGGGGAGGGTGGGGACAAGCCCTCCTCCCCGCAAAAGCTAATGCTCCCATCCGTCTAGGCCATCCTCAGCCATAATTAAGCTCAACCCTTTAGGGCCCCGATCCTCCAAAGAGTCCCTGTCGGCGCTGCTCGCAACCGCTGGTCTGGATAGCACCCCACCACTGTAGTCGTCCATCAACACCAATCTCTACGATGCTCCGTTGTTGTAGTTCACAGTTACAGCCCTAGTCATGTCCACTTTATAAATATGAAGACCTTCAGTTGTCATCTTTATATCCTGTCACCTTATCCACTCACCGCTTGGTTCTACCACAGGAGTCCGAAGACTGCTCGTCAGTGCGTTCGTAAGTCGGCCTCACGGTGTAAGGCTCTCCCTTATCAATACCAATTATCCAACCCTCCTTGTAGGTTACCTCAGACATTCTTCTGGTGCAAATCTCATGTAGTAGTGAATAAAGTTTTGCTATGTTTGTTCAGTTGACTGCCTGCAACCTGTCTCGGCAGATCCATTATGGAGTTAGCTTCATCAAACCCATAGTGCTTAATTTTGCAATATCCGGTGATAGCCCGCCGCATTAGACAATCTGCAGAAGCTAATTCAACTGACAAATGAAATTCTCACCCCGGGTCTCATGAGCAGTCCGCCTGTAGCAAAAACATAGTTCGTACCTCACGTGCACCTCGAATGTCACGAGTGCTTGGTCCCTCATGCTTCGAGCACCGAGCCGCACTGAGTTCTCCATGCGCATCATTCCAGTGAGTCACGTCTTCTTGACAGCCCGAAGCCCAGATGTGCAGAAGGCCATGGAGCCCATTCCAGCCTTTAGGGATCAGTCCTGGTCCCGTGGACCTCAAACAGGCCTTGCGCCCTCATCTTGTAGGCTCCGTGAGCCACATTCATTAGAAGGTGAAAAATCAAATATATTCTAAATTAAAGTGAAAGGTCTAATATATTCTGAGGTTATGCAACAATAATTCATGCATGATCACTAAAAATATTTGAACTTTTAAAAATCATATGAGGCATGCATGAGCTATGCTACTCCATCTTCTAAACTTTGTTTAGTTCTTTAAGCATGAAAGTTTACTAAATATATCATAGTGAATGCATATTCAATTATTAGGACAAAGACAACTTAAAAAGTTTAGAGTTTTACTCCCTAAGATAATGTTGTTTCCATAGATTAATTTCATGTGGCTAGTGATTAAACAAGTAGCAAAGACAAGATATTCAAAGTTTAAGCAAATAAGATCATAATATCATATCAAAAGAAGTTTCAGCATCAAAAATAGAAATAAAGTAGTTCCGAAATTGGGAAAAATAGCAAAAAAAATTTCAAAGTGCAAACTATAATTAGTCTTGGGAGAAATCAAGGAACTAAGCGCTTCCACCCTGCTAGCCTGGTGGATACCCTCTCAAACACTTTCAAAGATAGAATTCTCCTTATATGTATGTGGCCGTCCACGTTCTCTCACAAACTCGTTTGGAGTTGGATACACTAGCCTTGGCGCGAAAAACAGAAAGGTGGAGTAATAGTGAAGAGTTTCTTCTCAAATATGTTCCTCATCTCAGAAACTTTCACCTTTGGAGGAGACTAATGTGTCACATTTTGAATAAGGTTAACAGTGTGTATAGTCTCCACTATGTGCTCCTCATCTTCTATGACTCTTATGGAGATCCAAAGAGGGTGTATGAAAAAAGTTGGTGGATTGTTTCAGGAAAGTAACCCTGCAGTACAAGTGTAGTCACGTCCAACTTATACCTTCGATGTGTAAGGCTCATGTGTCGAATGTGAAACCCACATGTCGAGTTAGAAATGTAGTGAATGCGTCTCTTCCTAATTCTTTTACCTTCGTATGATCCTTAATGTGCTACTCAAACTTTACCGTCAAATACTGGAAGTAGTTCTTAGTTTCTCCCTTGTTATCTGGCACATAAAGTTAAGGTCTTCTAAAGTCACAGTAGACCACTCGTCACCCCTAATATTGAAGTAACTTTTAAATCAATGAATTATCATCCAGAATGGGTTCTTGATTAAATTTTTCTTTGATCAGCTTATCTTAAAATTATTTTTCTTCATCACACCTTAGAATGCTTCTGTCTCCTTGTAGCTTAGTGATCTGGCATCTTCTTCCCTCACGTTACATAATTGGTTGAACACCCCTTGGCTCAATAAAAAAAAACTGATTTTCAAGTCAAAATTTCTTGTCAACTTCAACAAGCTCGAAAAAAGAGTGAAACTAAAACACAAGATTTGTATAAGTTCTCTCTTAAAAACTGCTAATGCATCGTGCCTAAAGATACTCTCTCTAGTAAACCCTTAATAGTATCAGTTCACCTAACAAGTAATTTGTGATAATCTGCTTCTTGCGCAGGACAAGTAAAGATTACCTTTTAATGAAACGACACTAGCACTTGTACAAACTCAACTCTTATGATGTTGCACCTTCTATCCACTATGACTGTCGTCTAGACCTCATTTCCTTTGCATTGCTAAGTCTTTTTACTTTTTCGCACGCCATGGATGTAAGTTGAAGAATTCAATGTCGATCAAAATTGTTGAAATTTGCCTTGGGCTGTAGATCAGCCACTAGATGTCTGAATATTGAATTTTGGAGAGTAGTAAGCGGATAATAAACTGTGGGGGTAGGATTGAGTGTGACTTTAGGAAAGAAAGAGGAAAAAGGGAAGGATTTTGTTGGGACGTGTTTCAAGGCAAATTTTGACATTGTGAGACTTCACTTACCGAGCCAAGATCATGCTATCATCTTAACAAAAGTCAACCCTCTTGATCAGCCAAGTGATGCTGTTAGGGTGGGGAGGCCCTCCTCTCACCCGGCACAGGCAGCGGAACTTCGACACGAGACACCCACACGAATAACACACAATAATATGAATAAAAGATGAAAGAAACACACAATATTTTTTACATGGTTCAGCCCTCCAACAGAGTCTACGTCCACGATCTCCACTATTTATAGTATGTATTATAAGAATGGACTCACTTCTCAACACTCTTGAATGCGGACCTTTCAACTCTCTCATAGGTTTTCTTTAACCAAAAACCTATAAAAACACTACATCACACTCAAGAAGAATTCCTCATGAATTTTCCTAGAGGACTCCCACCGAGTCTCTCAAATTAATCATACCACTAGGACATCCTATTTATAGGGTACTAATACTAAATCAAATAGAATTTCTAATCCTAACAAAATAGTATTTTAGTAACCTACCAACAATAAGATTCTTAATATTAATCAACTTTCAAATAAGTCGATTATCTCTTCCATCTTTATATTTAGAAATCTAGTCAATTTCCAACAAATCCTCCCTTGAGTAGAATTTCTAAATATCTTCACCTTCATATAATCTTCTGATGCAGCTTCCAAATCTGAGTTGTTGCTATCTTCTATGTCTTCTCCCTCAACAGGAATATTCTGCATTCTCCTTCCTTGAAGATAATCTTCACAACATCCTCCTCGGCATGTTTTTGCAAACACGACATCTTCAAGTTTTTTCTGAACTCTTCTTTCGTCTCCCAACTTTTTGTGCAGTGTAATTCTTCCTAGTCGTAGTGAGTGATCTTCAAATCATCAGCTCTGATACCAGTTTGTTAGGGTGGAGAGGCCTCTCCTCTCACTCACCCGGCATGCGTAGTGGAACTCTGACATGAGACACCCACATGAATAACACACATCAACATACAATAATATGAATAAAAGACGAAAAAAACACACGATATTTTTTAACGTGGTTCAGCCCTCCAACAGAGCCTACGTCCACGATCTCCACTATTTATAGATATGTACTACAAGAATGGATTCACTTCTCAACACTATTGAATACAGACATTTCAACTCTCTCATGGGTTTTCTCTAACCAAAAACCTATAAAAACATACACCGCACTCAAGAAGAATTCCTCATGAATTCTCCTGGAGGACTCCCACCGAGTCTGTCAAATTATTCATACCACTATGACAACCTATTTATAGGGTACTAATACTAAATCAAATAGGATTCCTAATCCTACTAAAACAGTAATTTAGTAACCTACCAACAATATGATTTCTAATAATAATAACTTTCAAATAAGTTGATTATCTCTTCCATCTTCATATTCAGAAATCTAGTCAATTTCCAACAGATGTTGAAAGTACTTTGCCATGTAGAAAAGAGCATAACAAATGGCTTGTTCCTTACATTCTCGGGGACAGCATTGACCTTCTGTAAAACCCAGGATTGACACATATACTTTAATCGGTTTGTCTAATTTAGAGGCATCAAAACTAAGGGCTAACAAATAAGCTTTGATATTCTTATAAGCCTCTTATTGTTCCGGTCCTCGCTTGAATCCAAAACCGACCACCCTCTTCTCAAGGATCAGAGTACCTGGCTGATTCTTTAGTGCTGAATTTCTCATGAATCTTCTAAGAAAGTTGACCTGTCGCAGGAAGCTCCGGAGTTCCATGGCGTTCTTGAAAGGTTGAGTCTAGCATGGCCTTCCAATGTCAAAGCTAAAAGCCTAAACTGATTCAGGCTTGACAAAGTAAATCACTGTAAAGTTGATTCTACTTCTCATAGATCCAAAAATATACTGAATGAAATGTAATGACACAAAAGCGTATGCGAATGAATCTGTACAATTGGACGAAAGGATTATACAAGTCTTTAATCGTCGGATACAAATGTCTTGTCAATGCACAAGACATAGTTTGAGCCATTTCAGTAAAAATCTTTGTATCCCTCTGTATTCTCCACACAACACCATTGCACAGGGTATCAGAGCCAAATCATATGGTATGTATTGATTTATAGTTTAACATCATACATTCGATGAATATCGAATGTATGATGTTAAACTATAAATCAATACATACTTACCATTACGCGACTTTGAGCAATTGCAAGGGATTTGATGGCACCTGGCAGTTGGTGCCATGGCAGACTTTGATAACATTTTAACCTCAGTCATACATTCCTTCTTGTTCCCATGTCTGGACTAGGAACTCAACCATTTCCTGCCAAATTTTTCAAAAAGCCGACAAATGCCAGATTATGGAAATGTGTTCAGCGCATCAACAAGTCTTGGGTGTGTTATGTAAGGCTCGCTCACCGGTAGGGGAACGCGCTGAGCAAACGGCTTGCCGGTTGCAAGAAGAGATTGGTAAGTCGCATCCCAACTAGATAACAGACAAAAGATGGCTTCTGAATTCTAAATACCGTCTGTCCATTGACTTCGCTTGCTGATAGTTTTCCTTCAAAGAAACAAATAGAGCATACCTTAACGCAGGCTCGTGACTCTCTTGAGTTTGTTCTCTCCCTTTTCCTAGCCATTGGAGCCTCGTCTGGTTCCAGAGGATAAGACCTGCAGTGCATACGTATATGTTGAGAAAGAATACTTGACAAATGTTCCTCATCAGCTAGTAAGTAGAAGATCAGATGATTTATATTGGATTGTTGAATCATGACTCAAAAGTCTTATGCTGACTGACCTTGATTTACAAAAGGTTCAGAGTGACTGACCAGTTTGTCACTGGTGTGAGTCAGAGTTGAGGTGTTGATGGATGAAGCACTTCTTTGAGAATGAAGGGTTTTGCAGTCGAGCTCTCCGGCACTTGTGCTCCAAAAACCTTCTGATACCACCGGCTGTCGCCTCACTGCTCGCCCTCGGATTCTGAGTCCTTTTGTCGGCTGGTCCACCGCAGTTATGGGCGTAGGTTTCACAAAGCATCCGAAACAACCCCTGCACTGTTACAAGCAGAGATCAACATTGCAGACAGACATTGCACATCATAGGAGTTTAGAGTGCTACTTGATCAGCTCCTGAAGCAACATGAACTGAAACCACCTATCAAGAAATTCATAGCCCAAATCTTACTGCATAACATTCTTGCGAAAAAGCATCAGAGTGAATCCAAGAGCCAAGTCCAGAAAGCAGAAGCACTTACCCCAGATTAGTGAAGAACTTGTTGGCCCAGGAGGAGAAATAGTTGTACTGGATCATCATCTCAGCTCTCAGCAGCTCATAAAAATCTCAATTAATCAACCCCAGATATTCAAATCCAGCCCAGGACACAACTCTGAACCCCAGGGACAGTGAGGATAAAGATGGATACTTTTGCATTAAAGGAAATGAATGGTGGGTCTTCGAGAAGGCATTTTCACGACTCATACTCGGGGCTGCGATCCCTGTTGGACTGATGAATGAGGCAGAAGATGGTTGAAGTCTGGGGACATGATGATGGATTTGAAGATAATGTGTGGGATTTTACTGAAAAGAACTTATGGTCTCAAAAGCTATAACAAGTATGAATAATAAATTATGGAGACTGATCCCAATGCGTGATTTAGGACACCAAATCAACCATTAGACCCTGTGATTTGGGTTATCTGAGCTTTGCTGGTGTTTGAAATAATGGAGTTGAATGATTGATACATATAATTGACCGGCAGACCCAGTCAACACAGTGCACTTGCACCGGGCCTTCAGTCTCTCACTCAGTCAAGCCCAGTCCACTGAGGCCTCCAACTCAATCAAAGCCCAGACCTTCAACCCGTGGCATGATCAAATTTCATATAAAAATATTATTTTGTTATTGAGGAAATTCGAATTCGTGTCATTTATCATTGAAAACAATCTCACAACCAACTCCACTATCTTAACTATTTATTTTACATTGAAGCGTAATTTAATTTAAACCCACTTTTTATTTCGCACTGAGCCTCCAAAATGTCGGGACCGACCTGTTGACCAGGCACATAGTTTTGATCAAACATATGACAACTGGCAAAGGTTTGGATCTTAAAAGTCCCAGTTGGGAATCAGAGCCGAACTTGATCCAAACTCAGATGATGGCACAAGTTTACACATTGACTATGGATTGATTAATGCCTTCCATGAAATGTATGCAGAGAAGGCATGAAAACTAAGGTAAGGTGCAATGGCCAGATGACATATGACAAGTAAGCTATGAATCTGGATGTAAGTGCCTGGAATCCACATGGCGACCCCATAGTTATACTCATGACATAAGTGCAAATACATGATGCAAGATCGAGAAGATGGATACAGAAAAACATTGACCAAAGAAAAATGGCAGCGAAAGGAATACACATATAGCCGGAGAAGAGTCTTCAAATGTGGACATGCCTAGTATTGGTTTGGGTTGAATAACAATACTTTGCCAAATCGGAAGTAAAAAGAAGAGTATGTGATTTATATTAAATTCTTGAACTATGACTCATAAATTCAAATTTTTAAATCACGGTGGGGGATCCGATGCAAAAATAATTCAATTGTTTGTGATTCGGGTTGGCCGTGCACAAGATTTAACTTTCTTGCGTAAGTTAAACATCTTCCTCACAGATGATTTGATAATGAAAAAACAACCAACTCTTGGTCAGCAGACCACCTATGATCCAAACCATAAATTAAATATCCATTTAGAAAGTAAAAAATGAAGGAAAAGGGTCCACCAGCAACACCGTAAGTTAAACATCTTCCTCACAGATGATTTGATAATGAAAAAACAACCAACTCTTGGTCATGCTCAAGAACCAAAGATTAAACTTTTTTTTTTTGGTGTAACCAAAGATTAAACTTAAGCTGTGTTTGGTTTTTCGGAAAATTTGGTGGAAAATAAGAAGAAAAATTTGTGAGAAAATGAGAAGGAAAGTTGGTAGGAAAATTAGTTAGAAAATAGAAAGGAAAATTTGTCTAAAACAAAGAAGGTTTTAACATTTTCACACCATTTTTCACCTCTAACCAAAAAAGGAAAAATAGGATGGAATCCTTTAAAGAATCCATTTTCTATAAAATTTTCCTTTCTATCAAATTTTCTCTAAACCAAATATACCCTTAATGATGCATAGGCGTTAAAGAAATTCTTAGGTGTACTGTGGACATTATCAATAAGGAGTCGTCAATTCTTTATTATTTTTTATTTTATTTTTATTTTTCAATACGACACATGATTAATCAAAGTGTGACATGACAGCAGCAAATAAAAAAAATGATCAAACACCGGCTTATTATGACCATTGCCATGGGAATATTGAGACTTGTAATACTACCAAAATAGTTGACGACCTTAAACTAATTGGTATAAACTAGAAAATGCTAAATTTGGTAAATAAAATATGGCGTAGATGATAATGACACATATCTAATTCCGATAGCAAAGCATGATTATTCAACATGGAGCATTTGGAAGCCCCTCCCTGTTTTTCAGGATCTGCACGTACATGTAGCCTAGAAATTTGTGGGTGTTCACCGTATATCATCACCGCACACTGTGTCCATCCAAGAATTTCTTCATGTGACGACGAGTGAGTTCGAATTTCACGATGAATACAGGGAGCGAGATGGATAGTTATTGGAGAAGGAGAGCCCCATGCCCGGTACGGCGAAAGAAGCCTCCGCGGCCAGGCGCCGCTGGAAAGCCTCGGCGCCGGCCGCCGAATCAATCAGCTCCCTGATCAGCTTCCTGTAGTACTGCCTCAGTTTCTTCAGCATGAACGCTTGCTTCAATCTCAGCCATCTTATCTTCAACGCCTTGACAAACCCCGCAACCCTGCGCTGCCTGCTGGGACGACCTCCCAAGCGTATGTACGGGCCTCTGCGCCGACGCGCCCCGGGGCGGCTGATTCTCGACCCCAACCCCATTGCTGGGGCGCTAGCGAAGGATGATGATTGAGGCATGGAGGAAGGTGGTGTTGACTTTGAAGAAACTGTGAGAGCCAGAAGTGAGGCTTTATATTATGGAGTTTGTTGAGTTTTTTTTGTGTGTACTGCAAGGCAAGGCCATGCATGTGGCTATGGGTTCGCTTCTGGCTATTTTATAATATGAAACGCTGCGTTTTGTAGTGGCTATTCCGTATCGGCCGGATGGATTTGTTGCTGCTAAGCCCCCGTTTGTTGGAGTACATTACTTATGCGATACCATAAATAATATTACCAATTAAAGATGTTTGATTTACTATCTGTATAAGTATTAATAATACGTATTATAAATTTTACTTTTTAAAACATGTATTAACAAACTCTTTCAATTAGATGGTATTATTAATACAGACACCCTCATTCCATACGGACTACCAAACGTAACCTTATGAATTCACTCATAACAGAGAAGAGTCTTCACAGGCCCGGTCATTGTTTGTGTTTTGGGTTCGCTGTAAGAATGTGAATAAAAATCAATAAATTGATAAATCGACTCAATTCGAATCGAGCTGATGGATTCAATTCGGTTTAGAATATTAGTGTTTATTGACGGTTTCAAATTTTAAAAAACGGACAACTAATGATTTGGTTTGATTTTAATTTTTTCAAGCCGAACCGATTCAGCAAATTAGGATTTTATGTAAGAATTCTTCTATTTAGTAATTAAATTAGTCAGTAAAGTTCATGAAAAAAATTATCCAAACCGAATTGAACCATCTTATTTGATTTGGTTTATTTTTTTTATTAAAAATCAAACCGAACCAACCGTTACACCCCTAGTTAGCCCTGCACCAAATTTAACTGTCGTGCAGAACTAACACATCTCCTTTTCACATATGATATGACTGACTGATAAATGTTAGGGTGGACATAAGTCCATTTCTTAGTGATGTACACCACTAATAAGAGTTCACCACGTGTCGTGTTGAAAAGTCAAACTGACATGTTATGATCTATTATTGATTTTAATTTTTTTTTAATTTTTCAATGTGACAGGCTACGAATTCTTATTAATGGTGTCGATCGTCACGTGGTAGACACAGTCCACCAAAAAATCACTCACCACTTACCTTCATGGTTTGGGAATACTGGAAAAAACAACCAACTCGTATTACTATTGATTAAAAAAATGTCAATCATCATCCAAAATACCAACCGCTCTTAGTCAGCAAACCATAAATTAAATGTCCATTTAGAAAAAAAAATTGAATGCAAAAGGGTCCACTAGCAACAAAACAATGCAGTCATGCTTAAGAACCAAAGATTAAATTTAATGATGCACAGGCCTTATTACCTCAGAATAAACCAGCAAACAAAAAAAATGGTCAACAAAGACGACGTTTTTAAATTATAAGCATCATATATTTTCGATTTGCTAAGCGTTTCGTACAGACGAAACGGTATTATTATGTATGAAAATCACAAATCGACTTCTACATTAATACGAACCGGTTTGTGGCCAGACACAAATTGCTCTAATGCGGTGAGTCAAAAATCATGCATTTTTGTCTTCAAAATGAATATTTTTATTAAAAAAAATTTATTTTAAGTAAAGATTTCAATTATCAACATGTACGAATAGAACATTTGACCATTTAAAAATAATATGATTGTGTCATTTTGAAGACTTTTTTTTTCAAAGTATCCTTTCTCCAATTTTTAATATCATTTCTACCCTGTTTTTTTACTTAATTATCATTCTACCCTACTAGATAAAAACCGCAGTTGTGAACCGCGATTTTATTAAACAAAACCGCAGTTTCAAACAACGGTTTTGTTTTTATAAAATCACCGGTTTAGATGACACAAAAAACTTTGTAGCAAACCGCGGTTCTTCTTAAAAAAACCACAGTTTTAAACCACGGTTTTGTTTTTCATAAAATAACCGGTTTGAAACTGTGGTTTTTTTGAAGAAAATCGCGGTTCACAACAGCGGTTTTCTTCAAATAGAGTAGAATGATAATTCTTTAAAAATGTAGAATAGAAATGATACTAAAAATTAAAAAAAAAATTGAAAAAAAAAATCCATTTTGAATGGCTGCTTTTTACTTGACTATTCTGTATTTAAATCATTTTGAGTCGCTCTCCAAATCCCAAAGAGGCCGAAGCACTCAAGGGTCTAAGAGAATTCAATTTCGGAGACAATTTCTGATGGGCTACCAATTCGAACAAGGATGAAATTGAAGACCTCGGCCCGATATACTATCCTGAATAAACTTCTCGGAGCCTTTTAGCGTGTGTTGGGTTTATGAAAAATTGGATTGAAAGAAAAAGTTAATGAAAAATTAGTAAAATTTCTTATTTGGTTTAGATGGAAAAAAAATTAGATGAAAAATTGGATGTAAAATATGATTCTTATCTCTAATAAATTAAACCAATCAAATTCAAGATGTCTCAAATAAATAACTATTTTTGTACAAATTCAATGTATGAAGTGATGAAATGTTGATATTTTTCTACATATTTTTCATAAAAAATTTTCATGAAAATGAAATGGATTTATAACAATTTTGCTTGTCAATTTCCTTATGAAGCCAAACAAAAAAAATTTAGATATTTCTTTTTATTTTTCCCTCAAATTCTCATTTGCACCCAATTTTCCTCACTCGAGTCCTGGGGTCCGCTTGTGACTTGCATCATGGCTGATGGAGCCATGAGCTTCGGGCTCAAGGCGGCTGAGTAGCTGGGCATTCGAGAGATCCAACTTTGAGAGTTATTTTTTAGTGCATATAGTTCATCACGTGTTCGTGGACACCATTAATCACAATGTGCTACGTGTCGCGTTGAAAAATCAAAACGACTCAAGGCGGTTCACTATTGATTTTTTTTTTAAATTATTTTTCAACACGACATATGACACATTGTGATTGACGGTGTTCATATACACGTGGTGGACTATATCCACCCACGAGTGACTCCATCACGTGTTCGGCAAGCTCGAGAATCAGGGAATTGTGCCATTCAGAGGAAAAAAAATTTCTTCCAAAAGAGAGCAAGATGGGCGCCGGCTTGATTTTGGAGTAGAATGCAAACACTTGTTAACCACTCATCTATCCATAAGAGTGCAAGTTCTTGTGATTTTAAAAGCACAATCGCCTCATGATGTTGCTTTATTGTATTATCTAAAGGGGAAATTAAAGAATGGGGATGTTTAACATCTTGGATAAAAATATCTGTATGAAAATATAAATACACATTATCATCATCATTTAAATTCTCAATGCTATCCCCATTACCCAAGAGGATGTATGGAATTACTACCCTCATTGTCTTCCTTGCTATTATTATCATCACTATATATCACTATGATCATCCACAAAATATCCATCATCGCTAAAAAAGTTTGCTCATTAGTAGTCTCATTAGCACCCACTATTCTCATTTGCTTAAGAGCTCCTTATTGAGATTTAATGTTTCTACTTTTTTTACTTCTTATTACCAGACTAAAATTTTTAAATTCTAGAAGACATATCGAAACACAAGTAAAAATAAAAAAACTGAACAAATAAACCTCAATCAAACTATCTCCGGCCTTCAATCTAACTTAAATTTCATAAAAAAATAAATTTAAAATTTAGATATTCAAGCCGACAACAATATTGCAAAGATTTTATTAAGCTCGCAATCAACATCCAATAAGCACCCAAATTAAAGAAAATTAATAATGAAGGCTCATTTACTTGATTGAAGGAAGAAACTATGAATTTGAAAATGAGATCATTCAAATTGAGAATGGAAAAATGCATCCTCATTTAGCAATTCAGTTACCACAATTGAGACAGAAAAATGAGGATGAAAATGATGCATATTGTCGAATGGATTTCTGAGAGCAGCACATTGCACCACGGTGGTTTTTTTTTCTTACCCTCGATGAAATCCAAACTTTTGCTTCTAAAATTTGTCATATGCGACTTGCGAGCTCTGTTCTAAAAGGCGGCCGCCTAGCTGCCTAGGCGCCCGATTAGTCTCTGGGCGTTTTAAAAACTCCCCGCCTAGCGCCTAGCGCCTAATTATTTTATATATTTTATTTTTAAAATAAAATAAAATTTTATAGGTATAATTTTATAATTAATTATTAAATATATTATTAATATATATAACTCCGCCTAATCATCCGATTAATCCTTCCGCCTAATCCCCGCCTAGCCGATTAGTCGCTAGGCCCCAAGCCAACCGCCTAGGACCGCCTAGCGCCTTTTATAACACTGCTTGCGAGACATTGCTGTGTTTTGTTTAGAGTTTTTACTGTATTTAAATCAGGTGGTGGGTGAGGCTTGATGGTTTTTGTTTCATTCGTTGTGCGTAAAAAAAAAACAGTAGGACTGTTTTTGGTTTTAAATATGTTGAATTTATAATTGGGTTGGGAAACGCAAATTTTTTGGTGTTCCGGGAGCACCTGTTCCCGGATACGATGTCGATTTGAACATTATTACGCACCATCCATGTAATTTAAAAATAATTCAAAATATTATATAAATATCAAAAAAAAATACCAATTTGATTTATAAACATTAAAATAAAAAAAATTATAAATTCATATGTTTTCTAATTTATATCCATTAAAATATTTATATATAATTTTAATGAATATATGTATGCAGCTGATGAATATGAGTATGCAAGTGATGAATATGAGATAAAAATGATGAATATGTGTATGCAAGTGATAAATATATATATATATATATATATATATATATATATATATATATATATATATATATATATATATATATGGACAAGTGATGACTATACGTAAGCAAGCAATGAATAGGAGTATACAAGTGATGTTTATATGTATGTAAGTGATGAATATGTGTATGCAAGTGATGAATATGTGTGCAAGTGATGAATATACATATGCAAAAACGATGAATACGTGTATACAAGTGATGAACATATATATGCAAGTGATGAATATACATATGTAAATGATGAGCATATATATGCAAGTGATGAATATGTGTATGCAAGAGATGAATATGTGTATACATGTGATAAATAAGTATATGCAAGTGATGAATATGTGTATGCAAGTGATGAATACACATATGTAAGTGGTGAATATGAGTATGCAAGTGATGGATATGAGTATGCAAGTGATGAATGTGTATGCATATATATATATATATATATATATATATATATATGCAATATTGGATTTTATCACAAATTATTATTGTCTTGGACTTTGTCAAATTATTCTTCTTAGACTTCTTCCAATATTGGATTTTGATATTCAAACCACGTAAAATGACCAGGGTAAGTGGGAATAAATTGTTAGTCATCAAAGTTCAATCTTGATAAAGATCAATGTCCGACAGAATCACATATTCTCCGTGAAAAGTCTAATTATAATAATCATCTATAAACCATTTATTGAATATATGGCTTTTAATAGTATCCACCGATGCTTCTATTCACGCTCCAACAACATATTCTCTATTCTCTTCATTTTTTTTACTTAGTTAGTCATATACAAAATTCATTCTTTCATTTTTATTAATTACTTAATAATTCAATGAGTATTTAATACTTACAACTAATTTAGAAAGTCAAACTTTCACTACCTCATAATTTTGTACTCATCCTCTTTTATTAGTTGCCTTCTTTTTATAGATTTGAGTTTGAATTATCGTTTTGTATACGAAATTTTATGATAAATATTATGATGATGGATGTCAATATGTTCGTATCGAATTCTACTTCTATAATATATTTTATTATTATTTTATAATATTTATATTTTAAGTTATTTGAGTTCACAAAATTAATGCACAATATTTTAGACGTCAAGTAAAAGAGGATATAGAGAGTAATTCATAAAAATTATTCAACACAAGTAATATTTTACTTAATTTCACATTCTACAAGAAATTTATATATATATATATTAACTATTGAATTTGAATAAAAACTAATATTAATATTTTATTAATGTATTTGAATTAATCTCAAACGACTGGGATAATCGAGAAGAATCACTAAGTAGCTTGGAATATTTCAATAAAGACATATACATAATTGTTTAACCCGAAAAGGTTAGATGGCATGAAGACGTTGTCATTTGCTTTCAGTAATTTATGTACAACTATAAATCAGTAATTGATTGATGACGTAAACTGTCACTAACTCTTATCTCCAAGCCTAACCCTAAACCCCCGTTTGTGTAGGTTCGCTTTACCATTTTCTAGAGAAAGCCACCAAAGTCATCAATACGAGTTTAATGTATTTGAATAGTAAAGTCGATTCAACTACTTGCTTTTCAATTTTGGGTGAGTACGTAAAGTCACACAACAATAATTGATTATGATTCATTTTGATTAACAGAATATATTCAGAGTAATATATTCAGACACATTCTATCTGCGTATTAATTTTCACACTCATTC
>NQLW01000033.1:994587-1030924 GCA_002312845.1 Kalanchoe fedtschenkoi | reverse complement strand
ATTAAAGACTTTTTGAATAGATATCATTTCCTATTAATTGGGACCAAAAGTGTATCCCTATAGTAGTTCATGATTAGAACAAGTAAATGAGTGTTGTGGGTATGCTAGATAGCTCTAGAAAATCAAAATGAGCATGATCAAGGCAACCTTTCAACACCACACTTTGATGATGGGTCATGGGTTTGTATTAAAAGCAATATAGCCACTTGGCTAGGGCTCAACCATTATGGGTTGGACATTTGTGTATATAATATGCCTCACAATCATTCAAGGTCCCAATTTTATTGGTCACCCATACTCCATTTCCATACGTTGTTCAATTCAACACAACTCTATCAAATGACCTTGAATTGGAGTTTGTAGGTTTCAAACAAATTGATACTATACATTCACTGTCTCAAGTAGTACCTTCTAAATGCCCACCAACAGCCACAATTTCTCTTTGTTCTTTAGCTTATCTTCCTCATACATAAGTCCTTTGCCCTTTAATCACCATTTTCCTGATTTTCGGATTTCAATGTTTTTTCCGAGTGAAAATTTATTCATTTTTTTTATTTTTACTTTTCGTATAACATGTTTTGTAATATGAATTGACCCAATATTCGACATAAATAAATCTAAATTAATTAATTTGGATTGGGTGAGATTTAATTGATGGAGTTAGGTTTAATTTGTGCCGAGTTGGTCATTAGGTCAACTGAATGAATATGAATTGACTCAAAAGAGAACTTGATTCAATTATAAGTGTGTGTTTATTGTTGGTTTACAAAATTTCTTTGCAAATGAAACATATGGGTTCACTCAAATTCAACATAAATTAAGAATTTTGAATAGGAATAAAATTCATTGATGTCAAACAATTGACAGCCACTTAAAAACGGTGCAGTTTTAAAATTTATTCATCAATCACAAACTAACACGTATATCTTCTAGATAAAAACATTTTATTTTGTACAAAATCACATATATTTTGCGCAAAACTACCCCTGTTTTAAGTTAACTACCCTAGCCAGTAAACCAATTTGGCTTTACTGGATCAACTCCTTTTTAAATATGGATTGACTTAGAATTTGCATCGGATGACTTTATTACAAATGAACGCGAATTAATTATAATTCAACCCAAAATTAATTTGGATTGAGCCAAAAGTGAACTTGGCTCAATTATAAATGTGTGTTTATTATTGATTTAAAAAATTTCTTTGCAATTGAAACATATGAGTTTACTCAAACTCAACATTAATTAAGAATTTTGAATATGCATTGAATTGACTTATATTGTTTTGAATTTGAATCCGATTTGCGTCGAATGACCTTATTACAAATGAATATGAATGAATTATAACTCAACCCAAATTCAAGTTGTAATCCAAATGTACAGATTCATCTTTTAATTTTCCTTCATCTCACTAATTAATTTCGATTATACTCTAATTGAGTATTTTATTTCAATTTGACTCAAGTTTATAAATTGAAAATGACATTGACGATTTATTTAAAAAAAACTGAGAATGCCATTTTGTTTTGCTCAAAAGAGGTCCATTAGGACAAAATTAAAATAAAATACTCAATTGAGATAGAATCTAAATTAAATAATGTGATAAGGAGAAATTGGAAAAAAAATAAATCAAATTTACGCTATCCGGGAACAACATGATTCACGTCGACAGGGTCACAAAACTATGATTCCAATCTGATGCTAAAAACTACGCAAACGACAAGGAAGCCACCCCCACTTCAAAATCAATGTCGGATTCATAACCAAAAAGCTTCTAAATCAAGTCTTTATATATTCCAGGGGGTTTGCGTATAAGTTAGAATTAGAAATCAGGAATCTTGAAGGCCGTGTTTGGTTCAAGAAAAATTTGATAGAAAAAAAATTTGATGGAAAATTATTAAAATTTAATATTTGGTTTAGATGAAAAATACGAAGAGAATAAAATTAGATGAAAAGTGTGATTCTTATATATAACAAATCAATCCAATCAAATTTAATGTATTTCAAACAAATAACCACTTCTTTAACAAATTCAATATATTTCATCAAATTTAATGTATGAGGTGATGTAAGGGTGATATTTTTATTCATATTTTTCATAAAAATTTTCATGAATGAAATGAATTTCTTGATATTCTCTTTGACATTTTCCTTATGAAATCAAACAAAGGAAAAATAGATAGAATTCTTCAAAATTTTCTTTGAAGTTACCCTCAAACTTTCATTTCCATCAATTTTTTCTTAAATCAAACACAGCCTATGAAAAATGATAAGAAAAATAATAAGGATTATATTTCATTTTCCATTTTCATGATAAATGTATAGAAAAGTATAATATCATTTTTATATCTTCAACCTCATCAGATACATTAAACTAAGTCGGATACATTGAACTTAATATAAAAATCTTATTCGGATACATTGAACCTAATAGAAGAAATAATTATTCATTTTATATAATTTTTTTTATTGTATCATATCTGTAGGCTAAGAGTTAGAATAACATTTTCCACCAATTTTTTCATTTAATTTTATTTTCTTTATATTTTTCACCAAACATAGAACTTTATAAATTTTTCATCAAATTTTCCCTTCCACCATATTTTTCCTGAACCAAACACACCCTTAAGCAAATGCTACGGGCTGGATTCTTCCAATCATCTCGACATTTTCGCTCCTCATTCATTCACAGACTACATTTGTGCCCTCAATTAGATTTCCACACAAATTCACAAACTCCCATTTCACTGAAAAAACGAAAAAGAAAAAAGAAAGTGAACAAAAGCGGGTGACGAAAATACCCCTGAGAAATGTACAGGCCTGGCTTTTGTCTAAAGACAAACGAATCTGATCTGATCATCATTTTCTCTCTCTTTCCTTCTTTCTTCTTCGTCTCTGTACACGAAAGATTGACCAAAATCAAACTCAGTCAACATGAATAACCCAATCGGTGGCCGACGCGATCTCGGAGCATTCCGTTGTACAGCGCCACCCGATTCGCCGGCATTCCCGTTATTCCCCCCTCTCTTTCTCCGCCGCTCACGCCCCCTCGCCCACCCCCGCCGTCGCACGAATTCAAATTCGACGGCGGTGGGTGGGAGGAGGATGCGGATGCGGGCGCCCTGCTGTGGCGCTTCCGGAACTCCACCCCGTCGCCGGCCGGCTCCACCACGTCGTCAGCGAAGTGCACCCTCTTGTTCTTCTTCCTCCGCTTCCCGTCTGCAATCAGACACAAAAAGAAATGCCCTCAGTCGAGGGACGAAAAACAGAGCACGCGCGAAATCGACCGAAACGCGGCCGAATCGAAAAAGACCGCGACTTTAACGAACCTGGGGCGAGGCAGGGACGCGGGGCGTGGGCGATTTTCTGATGGCGGAGGGCTAGGAGGATCACGGTGCCGGAGACGGCGGCCATGGCCGTGGCCAAGACCACACTTTGAGAGCTCAGAATCGAGGACATGATCCGAATCACCAAAATCTGGACAATGAAAAACAGAGCATCTGATGAAGGAGAAGGAGAAAGATGAAAAGTCGCTGGGCTGCACATGCGGTGGCAGATTATTTAAATTGGCCGGCCTCGTGAATTTACATTTATTATCGCGCACCAATTTTTGTACAGCACTGGTGAAATTCATGGTGGAAGATTTTCGATCTCACAGAAAAAAATTGGAAAATTAGATATGAGGCATAGTTATCACAATCAATCAGATCGGAAATTGAACCGGTTAAGATTTTGATTTCGGTTTTTTGGTTGAATCGGCGGTCCAAACCTGTTGATCGCCGGTTCAATTATATATAATTATTATGACATATGAGTTAATACATTAATTATTAAAATTTTGATAAATAATTGGATAGCTTTTTGGTATACATGCTTGCATAACTCATAGCAAGCTCAGGTCCGAGTCCTGGCTTCTACGATTTAAAAAAATTATTTTTTAAATTTAGTTTAAGTCCGGTTCATCAGTTTCATTAAAAACCGGCCGGTTCGATCGGTTTTATCCGATTCGCGATGCATCCCGATAAAATATATATATCAGACCGGTACCTGGTCCAGTTTCCGATCTAACCGACCGGCCGATTCTGATAACTATGATATGAGAAGTAATTCTTGGATGGTCATAATCTAGTCAATATGTGTCTGTGACACCACTGCTAATTATGAGGTGACACGTATAGGTTTGAAAAGTAAAAATAATTTAAATTTAATATTTAATTATCACATGTCGTTTTGATTTTTTAATACGACATCTGACATCTCATGATTGACGATGTCCACGCTCCACAAACATACATACGGTGGACTAAGAATAACTCTATAGATGTATTTGTCATTATATGTATGTGATTTACTCAAAATATTATCCCATAATTTCAAATTGGGAAAGTCACTTATTTTAGATAAATGCTCTAAAATGCGAAATGCATTACTATTTATTTAAAAGTAATCAAAACAATACAATTTAATACAAATTTTGTTGACGAAAGGCGCATTATTGATAGAAATATTTTTATCCGAAACAGCAAAGTCATGATATCATTGAACAAAATTAGGTGGTCAGATTCAGAAGGTGGTTTAAAAATGTAATAACCAATTAGATATTAACATGTGTTCATTAAATTATAAATAATATAATTAAATAATGTAAGAGACTATGTGTCAATTCATGAATGGACAGTGACAATAAAAACTATTCCGTTCTTGACTTGATATTGCCGGATATGAATTCTTAATTTGAATCATGTTATTATTTTCTTTATAAAAATTTTGCTTACTAATTTTAGAAAATAATATTTTAAACATCAAACATACGAATCAATTAAAAATGATGTAATATTAAAATAATAATTCAGTTAACACATGTCGCTGATTATAGATTACTCTCAATTCATCTATTTTGTAAAATTCAATATTGTATTTCTATTGAAAATATAGCTACGCACTGTGGCGCCTACAAATTTGGGTCACACTATTAAAATTTGATTTGACGACATGATTAATCTAATTCAAGTTAATTGCAATTTAAAATTATAATTTCAAACGAAAATATTTAAGTTGCGAACTGTGATTTTGAAAAAAAAAATCATATATTTAAAATTATATGTGAAATGTGAAAAATTGGATAATCTTTTATGATATCAGGATATTTAAAAAAATCTACTTTCATTGAGATTTTTATAATAATGATTAAATAAAAAAGAATATACAAATTTTATCTAATATGTGCTTTTTAAGCCAGTTTTAGAATAAATCCAAAATATCTTACATTAAACTTAATTATAAGAGTAGGCCTTGTATCACATTTTTCAAATAAATTACTAAATAATGAACGATGGGAAAGGAAATTAATTTTAATTTTTTTTTTGTGGGGAAGAGTACGAAACCAAAGGTTTGATTCCATTTTAAGTATTTGTGAACTCATCATTACCATTAACTAGAAATCATATATTTCATATATCTGAGTGTATTAATTTGTTGCGATAAAATCACACAGAGAAAATATTCATATATTCAATCATTCTTGATACATGAACTCGAGATTTCAAAGATGATTCACCATCACCTGACCATTCGACCACCACTAATAATGACATTTGATACATATTCAATATGACTACTTGTCTATTTTTTAAATTGTTGGGCTATTCAACAAATTACGTTGTTACTTATCTCGGTGGTGGTGTAGTTGCTCTGAAATTCCATGTAAGACTCGGATTCGATTGTTAGATCTTATCTTATTTCACATGTGTGACACTAAATTGGCATAGTCCGAACTCGAATTGGAGAACCAAATTTAGGAAATCCATTTGAAATTAGATCAAAAACCAATTCAACTATCCATGAATTACTCCAAATTGGACGTGTGTTGGTGTTTTTTTTCTTTCGATTATTAGAATTTCGTGGAGTTGTTGAAACTGTTTTTCTCTTATACTTCCTCCGTCATCTTTTACATTGCGTTTAAGGTTAATTTAAGTAGATTTATGTGAAGTTAATGTTAGTGATTGAACAAATTTAATAAGTACGTGGTTAATATTTTTGTAATAAATTTCGTGCAAAAGTAAAATTCATAGATTATTATTGGTGAAGAATGAATTTTTCATTAATTATGATAAAGAAGATATTAATGTTTGAAGTTTTAAGATAGTTGCTAATATTAAATACGCATTGAAAATTATTAAGTGATAAATAAAAATGGATAAAAAAATTCAATTAAGTGACATGAGGGATTATGTTCTATTTTGTTGGTGAATGACGTGGATTGGACAATATCAGCTGGACAGTTGCAAATCTCATAATGTAGTGTTGGGATGTGGTGTGAACTGTGAAGTTATTGCTCGAATTTGGTTTTATCAGTTGAATTTAGATGATATTTTAAATTTTAATAATTACGTAATAAAATGTTTGATAATAATTTCATCTACAAATCCATATAAATTCATTTGAATGGGATTTGAGGAAAAATAGTTTGGCTAATTTTATGAATACCAAACTTTTACTTGATTTGATTATTTAATAATTTTCGAACCGTCGATTATTTATGTTATTTGTTGATTAAATCAACAAAGATAAATGATGAGAATTTTTTATTATCAGGAGACCGTCAAATATTTCCTGTCCGATTTTCTTCAAAAACAAACTAAATAGAGACATGGATTTCTGTAATCCATGAACAAATACTGTGGCAGAATCAAACAATTTATTTGGGGTACAAAATCTTTTCTAAGCTAAATGAGGAACAAAAATAAAACATAATATTTTAAAGCTTAAGTGGGGTACAATTTTTTTTAAAAAACTTAATGAAGATACAAAAATAAGAAATATAATATTTTAAATCTTAATTGAGGGTAAAAAATTAAAATTATTTGATGAAATAGTCAAATACTTGACTTTAAAATTAAATATTTTATATTTAAATCTATCTGAAGATATCTAGCCCACATTTACTAATAATTTTTGTGAGCAATTATTTGGATTTGATTTTAGTGAAATTATTTTTTTGAAGAAACTTGTCCTTCGTTTTCAACAAAATAATTTATTATTAATCACGTGAATTTAAACACATTGCGTAAAATGGACGTGTTTGTCTACAAATCGTATGCAAATACATTAAATTAAAGAGGGTTGGGAAACGAGCTAAATGTGGAGCGTAGTCATGTTTGAAATTGATTCCCCAAGCACGATTTGGACTATTCATGGTGAATTCAGACTGTAAGGGTGTGTTTGGTAGAAAGAAAAATATGAGAGAAAGTGGATTCTGCTATGAAATTTATCCTATTATCCCAGGTTTGGTAAGAGGAGAAAAAAAGATGAGAAAATACTAAAACATTCTTAATATTAAAAAAATTTCTTCATATTTTACATCTAATTTTTTTACAAACATTACTTCTTCTTTTTTAAAAATTTTTCTTGGAACCAAACACGGCCTAGGCTTTGAGTGCCTTATCAATCTCGTTATGTAGACATTAATGTTCAACGGAGCCGTATGATGCTTGCATCTGTGACGCGTTGTGCTATGTTTGTGTTCTCACCAGTCTACCAGAGTCATCATCATCACCTTGGAATTAACAAGGCGCTGCTGAAAATGACACACTCTAATTGTGTTCATGTAAATGGACCAAGTGGCATGTGTTAGTTACAGAGACGGGATGTGGGCATGGACAAGGATGAAGAGATGATTCAATACATGTTCGGTACGAGAAAATGCACACTTTCAATCCGGAGCCGTCTGACATTTTGATCAATGGAAAAAGTGAAAAACAAAATTGATTAAAACAGCACGTGACGATTCTTCATTTACGGTGTACACAGTCCACTGTATCCACCTAAAAATTTCTTATTTGATAGTAGTATTATTTATGTCAATAATAAGCGTATTATTTAATTCATTTTTCATCAAAGTATTAATAATCTGTTTTTAATACTATTTTTCTTTCTTTATTGGACGCTTAAGTACTAATTATCTTGATGCCGAAGTTACTACTAAACAACTTTATATGTATAGATAATAGGGAAAAAATTTAAAAGGGGTCTTGAACTATCACTGTTTACCTAATTGTTGTTCGAAGTACCGCGATTTTCAAAAAAAGGTGCGTTGAAAAAAAATTGGACTGATTTTGGATGATGCTTAAGATCAGTTTGTTTGATTTCTTAAATATAATTGATCTTATTAAATTTGTTGAGAATTATGAATGTTTGAGTATGAAAAGACATTGTTTTCTTTATGTGCGCAAAATGATATTATTTATTTTGTTAACCAAACGACGTAATTTTCTCACAGAAATTTACATCTTATAATAATATTAGTTTTTGGAAGTAATGATAAATTTTATTTTAGAAAATCAGTCAAATTTTGTTCATCGCACCCTTTTTGAAAATCGTGATAGTTCGAACCGTAATTAGATAAATGGTGGTAGTTTATAATCCCTTTTAGATTTTAGATAATATTATATTTCTCATCAATATGTCTATCAAACGTTCCCTAACATAAGTTATATATGAAATTTGAATAATAGGCTGAGTGTCTCTCATGAAGTAGAGAGATAGAAAGGTGAGGAAAGAAAAATGAGGACCATGTTTGATGGTGAGGTATATGAAGCCTGCACGACAAGGAGAGGATGGAGAAAATGATTTACAACTTCAGCTTGCCAACAAGATAAGACAATATAACATACAATATCCATCATTGAAAAAAATACTAATAATACTAGTAATTATAATAAAATATAAAGGGTGGTAATGTTTAGCTAGTGCTTGTTAAAATAATTCAGGAGATTTGTTTTGAACAAATTTTAATTGTTTTACGTAGGACTGTAAATAAAAATTGATAAATTGATAAATCGAATCAAATCGATAAATTTGGTTCGATTTAGAGTGTTAGTAATTTGGTTACTATCCCGTATCCCTTAAAATTTGTTTCATCCTAGTATTCAAAAAATATATAAATATGACATCTCAGCTTCACGCAATTTTGATCCTGGCCTCATATTTAATGGCTACTCTAGCTAATGGTCTCTCTCTGAGGCCTTTCTGTGAAGTTTTACTATGGAGGCTTTTCTTTTAGGAGGCCTCTTGTTTGTGGCCTCTTATGGATGGTTGCTTCGAGCTGGAGGCCTCTCAAAATGTGAGGCCCGGTGCAACCGCTCGGGTTGTATCTGCTCTGGGCCGGGCCTGTATATAATTTAAAAGTCGTATAAAGTTCAAAAAGGAAACGCCGCCTATAGATTAAAATGTAGTAGTGAGACTAAAGAACGCATGACTGCAAAATAAAAATATTTTTAAAAAATAATAACTTTCTTACTTATACTCAAATTTTTACATTCCACACTTCAAATCAAAAAATACTCAAAACCATATATACGTATATATAATCAGCCATAAACATATAATCAAACATAAACATTCATAATTAACATATACATATGTATATCTGTTCTAGCAAAAAAAAGCTTCGAACAAAAAAATTAAGAATGTTCATAAAACTTACATATAAAACTTTATTGGTTTTACACAAAAATGTTTCATGTATACAAATTATAAATTTTAGGTCAAGGCCCTAAGGTGGCTGCGGGTGCCCATGCCAAGGGCCTGAGGTGTCTAGCCAAGACCCCCTCGGGTAGCTCAAGTCCCGGACCAAGGCCCGCGATGTCCAAGGCGCCAGAGCCCCGAGGTCACAACTAAAGCCCCGATCGAGGTCCCAGGCTAACACACTCAAAGTCCCAGTCAAGATCCTCGAGGTCTCAGCCAAGGCCCCAAGATTCCAGTCACCAGTACTCTGAAGTTGTAGCCAAGGCCTCTAAGCTAAGGTCCTAGTCAAAGACCCAGTCACCAATGCTCTGAAGTCATAGCCAAGGCCTCTAAGGTCCTAGCCAAAGTCCCAAAATTCCAACCAAGGCTCCTAAGATCCAAATAATCAAGACATCACATTAACATAGGTCATCTAACCTTAACCCAAAAATTGTTTAAAGTTAAACCCTAAAAGCTAATTCAATTGTTTCAAAACCTTAAAAAATTGCAACTTACTTGCCTCCGAATGTAGAAGTTGAAGGTGGGTGCCAAAGTTTTGGGCTAGGAGAACTGTCGGTGGTAGGGGTTGAGGGCTTATTGTGTTAAAGGAGATTTAAGTGGTCGTCGATGCTGATTGGAGGGGGATTCACTGGTGGGGAGGGAAGTGAATGGAGGAGGAGAGAAGAAGAGAATTAGAAGAAATAAATTTGTTCGCGTTTTAAAATTTAGTTTTCCGGATAGTTTTTAGTTAGTTTTAGGTCAAATCTGAATTTTGTAATGAATTGGATAAAAAGTGATTGGGACCTAACCCGAATAGTTACAATTTGCGGACCACTTAGCGGTAAGCTTCTAATCACATTTATATTTTTTAAAAAGTGTCGGAAAAATCCAAAACGACATTAAAGTAGCCGAAAATGTGACAAGATTTCCTACCTCTTAAGTTCAGCAGTTCACTACATATTATTTTTATTTTAAAACCTCATTTTGGCCGGAGAGTGGCCGGAAATTAGATGAAACAAAGCTACTTATAAGATGGAACATAGTGCATATAGATGTGAATTAGGGATACATACCTTATTATTGGGGCTTAGTGAGGTCTCCCCAGAGATGAATTTCGTATTAGGGAGTGTACGTTGCCGGTCATGGTCAGTTTGCTCTTCTATTTCGGTGTCCTATGAAAAACATAATGTTAATATTAGACCTTACAGCCAATAATAAAGACAGTGTCAACTAAAACTTGGAACTTACCTGGAAATACTGATGCCAAGGACTAGATGTGCCCAAATCTAAAGGGTGGTCATGAGTGATTTTTGGATGGACTGTTTTCACCGCGTGGCAGCGGACACCATCAATTGAAATTTGTCACATGCCGCGTTGAAAGAAAAAAAAAATTCAAACTAATGGTAAATCGCTACGTGTCCTTTGACTTTTCAACGCGACACGTGGCGAATTTCAATTGACGGTGTCCACCCAAGAATTTCTCGAGTGGTTATCATGTGAAAAACTTTATGTTGTCTGAGTGGACGAGCGAATATTTTCATTAAGATCAATCAATTTCATCTCAGAAGGATCAATGACTGTAGTGTCTTTAAGTACCGACGGGCTCAATGTAAGCCTCTATTAGTAAAAAATTATAGTGCTTTTTAAGGGATCTTCGATGGAATAAATTTTAAAAATAAATTTTTGTCATGTATAATTTATGTCATGACTCATTATAATATTAATAAACTTTATTTTCACAAATTTTTCACTTACAATAAATAAATCTTTCATACAATTTTACATATGCGACCCACGTATTACGTAACACTTTTTGTATAACACTTTTTGTGCAAGTTCGTGTTAAATTCATTACTAATTTGTTAAATTTACTAATTAGTTCATAATGTTGTGATTGTTTATTTATAATACTTTTTTCTTGACATTTATAAATGAAAATAAAAAAATTATATAATTAAAATTTTTCATCAAATAACATTAATAATATAATAAAAATATAATTATATTGTAATTATTAACTATTAATGTAACGGTTACTATATCAAATGTAATACAAAAACTCTTTACCCAGCACGTAACTTTAGTTTTTTATTACACTTTGTAAATAAAAATGACAATCCGATGAATCAAATCAAACCGAACCGAACTGATAGGTTTGGCTCAGTTTGGAATGTCAGTGGTTCGGTTATGATATCAAATATTAAAAAATCGATGACTAATGATTTGGTTTGATTTTAAATTTTTTCAAATCAAACGGATCCAAACCAAATAAAATAAGGATTTTATATGAAAATTCTCCTATTTAATAATTAAATTAGTCAATAAAATTCATCAAAAAAATTAACCAAACAAATCAAACCATGTGGTTTGATTTGATTTGGTTTTTTAAAACTAACGGTTTGGTTTCAAATTTCTCAAACCGATTACCAATGATTTGATTTGATTTTTTATTAAAAAAGAACCGAACCGAATCGTTACACCCCTGCTTGACACTAACTATCTTATGGAATTCAAAAACTCAAAGCTAATCCTTCTCCAGTCTTTGAATTCGGCATTTCATATTTTTATCAAAGATGGTAAAGTAAGCCCGGATTTTATATTTGGTGAACCTGCTTCAGTGAATCTTCACGTTCAGCAATCATCTGAATAAACCTAAGTGAGGCAACCTTAGAAAGTGTTACTAAATATCAGTAGCCTAAGATGAAACTGAGTGTCCTTCCATTTCTACAATGTAGTATCAGTAAACCAAATTTCATACTTAAGACTGCGGCTCATTTTTCCAAATGGAATAACAGACAATATATGAAGTCACACAGACTTATTCTCAAGTATTTCCTCATCAAGAGCATACCATTACCACTGGCCACTAATAGACCAAAACATATTTTAGAATATAATAATGTTATAATTTCACATTGGTTACATAAGAAATTGTGCAATAATACTTAAGTTTAAGAGGCTTTCCCTCCCGACAGACTATATTTTTGGGTTAGGCTCTTTTCTTATACTTAAGTGTCTAATATTGATGTCTTTCATTGATAGTCTTTTTTATAAAAAAATTTTATTAAATGTAAATTACAAAGCACACACCCAATCACCAGAAAATTCGAACTCTGGTCATGGGGATTGCCAGGTTTCAATTCTTACCAACAGGCTACGCCTCTTATGGCTCTTTTATTGATAGTTAACACGGGTATAATGATCTCAAAAAGGGCTACCTAACCAGAGTGGTAGAGTGAAAAATGTTTAGAGTGTTGAATTTTTGTATCTGCTCATATTGGATTGTATCTCTATTGTGACTCAAAACACAAACTTGTAAGTCATGGTTCAACAATTCAATATAAGTCACATCTTCTTCTCCTCACTAGTCGAAGTAAAACATTTGTCAAATGACATACTCAACAATCTCTCTTCGCTTGGGAAATTTCAAATGCTCCATCTCGATCAATACTTCGATATGTCCCTCCTTTTGATACGTCTCTTCGTAGGTGCGCCTTCTGCGTCTCCTGTCCCCTCCGCTCTCGGGATCCGACTCACGTCTTAGTTGTGTCTCTTCTAGTTCAATTGGCCTCTACACGTGTCCCACATCTCGCATACTAGTCTCATATTGAACAATTGGCTCTGATACCATATTGAATTCTCGGATCGGCTCATATTGGACTGTATCCCCACTGTGACTCAGAAGTCTAAGCTTGTAAGTCATGATCAACAGTCCAATATAAATCACTTCTTCTTCTCCTCACTAATCGATGTGGGATATTTGCCTAGTAACATACTCAACATAGAGTATGCCTTCTAAAGTGGCGGAATCTAAATAAACTCTCACCTTCTCATTAATTGTGTGCAAACTTCCTCTTTGCAGCTTCTCCCAATTTATTTCCCTCTCGGACAGCTGCCATAGCAAAATCACACCACCACAAAATCACACTCTGAAACCTCACAAAATATTCAAATATGCAGAAGCACTTATTATAACAAAAGATCTTGTCCCATCCAAGCCAGCTAAACTTGATGCTAATGAATCCCAATAATCATCACGTATTCAGATTCTCAGCGGTAAGTTCTGCTCTCCCGAAATATTTATCTTCAAAAATTTAGATTCTCAGGAAAAATTTGATTTTTTTTTCAAATGTGACTTTTTTTATTTTCTACCATTTGTAAATTCGTTTTTGATTTTTTTTCCCATTTTGATCTTTTCACAGTTGTAACTGTTATAATCTACCACATTTTCACAGTTTTCAACTGTTACAATTCCAGGTGTTTGCTTCTACAACGCATCTGTCTGCGTGTCTGCCCAGTCAGATTTGTAAGATTTGAATTTGTAAAAAGCCATAAGATTTTCGCAGTTTCGAACAGTCATATTCTGTTACAATACAAAAACACAAATTGATTGTAACAGTTCCGAACTACGAAAATCTTATGACTTTTCGCAATTCCGAACCTTGCAAATCCGACCGAACAAATACGCAGGCTAGAAGTAGACATCTGTAACAGTTGGAAACCGCAAAAATGTGATAGATTGTAACGGTTTTCCACTATGAAAAAATCAAAATAAAAAAAAATCAAGAACTAGTCTACAAAAAATAGAAAACAAAGGGGAAAAAAGTCAAATTTGAAAAAAATTCAAAAATTTCTGATCAAGCTCAAATACGAATTAACACCAGCTTACACATAAAGGCAATTTCCTTACCTCAAATTCCGTGTCAGATCTCTTCTCATCAGCCGCAACCACATCCGAAACGCTAACCGCAGTACTCCCTTCCTTCACACCGAGTCATGACTCGGTCACTCGGAGACGTTTAACTCAGCAGTTGGTCCGCGATTTTTCGAGAATACCTGGTTGAGAGTTTTTTGAACTGTAGGAGGAGAGGGAAGCGTGTTAAATTGAACCGTTTCCAATTGGACCGCGTCAATCAAACCATCTGTTGTGAACCGAATTTCAGTTGGACCGCTTCCTTCAAATCGTTCAATTGAGCCGCTTTTAGTTGAGTATGTTAAATTCGGTTTGATAAGATTAAATTTTATGATGGGAGAGGTAGGATTTAGGGTTTAGAGTTTAAGAACATGATTCAGTGTACGAATTCTTCACTGAATCAATCAACGAATGAAAATGCAGCTTAAGAAATTTTCAATTCTCTGTCACAAGAATTGATATTTTGAGGTGACCCAAATTGATATTTTGATTGCAACTAATGAGGCCATCAGTCATATGTAATTATCATAAAAAAGTGATGTTGTAGATTAAGGCTTGTTTGGTTTAGTGAAATGGAGGAGGAAAGAAACATAAGAGGGAAGATTTTAGTTCATTTTTTCTTATTTCATTAAAAATGGAAAATTAGAAGTAAAATATGAAAATACTTTTTAATTTAAGCAAAAATCGAACATGTAACCTAGCAGAATATATAAGCTATGCATCCTAACAGTTAAATTTATATTGTTTTTGATGGTTCTTGAAGGTTTTAAATTATTTTTTTATATATTTTTAGGACTTTTAATTCAAGCTAATTAGTGTTTTAAGAATTTTGGGATCTGAAGGTACGTTTTGATGATTTTAGAAGTACCATGTACACAGAAACATCAAATCTTAAACTCTTAAATCCTAAAAACCTGTAAATATTAAAAACTATAAAACTCTAAAATCTCAAAAAATACCTTAAAAATAGTATCATTTTATTGTCTGAATACCTAACTTATATATTATGTCAGGGTGTACAAATTCTTAAGTTAAATAAAATGTTATTTTAATTTTCAATATAATTTTCTTCCCTTAACTATTTTTTTGAATCAAACAAAAAAAAATGTGTAAATATTCGTCATATTTTTCTTCCTCCCCTCATTTTTCTGAAATAAATAAAGTTGGGGGTTTGTTTTTCGATTGAAATGAAGTTGAACTTGACCGAACTAAACTAAAATAAATCAAATAAAATTTAAATAAAATCGTTGGATTGGATTAAAATTTTCGTAACATGAGTCTATAAAGAAATTAATTTTACAGAAATTTTGAAATAAAATAAATTAAGATCAACTAAATTCATCCTTATTTAATAACAGGGAACAACAATCTTCCCCCGTGGACATTACTATTTTATTTCAACTTAGTTACATAATAAAGTGAACCAATAAGGTATATTGATCTAATGATTCAAAGTGTTTTCTAACAATCTCAGAATTTTGGATTCAAATTTCGATAATACCGTTTGCACATAAATATGCGCGCACAGCGAGTGAGCTGATGACCCATTGTAAATCTAGCACCACTATCAAAATGAAGAAAATGTGCCCCTCCGACCTATCTCACAAAAAGGCATAATCAAGTGAAGTATTTTTGACAAGATAAGGAAGGAGTGTGACCGAAGATGGACGTGTTGATTTGTGGAGACAGCATTGAAACCAAGGGTCACATACGTTGGGCTTTTATGGGAAGACATGAGTCACGCCCTGCCCTACTACGAGCCAAGACAAGCAATAACTGCTTACTAGCACAATCAATATTATAACACAAACGTCGTATTAAATAACATCGAACTAATACGAAAATGACATTCACGAGCTCACGTGTTACTCTCTCACCACCTTTACAAGGATCGGTTTACGCATCCTCCACGCCATGATCACGAGAAATTCTTAGATGATTGTCAATATGAATTTGTCATGTGTCGCGTTTAAAAGTCAAACTAATACGTGACGATTTATAATAGTTTGAATTTTTTTTTTACTTTTCAACGCCACACGTGCCGATTTTTATTGATGGTGTCCACCCAAGAATCACTCATCGACAGGGATAGTTAGGGGATTACAGTTCACCCAAGAATTACTTATCGATAGTGATAGTTAGGGGATTAAAGTTTGGACCGAAAAATGATCGGGAATCGGAAGTCCGGTCCGGTATTCGCTCCATAAATTTTAAAGATTTTGATTTTTCGGTACGGACCGGAATGAACCGGTTTAACAATTTTGTAAGAAAAAATATTTTTACTATAATACTCAAATATGTCTTATTTAATATAAAAATAAAAATGTATTATTAGAATTCTAATAAAATTTATTTATTTCTCATTAATCCGGTCCAAATCAAGAGTTTTTCAAATCAGACGGTCCAGACTGATTTAAATCTAGTCAGGTCTTTCATCTTTAAAATCTATGGATTTCAATTCCGATCCAAATTGATTATGGTCCAGTATTATTGTAGGGTAGATCATAAACATAATGAATTTTATTAAAAGGATAATGTGAAAGTTGGATTATCGAACAATCTTTGGAAGAATGTATTTTAATATGAAAAAAAGGGAAACGGATATATACCTTATGAACTATACATGCTACACGTATTTAAACGTATTTTAGCAAAGTTTTAGGAGTTCAGGGTCTTAACATTTTAGTATTTTCGAGTTTATAATGTCTTGATGTTTTGTGGTTTTGTGTTTTTATTATTTTAAAATTTTTTTATTTAGAGTTTTAGATTGGCGGCATTCAATGAGAATATGAAACTCTAAAAATCTGTAATATCTTAAAATAATAAAAAATCTAAAATCCTTAAAATAATTTAAAATGACATCATTTCATCTGCTCTGGTATGTTATTATATACTCTAACAAGATATATTCGTCGAGCCTATGAAAATAATATGTGTCTCTCGAAAGGTGTTGGATGAGATGGCCAAGCATTTTCCTTTGAAACCAAATATGTCTAGGGTTCGAATCCCCCTTCAGGCATATAGCTCACCTTTGTGAGCATTCTTTGTAGCTCTATATGAGCCCTTTGCATCAGTCATCTATGTATCGTTCTTCTTGCAATGCTATATGAGTCCTCGTAATGTTCTCAACCGGACTAATTGATCGTCCTTACTAATAATTTTTTTAAATAATAACAATAATAATAGTTATAATAAATGTCTGAAATATGTATGCATCGAAAATCCGTAGGTGCGCCTAAAATAATGGGTCAATATCTTCAACAATTTTGAGTAGATTAAAAAATTGTAATAAAAAATTTAAAATAAATAATATATTTTCTCAAAGCTTAAAACTAGACTGGACCGGCTGCTTCAATCGGTTGAACTGTTAATCGCGGTGATTGGTCCAGACCGATTTTACATACATTGTCGAATTACATAATGAACCAAGTTAACCCAGACCAAATCAAAAGAAAGAAAAAATTGAGGAAGAATTAGATTGCATCCGATTTAGAGTTTTTTTTCTGGCCAGTTTCGGTCATGTTCCGTCTCATTTCTAGCTCGGGTATTAAAATGGTCATCAGATCTGGATGAATCGACCGGAATACATCCAGCCATATACTGGAAAGAGGTGTCACTTCAAACAAATTTGTAAGATTAGACGATTTTTATGTAAAAATTGATTGAAACTTGCTTGCAAGTTGTCGGAAATCTTCCAATTTTTTCAGCCATTAATTATGTTAGCCGGAAGACTTGCATTTTTTTGGTAGTGGCAACAGAAAACGATCCAGGGCAATACAAACTTTGCTTTGCCTATCAGTCATATTTCCATAACTGTTTTAATTGTCTAACTAAAATAATTTTGAAAACAATGAGCTCCAAACTCCTTTTAATATCTTTTCTGAAATTTCAAATCTCCTCTTTGTACATATACTACGTATACTTCATTTACTGTTGATCTTCAATTATTACAAGTCTACTATTTATAGACTGGTGATCACCTTCAGTATACTATTTCCATGGTTGTTGAGAACTCATTACTCCTCGAGTACATTACGTTCAGCTAGCTTTCAATTCAATAATAAGAGGAATGATGTCACATGTTAGTATGTGGCGGACGCAGCCACCAATACTCTCTCCCCAAGTCAGCATATTCTATACTGAATTTATTTCTTTTTGCAACTGTTCAAGATATTTCTAAAACAGTTCCTTTTTTCTGGATCAGATGCACTGGCCAGGCCGCCTGGGACTTCAATAAAATCTGTACACTAATTCTGTGTGAGGACTTTGATCGATTCTCACTCCAATTTATGTTCGTATAGGTCCAGAACGTACACATTCATCGTCATAGGCGGATCCACGGGGGCAGAGGGGGCAGCCGCCTCCCGAATTCCACCTAAAATTCTTCTACCTAGGGTAAAAATAAATTTACAAATATAATTTCAACGAAATTTTTAATTTTGCCCCCCCCTCCCAAATTTTTTATTATGTAATTTTGTCCCCTCGAAAAAAAAATTCTGGCTCCGCCACTGTTCATCGTGTTGAATAAACGATCATGATTATCGATCTAAAAACGTAAAATGACACTTCATAATAACTGCTGGTTGGATATATAGATCAAACTGACCGCTTCTGAACATTGTCACATGATATTTTGATGACCTAGCTATGGGGTTTGTCGACTGATGATGAGATGTGGAGTAATTTTCACCATGAAACATTCCTCTCTGGTTTAAGCATAATGCAAGAATAGATTGAGGATGGCAACATGTGGAAGTATGTAAAGCATAAATTAGTAAGCTTGAACTAAAGCTAGCCATGGGGAGAATCAATCTGCTCACACTTGTCGACAAGGAAAATAATGATTGATAATCTCAGCTTGATTATTGTTTGATGCACTCAGTGAGATCGATCGAGTCACGATATTGAGGGTCGTTTTATACTATCAAATGAGCTTTAATTAGTTCCTAAAGAGTAACAACATTTGGGCGTCGTCCCTCGCCAGAATGTTGGAGAAAATATCTATGTTGATAGCTCATTGGAACCCTAATTAAGATGAAGAAAAGAGAGTTAAGTGTATGAGGGAGATCTCTGATCATGGGCATATGATTGTTTGGTAGACAACATGAAAATCTTGAGTTAAGATGTTATTAGTTGCAAATCGAAGTGTATGACAGTCTAGAGCTAATTAAATTTTGCTCGATTTAAACTAATCTGAGTTGAACTAAATAGTAAAATTTTGTAACATAAATAAAGAGAGAACGTTAATTTTTAACGAAATTGAACTCAAAATTAACATAAAACACTAAACTGGTTCGAATAAAATGATAAGAGAAAAGTTAACTTCCACAAACATTTCTACCCTAAATAAAAAACATGTGATTGTTAAATTTAAAAGAGAAAAGAATTATTAGTTGATGCGCTCCATTCTAAATAAATTTATGCACACATTCAACCATCAACAGATTTAAAATATTAAATTATAAAAAATCACCGTTCATTCTCTTTAATTACCATTAAAACCATATGATTCTAGGGTTGTGCCAAAACACCTCAATCCTTCAACCTCTTCTCTCTTAGGTGTAGCAAGCATATAAATATCCATGTCAAAATCATCATATCATCTCATATTGTAGAACCAGTCCAACTAGCTATGTGTATATAAGAAAATAATTCACATCAAACCCATAAAAGCCTATAACACTTAACTTACTTCCACACTCAAAACGAGTTAAACCCTAATCCACGCTTCCAACTACACCAAATTAAACCCCCTTTAAGCCCTAGTTTCAACTGTGCAAACAGCTGCAAAGAAAAAAGTAACCTGATTCTTCAGCCTTTTTAGTTGCAACTTGCCACTGAGAAACTCAGGCCAGTAGTGTGACAAATACTTCATATTTCATAACTATATTAACACAAAACATCAGGATTATACTGTGTAAAAAAATTGACAGATTAGGGCGTATTATTAGTATAAATAATTCACATTTGATAGATATTAATAATCTCAGTTTACAAAGATAAAATTTATTTTCTTCAGAATATTTAATACTTATTCGTCTGTTGAACCCAAACATGTTACTCCATCTGTTCTTTTTTACTTGTCACTTAACCGAATATATTTTATCTAATTTTACTTATTATTTAATAATTTTAATGTGTATTTTAATATCAACAATTAGCTTAAAACTTCAAACATTAATCACTTCATTAGCCTAATTAATGAAAAAATTATTTCACGCCAGTAATAATCTACCAATTTTACATTTTGCATAAAATTTAAAAAAAAATTAAACACCTACTTAATGAATTTGCTCAACTGCTAGTATTAATATCTTTTTAATCTATTCAATTTAACCCTAAACGAACTGAGTACATCATTATTAATTATCTTTTTCCACTCTTAATATTTGGTACCAAATGTGTACTAAGATTACAAGCTAAGTGTGTGATGAAAGAGGGGAGGAGGGAAATTAATACCCGAAATTAAGAAGTAAGAAAGGAAAATTGGGAGAGGCAAGTCAAGAGAGGCCATTAAATGTGAGACCCTAAAACTCCAAGCAAATGAATGATTATAGGAGGAGATGATGGAGGGGTCTTGTTGTAGGTGAAATCGTTTATTGCTCTCTAATTATATACACTCAAAATTATGAGACCTAGCCCACACACCACTCACCATTCCTCATTTATTCAAGCATCTCATAATGTCACACACGCACATATATATAAAAGTTACACTCATTTCACTCACACACTCACTCTCATTACTCAGTCTGAGGGCTTCATATCTTCTCTCCTCTGCAACCTCAGTGTACTTTCCCTTTTAATGCTCTTCGGTCAGAATGGTACAAGGTAACAAGAAGTTCAGAGGCGTCAGGCAGCGCCATTGGGGCTCCTGGGTCTCCGAGATTCGCCACCCCTTGTTGTAAGTTAGTTATTACTTCCTCGTCCTAGTCTCGAAAATACCTTAAAATGTTCCATCCCCTTCGCATCCATGAATCAAAATTTCCGTCTTTATTTTAAAGTCATATGTCAAAAGTTTCATAAAATACTTTAACATTTTTCATCAAATTTTGATGTTTGAAACGTGATTAAAAGTTAAATATGAATAAATTTCAGCACTATTTTTATTAATATCTGTACTATTGCATCAATCAAGCTTCCGATCATTTCACACACTATTTTATGTCGTGACTTCGAGATTGTATAAGTGATATGGGGCCATGCTGAAGCTGTCATCACATATACTTGGGGGAGTCTTATCGAGTTTTGATATTTTTTCGTTGGTCCTATGCTGTTATTAATGTGTAGGAAGCGGAGACTGTGGCTGGGCACGTTCGAGACAGCGGAGGAGGCGGCGAGGGCCTATGACCAAGCAGCAGTCCTCATGAGCGGCCGCAATGCCAAAACCAACTTCCCCATCGACCAAACCGACCACAACCCTAACGACTCTCCCAATGACAAAAAGGGTGGTCTGTCCAGATCATCTTCATCTAATAACATGACCTTGTCGGAGATTCTACACGCCAAGCTCAAGAAATGCACCAAGGCTCTGTCGCCTTCCCTGACCTGCCTCAGGCTGGACACCGAGAAGTCGAACATCGGCGTGTGGCAGAAGCGGGCGGGGTCTGGATCGGATGCCAATTGGGTGATGACCGTGGAGCTTGGGGGGGAGTCTGCTGTAAAGGGTGAGGGCGGTGGTGTAAATAAGGGAAGTACGGGGATGGGGTTTGGGATGGAATGGAAGTCTGAGGATGAGAATGCCGGGGGTGAGACGGTAAAAAATGATGAGGAGAGGATCGCTCTGCAAATGATAGAGGAACTTCTCTTCAGTAATTAATTAGTGAATTAATAAGCCCTAATTACAGCTAGTGTTTACAATCTAGTAAATCATCACATGACATACAGATCTCTCTATATATATATACTCACAAGATATATACAAATGTGTGGTGGGTTTCAAGCATGTAAATCAAAAATAAGAATTGGCCCATCCATGGAGTATCAATTATTACATTATCATCATTTGCCTCAAACCAAGTCAAATGTGTTAATGTATAGGAATTTGTATTATCTATGAATCTGCTAACATGATGATGTTGTGTAATATGATAATGTTTTGTGTGATAATAATTCAATTTTATACGTGTATCGTTTCAGTACGTTGTTGCATGCAATATTAATATTGACATCAGTATCTGATAAAGTACGTTAGTCAGATTATTTATCATATCTTCTCATTTTGAAAAAATATACTAATATCTATTAAATCTCATAATCAATCGAGCTATTCATTACACGATGAGTTGTAGTAAACCTAGCATGGTCGAGGGCTAACTTTCCATTTGACTCGAAACTAAACTGTCCGTGCCTCCCCGTCGTCTTGAAACCTGAATAATGTTTGCAACCAATTTAGTGTAGTCTGTAGACATCATCAACAAGTTGATTGATCTGATCGAACATGGAGTTCGATTCTGGCTTCTAGTAATTGGTGGATTGAGAATGAATTTTATTAGGCTGTGTTAGGTATAGAAATATTTTGAGGTAAAAGAAAATGAGAGGTAAAATGAATTCTTCTTTAATTACATTTTATTTTGTGTGTCTCTTTGGTCAAAGATAAGAAAATATGTAGAAAATACTAGAAACACTCTTTAATTACATTAAATTTCCCCTCTCATTTTCAACCCCTCAATTGTCTATGATGGTTTGGTTTTTAATAAAACCTCAAACCAAACCATTTCTACTGATTCAAAGATTTTAAAATGGAACTGTTAGCTTTAGAAAAATTCAACCAAATCAAACAATGTGATTTGATTTAATTTTATATGAAATTTATTTACTATTTTACTTAGTAAATACGGGGCTTCTTATAGAAATAATCATATAGAAGTACATATTCAAATTAATTGTTATATTAATTTCATTTATAGTCCAGCTATTCGGTTTGATTCGATTCAATTAAAAAAATTAAAAAATGAGCCATTAATTATCATTTTTTTAAAATTGAAACTGTAGCTTAAACGTTAACACTCCAAACAAAATTAAACCTATTAATTCGTTTATATTTGATTTGATTTATCGATTTTTTGAATTTTATTTACATTTTTATCCTAAAAAAATTTCATATCTCTTTCAAGTTTCCCCATATCAAACACAGCCTTAAGGAATGAATTTCCAAAAGTTTTGAAAAGGTCCAGCCATATTCTCTTACAGAACATATAACTTTGGAGACTGATTTATTCTTCGAAAGGTTATCCATATATATGTCTGGAGATCCCATTTGTCCACGATTGCTGTCATCTCTCTGTTATTCACTTTGAAAGCTTCAACATACACATCGCGCCAAGCCCTAATTAATCAGCACCATTGCTGTCATATCTGCCATTTACTTACTTTGAAAGCTTCAATTCACATTCCGAAACCCTAAGCAGCCCCATTGCTGTCATCTCTGTCATTTATTTACTCCCTTTGTCCTCTTTTACATGTCACTTAACCGAATTTTTTTGTCCACTTTTACTTATCATTTAACAATTTACAATGCGTATTTAATATCAACAACTACCTTAAAATGTCAAACATTAATCATTAATTTATCATAATCATTAAAAAAATCATTCATCACCAGTAACAATTTATTAATTTTACTTTCTGCACTATTTTTTTGAAGAAAAACCAACCACTCACTCATTAAATCCATTCAACTGCTATCATTTATTTCACCTTAATCTACTCAAATTAATCTTAAACGACATGTATTAAAGGACGAAGAGAGTACTTTGAAAGCTTCAGCATTCACATTTTGCTCATATTAGACCTCTCCAGAATGCACGGCAGAGTTGTCATCGCCATTGTCATGAATGTGTCGGAACACCTTTCAGCACTTCAAAACGACACCGCACGACGACCGCTCACATTTAATCCTTTTTTGTTACATAAGATGAAAGTCATTGATTACTTACATCAATGTCGGAGGGACAAATGGACCACTTCTAAAATTAAATCAATCCGAACAAAAATGTCGCACATCCTGATAATGTTAGATGAAAGAGAAAAACCCAAAAGCGGTTTTGAACTATTAACACTTACCTAATTGCGGTCTGAACTATCACGATTTCCAAAAAGGGTGTGGCGAAAAAAAAATCAGACTCATTTCAGCTGATGCTTAGAATCAACTTGTTTGATTTCTTAAATATAATTGAACTTATTAATTTTTTAAAAGATTATGGATGATTGAGTATGAAAGACATCATTTTGTTTATGTGCAGAAAATGATATTATTTATTTTGCTAGGCAAACATCGTAATTTTCACACACGAATTTAAGTCTTGTGACAATATTAGTTTATGAGTGTAATAATAAATTTTATTTTAAAAAATCAGTCTAATTTTTTTTCACCACACTCTTTTTAAAAATCATAATAATTTTGATCGCAACTAGACAAGTAGTTTCAAAATGCCTGAGAGTTGTTCCCTGATTCAAATATTCAAGCGGTCTAGCTCAAACAAGTAAGCAACAAGACTTTCAATCCCCGTTCGCGGGCCCGCTATCGGGCTTACCTGTCCTCAAAGCCGTTATCAGAACGGCCCAGTAAACCTCACATCAAAGGCCCAGCCCGAAGCGTGAACGCCCAACAAAAATATCTTCAATACATGAATTTCCAAAAATATCTTCCGTCAAAAAAGTACATATATATTAAATTAAAAGACGTTATGAACTTTTAACAATTTTCATGCAGTCAGAATTATTGAAATTGCCAAACAGGGTGTAACCAAAAAGTTTGTAAATTAATCGAGTTTAATTATTAAATATAATTGATTTTATTAAATTTGTGTAAGGTTAAGATTAGTTGAGTGCGACAATACGGTATTTTATTTATGATAACAAAATGATGTCATTTGATTTGATAACAAAATGTGATTGTTCTAATGTACGAATTCAGTTCTTATAGTAATATTAATTTATGAGTCCAGCTATAGGTTTTAGTTTACAACATTCTTTCAAACTTATTTTTCTTGCACATTTTTCGATAGTTCATAAAGTTCAAACTGCAATTAAGGAAACTGTGTTAGTTCAGAGCCTCATATAATTTTTTTTTCCAAAAAATTATTTAAGGATGTTTTGATTTATGGAAAATGTCAGTGAATGAAAGATAACATGAAAATTAAATGAAATTTTATGTTTGATCTTAGAAAAGTCCAAATAATGAAAATTAGGAAAAAAATTTAATTGGATTCATAATTGAAAATCGGTTCTAACTATTCTCGGAATACCATCCAATTGACTAAATATATTTGGAGTGCCTCAATTCGTGTTCTTGACATCCAAGCAATGGCGGATCCAGGATTTTTTTTGGGAGGAAAATTACCTAATCAAAAATTTGGTAAAATTTGGGGGGAAACCAAAAATTAAGTTGAAATTAAGCATATAAATTTATTTTTTATATATATAAAAAATTATTTTTTATTTTACATAGAAATAAGTATTTTAGGTGGGATTTGGGGGGCGACCGACCCCATGCCCCCCCAGTGGCTCTGTCACTGCATCCAACACGCGCCCAACATCGGTACTAACTGTTCTGGCTCACACTATTCAGATTGAATCATCCGTTCTAATAACATATTGAATTATGGATAGATCAATTGAATTGTCTTCACACTCAAACTCAAACCCTGAAATCATAAGTCATGATTCAATAATATAATCTACATCACCTATTTTTTTTCATCGTTACCATTTCAATAAATAAACTCTAATCAGCAATATAAATATGACCACATCTTATTTCCTATTTATTTTTCCTAAACAAAACATTGAATAAGTGCTTGTCATTGTAGATAGTAATAAATATTATTAAAATTTATGTTAAGGAATATCCACGATTAGATTCGAATACTTGGCATGAGGAAGTCGTGGAAGTTCAACCACCATTCAATACAGCAACAGCAGCCGCTTGTTTAATGTGAAACTTCTTCGACATCCCTACAAGCATGTTTTGAATTTTTATAAAGGTATCTAACAAATTTCTTTTGATAAAGGTTCTCTTATAAGGTAAAAAAAAAAGCTTATTTTCGCAATATTTTTAATAAGACATTTTTGGTGATTCATAAGTTTGCTGATAAATCTGATAAATTAAATAATTCTCACATTTCAGATTCAAATGCTTGGAGAAATTCAAATCTGATAAATCTGATAAATCAGATAGCACATGAATTTTAATATGATGAAAGGGCGCGAAAGTTGTTTGTTGAGTATGAAGGACTCCACTATCAATGAGGGGAGAGATATGTACGCTCTAATCTCCCAAAAAATTCAAAATAAAAAACCCTCAATTAAGGTTTTGTTTACAAATATTTTTAATTGAATTTTTAGTTTAATGAAATTACTCTATTTATAATATTTATATATGAAAAATGGAAAGGGTTTTTGTGATTTTATTACAAATGTGACTTTTTTGCTTCGTTTTCTATTCCTTGTAAACCTGCTCTTGGTTTTTTTTTTCATTATAATCTTTTCGCATTTGGGAACCGTTACAATCTATCACATTTTTCCAGTTCCCAACTGTTACAATCCCACGTGTTTGCTTTTGGCCACGCATTTGTCAGCGTGTCTGCCCTGTCGGATTTGCAAGGTTCGGAACTACGAAAAACCATTAGATTTTCGCAGTTCCGAACTATCATATTCTGTTACAATTTGCGTTGTTCGAACTGTGATGTTCTCAGCAACAACGCAAATTGATTGTAACAGTTCGAAACTGCAAAAATATTATTGTTTTTCACAGTTCAGAACCTTACAAATCCGACTAACAGACACGCAAGTCAGAAGCAGACATTTAGATTGTAACAGTTGAAAACCGCGAAAATATGATAGATTGTAACGGTTCACAACTGCGAAAAAATCAGAATTAAAATAAAATTAATAACAAATTTACAAATGATAGAAAACAAAACAATCACATTTCAAAAAAATGACGGAAGATATAATTATACCAATATGCCTGACACAAAAGAAGCGAATATTCCCAAGAATACCTTCTGGAATATTCCATCCCGTTACCGTTACATATGTACTCTTCTCCCCCGTCGGCATCTACACACAATTCACTCGCACCAATTTGCGCCGTCGATCGTTCGCGATGAAGTTCGGGAAGAGCTTGAGCGTCCAGATCGAGGAGACGCTGCCGGAATGGCGGGACAAGTTTCTCAAGTACAAGGAGCTGAAGAAGCGGTTGAAGCTGGTGGAGCCGGTCGGGGAAGACCGGCCGAGCAAGAGGTCGAGGATCGACAGCGGGGGAGGGACGCGGGAGGAGATTGAGTTCATCATGATGCTGGAGGATGAGATGGAGAAGTTCAACGGGTTTTTTATGGAGAAGGAGGAGGAGTATATCATCAGATTGAAGGTCGGTCGGTCAGTCCGTTAAGGTTTCGATTTGTGCGATTGGCTGTCTTCTCGATGGAATTGTTTTGATTTAGACTGGGGTTGGGGATGTTGCTGAAGTGGTGGATCTTCATTTTGATGGTGCTGATTTTTGGTCGGAATTTGCAGGATTTGAAGGATCGGGTGGCTGAGTCCAAAGATGACTGTAAGGAGATGATTAGCATCAGGAAGGAGATTGTTGATTTCCATGGTGAAATGGTCTTGCTGGAGAATTACAGTGCGCTGAATTATACAGGTACTTGGTTTTGTTTCCATATGTCTCTGCTTCCATTTATTGCGCCAGCTGGTTGGTTTCTGTCTAACTCCAGGATGATGAACACCATGGCAACTGAAAGAAGTCATTTTTATGTCTTGATGAGCTCTTAGATTGAGCGAGGATGAGCTAGTTAGTGTATCTATTGCAGTGTGTGTCTAGAGGTTCATAGTTTCAGATGAGAAATGGGTATGAATCTAGTGATTGAGAGAGCATTAAGAGTTAGTGTGCTAGATCCTAGATTTTTTTCTGTTTTTTTGTTTGGGATTCTGCAACTGGTAGCGGATTGTTCAACCCCATTGTTGGTGTTGGAGTGAGCCTGAGTGACTGTTGGATTGTTTATTTCGAGTATAACATTTGGAATCATACTTGCAACCCCTTTTTTGGATTTGACATAGGCGACGAAAATGTGATTTTAAGATATGATTTTAATGCTTGAGATCCGTCTTGTGTTGTTTGAACAGGAATGGGAAAGATACTGAAGAAGTATGACAAGAGAACAGGTGCCCTTATTCGCCTGCCCTTCATCCAGAAGGTCCTTGAACAGCCCTTCTGCAACACTGTACTGCTCTACAAACTTGTGAAAGAATGTGAGGCCATGCTGGACCAGCTCTTTCCTGTCAACCAGCAGCAACCAACTGCGAATGAAACTGAAACTGCCAAGGGGGAAGACAAGGATGATGAAAACCCTCCCTCAACTAGCGGCATCACAAAAACAGACCCTTTGCTCACCGACCCAAAGGAGCTGGCGAAGATTAAGCACATGCAGAGCTTGCATATGAAAAGCGCGATCTCAGCCCTGAGAGTCTTGAAGGACATAAGGAAGGGAAGCTCGACTGTTAGTATCTTCTCACTGCCACCTCTGCAAACTGGTGGACTAGATGAGGCTTGGAAGAAGCCTTCTCCAATTATGGAAGAAGTTGCCGAGTAGCACAGCCTGCCTGAATTCGGCAGCCAGTCATGCAGTTATCATAGTGCATGAATTAGAAGACTATATTCTTATTCGCTAACAACTAAGGAATTATGTAAATGATAAAGCTTGTAAACGAGTCTTCGTCGGCGCACACTTTGAGCGTTCTTCCACTTATGTTTTTCTTATGAAACCCCTCTTGGATATCTGAGCTAGATCTATGTCAAGAGTCGAGACATCGTATAGGATTAAGTACTTCAAAGCTTTGGTATCTGTTAGTTCTCACTTGGTCACTTGGATTTGTATCACTTTCTGAGATATGGAAAAGTCTAGATATCACGGGCAGTTCAAACGTTGTTTTCTTGTGATATTTTTATTGTTTTTTAAAAAACAAGATCATACAAACGTTGCTTTCTTATGATATTTTATATTTATTTTCGGAACAAGATCAGACAAAATTCGACATTTGATTCTTTGTGTGACCCTTATCATTTTTTAATAAAAAACTTGTTGCTTTTAGAACACAATAACATTTATCATGTGGGTAAAAACAATTTTTGGTATCCCCTTGCTCTTATTTTTTTTTTGACATTTCATAGCTGGTGGGGCTTCTAATCTGAAATCTAGCGAATGACGGATGAATCATCTTGCCATTTGACCATCACTCCTGGTGGCATATCCCATATTTCTCGAACTCCGATCTTAGACGTTTTCTCGAAGAAACAATCGCTAATTGTACCCAAATTTGAGGATACCAGAAGCTCAATTTTCTCACAACTCAAACTCTTCACAACAAAAATGGCATGACAAAGCAAAGCCTAAAGAAGACAATTATGATCCCTCAAGAAAAAAGAAGTTTCCTTCAATCTCAAAACTCTCTCATTTGCTCATCACAACAAGTCCAACCAACCCACAAATGAAAAGAAAACACAACCATAACCTTCCTCTACGAAAAGAGAACGACGCCGTGCATACAAATACGGCGCCGTTTTATGTATCTCCAACTCTTCGAACCAAACAAAGGCAAGAAACCCGCCATGCCTAAGCTCCGTGTTTAACGTTCCACGCTTCCACCGTCCAACGTTAATAATTCGAATATTGTAATGTTTTACGGTCATCATCGGCTTATCCAATACGCAATTCTTCAAAATAGCTCCAACCTGCTGCATGCTTATTGCTTCCTCAATTTACTAATACGATTTTGAAGTTCCAGTTCCGGACGTTATCGCAAAACCTTACTCCACTTCTGACATCGACAGCCAATCGAAATGGAAACGCATTCCGCCATTAAAGCCCCGATTTTCTTCTCCCAATTTCACCCCAAGTTCACCCTCCCCCGAAACCCGAAATTCCTACCAAGTTCGATTTTTTCTTGAAAAATGTTGGAAAAGGTCACGGCTTTCTCCACAAACCCGAAGATGGCGGGGAAGGAGAAGGGGTTCGTGGATGAGATGAGGGCTGTGGCGATGAAGTTGCACACGAGGGATCAGGCGAGGGAGGGCGAGAAGGAGCCTGACCAGTCGCCCCCGCTGTCCAAGTGGGAGCCGTCGATTGGGGGCTATTTGAAGTTTTATGCCGATAGTATGATCGTGTTTCAGACGCTGGAATCCATTGTTCAGACAGCCGCTTTTCCTGCTTGTGAGTCTTCACACTTTCAACCCACATGTCTATTGCTTGATGTTTGTGTTTTCCGATGAAGAGCTGACGACGGACTCGAGCTGTCTTGTAGCCGGCAATTTGGTGTCAGCAGTTGTGGAGATTGGGTTGGTGGAGTGATTGTGTTTGCTCTGTGTTGTTTTTGGACGCAGATGCCGAGTTTCGGAATACGGGGCTTGAGAGGTCGAATAGCTTGGCGAAGGACTTGTTGTGGTTTGAAGAGCAAGGAAACGTCATCCCGGAGCCATCTTCTCCCGGGGTTGCTTACGTGCGTTATTTGGAGGAGATGGCGGAGAAAGATCCCCAAGGCTTCATCTGCCACTTTTACAACGTGTACTTCGCACACTCCGCCGGTGGCCGAATGATCGGCAGAAAGGTACAGGATTTCGACTTCTATTACCCGCATCAGGATTGAATTGTAAGCTACCCATGTTGCTGTGTCTGGACATGTAATTTGAGATGTCGGAGTCCCAAAATTTTCAAAACTCGTTGATCCGCAACTTGTGCTGGATATCGTTTTTCAACATCAAGATCGGAGCTTCTGACATTTTTACGCTGTTTTTTCGTATTCATGAGATGTTTTATGCTTCTGACTTTACTGCCTCAGGTAGGGCAGAAGCTAAGCATCAAGAAGGATCTAGAATTCTACAAGTGGGATGGCGAGCTTCCGCAGCTGTTGCAGAGTGTGAGGGAGAAGCTTAACAAAGTGGCCGAAGTAAGTTTTGCAAATACGCTGAAATTTCTCTACCTAAACCCTTTAATTTAACCGCTGCAAAATTCATGGATACGGCCTGACTTGTGCTCAGGGCTGGACTCGAGAGGAGAAGGATCGCTGTCTCGAAGAAACTGAAAAATCGTTCCACTATTCAGGAGCCATCCTTCGCCTCATCGTATCCTGATAAACTAACCCAACTTGAACTATTTGCACATGCTGTAGATACCCACAGTCATCCTGTGATCATGTACAAACAGAAATTAGTATTCAAATTTACTACAAAATACTTGAATCAAAATGGAAGAACGTCGTTTCTCTTCAAAATCATTGCACTCAACTCTCTTCGATCTTAACTGTTGCGCGAGCTACTATAGCAGGGAATAAACAGCTCTGCTGACAAATTGGACGCGCAGGATAAGTAGGAAATACAGAAGGGAATTGGAGCAAGGCTGAGCTCTGGCTTATATCAGCCGACAGAACTCAGAAGCGATACAATTTATACTGAGATTCTGAAAGAGTGGCATTTAATCATCATGTGTGCTCATGAATCCACCGACGAAGCCAGCTCCGTTGCAATCCCCACATAACATCTCCTTCTTACCTCTGCAAGAAAACAAAATGCAGGAATGAATGACCATGGAAATGAAATGATATATTTATGGCCATATTCATTTTGATTTATTCTTTTTAATTTTTTAAAATACATTATATTACACGGTGAATATGAATGCAGGTCATCTGAGGATTGTTTAACAACTCAGACCACCAAGCCCATGTTGGTGACTTTGATTCAGTAACATAATTGAGGTCATTACCTGCAAAGCCAACAAAGGCCCCCCGCTTTGAACTGCCCATTGAAATGGTCAACAGAGTTGACGCCCGCGCCCTTGCACTGCGAGCATGCCACAGCACCTGGTTCCGGGGTACCAAGCAAATAAGAATATGTCGGAATTCAGAAACCAAAACCACATATATATTTTCACCCTTAAACTGACACTACCAGATCAATAAACTAAGTTGTCAACATTTCACAACCTCAAATAACTAATCATAATGAAGCCACAACCAAACCGATGATTCCAAATAAATGCTTGTCGAAGTCAAGGTCTATAGATCACATAGGTCATAAAATGAAGATGCATTGTTGAAACTCATACCATTTCCTTCACAATTAGGACACACTAAGGTCCTTGGTTTGACAGTTTTGCCGCCGCTATCCGGCGTCGCCTGTGAAAGAAAATAAAACATCAAAAATAATCTCGGAAAAACACAAAGTCAGATACATAAGTTCTCCATAGAAACTAGGCATCCGGCATCCCGATTTCAACTGTAGAGTCGAGCATTATAAAATTCGTTCTCCTTAATCCTTACACTTATTCTTAAAGCTGCTAACAGTTGACAGCCTATCATGGTCAACATCATCAACCATATCTGAAGAACATGTTCTTTTACAGACATCTTCGAGTCACACAATCTCCAACATATGATAACCTTGTTTTCAATCCTCAGAAGACAGGATAAGAAAGGAGCTTACTTTGACCTCCAAAGACTGAAACCTGTCAACCCCAGATCCTCGATGAAGCTCATTCAACCGGACCACCTTCCTACCACTCGCAGCGCCACTTAAAAGCCCTGCGACCAGCCAAATTTCACCGACACCATTGCCATTCAGCGAATAACATACAAATAGCAAGAGAGAAAACGTACCGGGTCGGTCTGAAGAGCTCAACGTGCAAAACGTTGCTGCGCAGATTGAGCTCGCCATTCCTGAATTCCTCCTCCTCCTCCGTCGGCCTGCTTCACTTGCTCATAAATAACTCGCAGAATCGTTTCGCGGTGAGAATTGAACAGCTCCAGATAAGATATGACCAGGATCCAGGAGTGTAAATAAATCAATTGGACCTAATTGAATTGAACTAAATTGATAGATTCGGTTTGTTTTCGAGTTAGTAGTTCAGTTTTAATTTTTGAGAAACGGACTAATAATGATTTGATTCATTTTTTTGAACCAAACTAAATCAAATTGATTAAACTATATTTAAGATTATATAAATTTAATTGAATATATAATATAAATTAGTACATATGTATTATTATATTTAAACTATCCTATTTAATAAGTAAAGTTCATAAAAAATATATCAAACCCAATCAAACCATATGGTTTGATTTAATTTGGTTTTTTGTAGCCTGTGATTTGATTTGGTTTCAAAATCTTCAAACCAATTACGAATGAATCGTTTTGAAATTTTATTGAAAATTGAACCGAACCAAACCAAATGAGAACCCAGCTAAGTTGAAAAACTTTGGAATGAACTAGTTAATATGAGTAGTAGAAGCCAGTGCAAAATGCTCATCCACACGTGATTTACATCAAGATCTTATTGATGAGGCACAAGATGATAGAGCAATGAAGTTCACCATGAGTCTAAATGAACAACATGTCTCAGTGAGAAGTCAAATATTGTTGCTCAAACTGGTTCATTCTGTGAATGCCACATACAATATGTTGCTTTAAGAACTGAACTGAAGACTAATTAAACCGAACCAAATCGACCCGGTTCGGTTCAGGCCGAATTATGCCCAGCCCTACCCGAAAGCTTGGAACACACCTCAATAGCTCATCACCCGCAATGATGCCAACCCACCTCTTTTTTATATATATGGCTCCACTTGGTTTAGGCCAAGCATCCAAAGTCTGGATCAATGCCTTCTTCCATCATATCTGAATTTAGAAGAGCAATGAAAGTCACAGCATCTGATTAACTTATGTATGTAAATGGTAACTCTCAAGGCACCAAATCACACTTGTGAATCTTCTGGAAGGAATACATGGATGAAAGAGGAACCAAGTCGCTTGATTAATATTCAGTGTTAGATACTTGCAAAAAAGCTTTACATACAACAGCTGTGAAAATGGCAGATAGTATGTTGACTTTTTTGCCATTTTCACAGCTATTCTGGTTACATATTAATGCATACTACTCCATATAATCCGCATACCCATGAATTAATCCACTGATCCGAGTATGTACCTCTTCCTCTCTTATCTGCTGGATGCTTTTGGATATAGGTAGGCAAAGCCGTAACAGAGACATCAATTTTCACGAACAGCTTTCTGATTTTTACTTGGACGGCCTCAATCTATCCAGATTCAGCCCTATGGTTCATCAACCTTTTTTGTGTTTTACACGGCCTCTCATATACAGAGCGAAGGTTCTCTTCATGCTGACACCAGCACAAATATGTCAAGTTATTTGAGAAGAAAAGGTGGTATATAAATAGTACTCGTAAGACAGTATGGTCAAGATGGAACAAATGAAACTGATAGATGTTAAAGCTGAGGTAGGATAGGGAAACAAAGACTGCTTACCTGATGGGAATATGGGATCTACCAGATAGTTTATTGAAAATTAGACACGGATGCTCCATTTGAATTTTTGATTGTCGTTCACTGTGTCGTTGACTTTTGTCAAGTTGTGAAAATACTGAATCGGAAGCGCCGGAGTTGAGCCGGATGTCGTCTCAATCCTAACTCGATTAGATGAGCCTCCAGTCCAAATACACGACCAACGCACCGTTTTCAATTATTCAACAAAAGAGAATTGTTTTGTTACTTATACACAGCAGCTAGCCTAACATCTAGGACTTTCTAGTTATAATGTGTTACACATTAATCCCTGTAATAATTACACATCAACCCTCATACTTCCATTACAAGTTCATAATCTCAGGTTCATATTTGTTTGAAGCTGCAATGAAAGCAAATTGTTAGAAAGAGCAACTTGAAGTTCTATAAATTCATAATCCATGAAAAACCATGACGCATAAGAGCTCAAAACCTGAACTAAGCAACATGATTAAGGTTTTGTCTATCTTAAAAAGCCAGAAAACAGATTCAAGATGATTAAAAGGATTGCAATGGCTACCAAGCCAAGAAATGCAAGGACTGTTTGCAAAACTTTCTTTGTAGGAAAAAGAATGCAGGATGTAAGACCTCCAGAATGTAAACCTCCAAATTCAAGCGGCCTGCTTATTCTTTTCTATGCAGACTCTCCACCAAGCCCTGATTTAGGTCCTGATAAACAAAAGAAAACTGAGATCTAGAAATTGCGGACGGAGGAGGAGCACTTGGAGCAAATATATATCGCAGACAGGAGAAGCACGATAGTAATAACATGGATATAAATAGACATGGAAGGAACGATCTCGAAGCATCTAGTTGAAGATAAAATCGAGAGTGCATCATTTTCCATTTACGAAAATGCATTACAGCCATGTGATTTAAATTTAGAAAAGGAAATGAAAACAAGCAAAAGAAATGAACGGTGAAATCTGACCATGTAAATACCCTTGTCCGCTCCTCCGAATCATTATTATTTTCGTAAATCTTTCTTGTTGTTCATGTAATTTTGAATGAATCAATTAAAGATGGCCTCTTACAAGGAAAGGAGAATGTCTCACTCAACATCACTCTCACAGAGAGGGGGACTGCCTGAATGTCCTATGTTGCTCCTCTTGGATCGGAAAGTAGTTTCATCTATAAAAGCAAGGAAAAAAGACTAGAAAGTGGAATAGATAATACATAATAGCACAAAATCTCTCCAAAAGCATCACATCACATATTCACAGCCACAAAAAAGCTGATTCACATCCTAAGAAATGCAAAAATGAATAAATTGTTGTTCTTTAACTCTTTACAATACATTTAGTGAGGATTCATTTGCTTGTCTAACTCGAAAATTTAACACTATAGGACAACTTCACAATCACAGGGTAAAAAAAAAAGAAGACTATCTTAAAGGCCTGAATTTGAACAACCAGGTAACATGTTAAGACTACCAACAGCGCAATGAAGATCAGAGAGCATTCACTTGTGGTAGTTCAATACTAAGCAGGTGCAGCTGCAGTGCAGTTTTTAAATCATACAACCTTAAAATCTAACAAAGGACGTGCCTCACCTCCAGGGTCCACCAGTCAGTAATTTGTCACAATGCTGAGTCCTTGCTGTTTTACAAAGGGCTTCCGTCCTGATAATTTCATGATACTCTTAAGTACATATGGTAAAGAACATTAGACTTCACAATACCAGGTTTGGTGGCATACGTATCCTAGCATACATAGCAGCGGATTTGCATCTTTCTTACATTGAATGTTAACTCACAAACGTTCATATTAATCAACTATACAATAAAA
>NQLW01000033.1:855551-992598 GCA_002312845.1 Kalanchoe fedtschenkoi | reverse complement strand
TTAAATTATATGAATCCAAGCATATTATGTACTCACGCACTCTAAAATATATATCAAATTTGAATTTGCAAATTACTTTTATGTATCTTACCGTAGATTAATTTTAGAAAATAAAAAAATTCTAAAAATGATCGATTATAACATTTTGTAATTATTCAAACCTTAACTCATTTTAATAATTAGTTCTGTAAATGGCTATATTTACTAATTATTCATTTTTTATTATAATTTTTTTTCTTACAATTGATAAGATAAACAAGAAAAATACTCACACGTGAGCTCTTCCGCATTATTGACAAAACTGTTTAGCTTACTAACGGCGTCGTTTTGAGACGCCGAAGAGTCACGTGCTGTCGCGTGATCGTCTTGTTCAAATTGCCACATGAGCTGCAGAAAACCCTAAACCTCCAAACTCAGTCTCGGTCCACGGCGACGAAGAGGTTGAATCAACCGTCGAACATGGCGATTGCCGGAGATCCGATTCGGATGGAGGCGATTGAAGGAAAAGGCAGAGCCTTAGTCTCCGCTCGTCCACTCCGAGCCGGCGAAGTCGTTCTCAGAGAATCTCCGATTCTCCTCTACTCTGCTCTACCTTTCATTTCCGCCAAAAAACCTCGCGCTTCCTATTGCTACCATTGCTTCAGAGTCATCAACAGTCAACAGGTTACGACAGCTTGCGGCGCCTCGTCCTCGCACTTCTTCTGCAGTCCCAACTGCTTATCCGCCGCGCAGGCTTCCTCCCATCCTCCATGGGTCTGCCAAGCGCTGGATGGCCTCCAAGGCTGCCCGTCGTTCCATATCCAGAACGAGGAGCTTCAGATCCAAGTGAAATTTCTGATCGCTGCTTACAGTTTGGCGATTCGGTCGCCATCGGAGTTTCAGATTTTGCTATCGCTTCAAGGAGAGGCTTGCGATTGCTCGTCGAGGCAGGAGGTTGAGTTTCTGCACTCAGTTGTGGTATCAGTTTGTCCAAATGTGGCTGGATTGGTGGGGAGCGGGTTGGAGCTGACCGCTTCCTTGCTGGCGAAGGATAAGCTAAATGCGTTTGGGTTGATGGAGCCGTTTGGCGGGGAAAGGTCGGTGAGAGCATATGGTCTGTATCCCAAAGCATCATTTTTCAACCATGATTGCTTGCCGAATGTTTGTAGATTTGATTATGTGGATGGTGGGTGTGGCGCTGGGAATACTGATATTTTGATTAGGGTGATTCATGATGTCCCGCAAGGGAGGGAGTTGTGCGTGAGTTATTTTCCAGTGAATGAGAGGTATGCTGTGAGGCAAAAAAGATTGTTGGAAGATTATGGGTTTAGTTGTGAGTGTGATAGGTGTAAAGTGGAAGCAGGGTGGTCAGAGGATGAAGATGTGGATGGCGAAATGGAGGAAGAGGAGGTGGGAGATGAGGAGATGGAGGATGATGATGATCTGCTGGATGATGAACAAATGTATGGTGATGAAAAAGGAGGTAGTAATGATTTCCCTCACGCTTATTTCTTTGTGAGGTACATGTGTGATAAAGAGATCTGCGGCGGGACGTTGGCTCCCCTGCCACCCTCAGGAGATGGGCATTCCTCAAATGTAATGGAATGTAATGTTTGCGGGAATTTGAAGCCTGATGACCAGCCTGGTAGCAGCAGCGTATGAGTGGTAGCAAGCTAAGATTTAAGCAAAGCAGCTTATTCCTTTTCAGGGAAGACCTGCATTTCTGTGTCACCTCTGCTAGATTGAGTCCTCTAGCAGCTATAGAAGTTATTTCAGTATCAGAATGGCTGCTTTGTCACCCCTCGAATGGTCAGGTGTTATTTTGATGATGTCTGGCTTTCTGCCTTAAATTTTGGCTGTTTAATGTTTTTTAATCACTTATGGAATCATTTCCTAGATAGAATTTGATTTTTTTTTCTTTAAGAGAGCTTTTTTTATAAGTTTTATTAACTCCTCTTTCTGTCACAAAAATCTAGCAGCATTAATAGAATTTTTTTTTCATCGAAATAAATGCTTGGTGGTAACTGCTGTAATTAATATTGTTCTAATACATTAGCATGAAGTCCTGGTCTATGTAAAAACGTGTAGATTTCTGTTCCCTGTTATCCTGTTATCTCATAGTATTATGCACGCTATTGCAAAGGCAATATCTGACATTAAATGCTAATTTGTTACCAAACCAACAAGGATACCCTTTCTTTATGTCTTTGCTGTGCTAATTATCATGAATTGGTAAAATTTTTAGCACTCTTTTGCATGTTACAAGCTGAAGGCTTGAGGATTAGGATGCTTGGAAACATATTGAGTGTTGGAAACTGCCAAGGGTCATTATGGAGGTTGGGTTTGTATTTGAACGTGATGAGCAGTATAAAAGGGTGACTTGGGTATCAGAATATGATCTGATTTTATCCTTGTTCATGCCATTTAGAATGACAGGTGGTGTTTTTGTGAGAGTTTCCAAAGGTTGGTTCATTGACTGGCATTTGTGGCTTTTATGGGGATACAAGATTTCTTTTTCGCCTGTCATGGTAAAATGCTTCCCTGATTTCATTTTAGAGGATCAACGGATACTCAAACTTAGGATTCTTTTGAGTTCTGGTGATTTTAGAAGCCTTCATAAGATGATCCATTGCGTTTTTCCTGCAGAGTAATTATGCTTTCTTATTGGTATTCGGGTTGGTTGCTACGTCCTCCACAGCTTGTGATAAGGTGTATGATATTTTAGATTATGGAGCAGAAGGCGATGGCATTACAGATAATTCATATGTACGCTTTGATTCCGTAGATTAAAGCATTGAGTTTCTAAAGTTAGATCATTGTATATAAATATATTTTTCACATCACACTTTCTAGTCTCTCTCTGAGGCGTGGAAAGAGGCTTGCTACGCGAAGGTAGATCGAGCTACTGTAATAGTTCCAAGAGGGAAGACATTTTTGGTAAAACCAATTGAGTTTAGTGGTCCTTGCCGTGCCAAAACTATCCGCTTTCAGGTATGATTCTTTACACTCTTCTCATTTTCTGTTCTTTCTCAAACCTGCTACTCATTATTGACGTCAATGCCTTGATGATCACTTTTTGAATATGCACTCAATCAACTCTGTTTTATTCTAGTTGATCTGGGTGAGTAGCAAACCAGACTAATTCAGTGTTTGTTAATGTAGATATCAGGACAGCTTATTGCACCATCATCGCCTGAAGCCTGGAAGGGGTTGGATGCTAGTAGGTGGATATCATTTTCTAATGTGCGAGGACTTCACGTAAATGGACACGGTACAGTCGATGGGCAAGGCACACTGTGGTGGAACCAGTCTTGCAAGTGGCAGCCGAAGCTCGTAAGTCCCATCGTTCTGAAAATAAGTGCACGTATGTTATTTGTTTCAGAGCGCTTGTTTGATAAGACTTTGTGCTGCTGGCTTCAGGTTAACTGCACCAGATTGGCACCTACTGTAAGTCATCTGTTGATTATTAGTAGAGTTACTTGCTGAATGGTTGTATGGTGATTTAGATTGTCCAGCTCATGAAATCTTGAAATCACTGGCAGGCAATGAAGTTCCTTTCATGCGAAGACAGCAGCCTCAGCGATCTTCACTTTATCAACAGCCCGCAGGCACATATTTCAATATTGAGTAGCAACAATGTCCGTGTATCTAATATGATAATTGAAGCTCCTGGAGACAGTCCCAATACTGATGGCATTCACATCCACAGGTCTCGCCAAGTGACTGTTGACAAGGCTTGGATAGGCTCTGGTACATTCTTTTCCCTACTTCAAGCGAGAACCCTTCTTTGACTTCATGCCATCGGTTCCGGCTGATTAAATTTTCCCTTCCATTGAATAGGCGATGATTGTGTCTCCATCCAGGACTACACATCAAAGATCACAATTATGAACGTTTATTGTGGTCCAGGGCATGGTATAAGGTATTATGAATATCATATGTTTTGAATCTTGTGTGTTGTGGTTATGTATATGCTTTTCTGCACAAAATTGCCTGTTGACAGTATTGGGAGCTTAGGAAAGAGCGGAAACTACGTGAAAGTTGAGAACATACTCGTGAAAAATGTCGAGTTTAAAGGAACAACCAATGGTGCAAGGATCAAGACTTGGCAGGTAAGAGCAGATGATATTATCAACACAGGTCCCCTCATAGACTTCAATCCGACCACATTCTTTAATCAGACATGTTCTTAATAGAATGTATTTGCAGGTGGGAAGGGGCTATGTACGGAATGTAATATTCCAAAATCTTTCCTTCAGCCAGGTGAAAAACCCAATAATCATAGATCAAAACTATTGCGACGTGCGAGGGAACTGCAGTGAACTGGTAAGCCACACCCGCATCCCACAAATTAACATTTTGTCAATTCCTCAACTCTACTGATTGCAACTTCTGCATCCATACTAACAGAAGACTGGAGTTCACATCAGCAATGTTGTCTACAACTCCATATCAGGAACTTCCAGTTCCAAGATAGCAATCAACCTCAACTGCAGTCGATTCGTTGCCTGCACCAAAATATACATGAAATCGATCCACCTGGTGTCTGCAATACGAGGGAAGTCAGTGTACTCGAGCTGTACCAATGCCCACGGCCGGGCGAGCCAGGTTGTGCCGGCCTCTTGTCTGATCAAATGACCGGTCGTGTCTAACGACCCATACAGAGCTCCGGCTGTTGCACACTACCAAGATATACCTTTATGTATGATTTATAGCTGTGATTTGTATATCCCGTTGGATCTTGGCGGACACACTATTGTAGCCTGGATATTTATCAGTGTCATGAAGTCTGTATGAGCATAAAAATCAATCCGTTTAATTACCATTCAGGGATATCATTCCGGTTTTTATATTTATTTTCTGAGATTTTGATTCGAGAAGCCAATAACTCTCTTCAAGATCCCAACTTTTTCAAGCTTTGCAAAACCGTATATCACTCTCAACCTTTGAATTAGATTTCGGGATTCTGGGCTGGCTGTAAGTAATTTTACCTTCCCACCGTTGATCAAGGCTTGCTTTGGTTTGGGGACGCTGGCGAGGTTGTCGGTGGGTTGTTTGGTTCATGCCCATGTGGTGAAGTTTGGGTTTTTGTATGAGAAGTCTGTGATGAGTGCGTTGATGGAGTTTAATTGTGTTGTGGGTGATAATGCCCGGACGCTGTTGGATAGAAGTCAACAGAGGGATGTTGTGATTTGGACGGCGTTGGTGGACGTTGCTAGAGAGTTCTTCGATGAAATGCCGGAGAGAGCCCCATGTCACGGAGTGAGATGGTGACGGCTTAGTCCAGAGTTAGCGATTTTAAGGAGGTGCTGAGTTTGTTTGGGCAGATGCAGGAATTGGGTATGGTGCCAGGTTGACAGAGTCGATTATGGCGAGCCTGGTCAGTGGTCACTGCTTGTGCGCATCTTGGGGCATTGACGCAAGTTATGTGGGTGAATTCTCATGTGACAAGGTATTGTTATGAATCAATGCATTGGTCTACATATATTCAAGACGGTTGAGAAAGTGAAGCGTAGCGACTTAGAGGCTCGTCTCAAATGGTGACATAAAAAAGAAACTTGGTTCTAGCAACGTTTGAAGATTGTGATTCTCATTATCTAGAAACACAGAATACCAACGAAATTTTTGATTTTTTGTTCAAACTGGTTTAGTGGATAAAAAATCTGTGAACATGACATCTAGTTCGCTAAAAGCAAAACTTAGATTCACTTTAAGTTCATTTAAATGAATGTCGTTCAATTCAAAATGTAAATCTTTTTAAGAACCTAATCTGAAACTCAAATTGAATATTTTTCAACTCACAAGGAAAGCAAATGCTAAACTAAACCGTAAAAGTTATATTTTGAACTCATTGAGCACCATATGTTAATGACCATAATGAGTGCTCATGTTTGTAATATGACACTTAGATGATAATTGTTTTATCTTGCCCTTATTCCATATTTGTTATTTTAATTCTTGAGCAACATAGAATCTTGGGTCATGCAGACCATCTCTTGCTATTGACTTTGTATTGCTCCATTATTGGTATAACGGTGCCCTTTCTAGTATCCTCAACACTAAGCTTAAATCTATAAGTAAGACCAATCCATTCTAGTAACTACTAAGGGCAATACAGACCACCAAAATCCTCATCTAACTTTTCAGAATAATACTCAACTAATGCTAATTTAAACCTCGGATCAAACATCACAGCAACAGCTAGCATCACAAAACAACCCTCCCAATATTTGTCAAACTTCAACCTCATACGCAATGCAAATATGTCAAGACGCTCATCACTCCCATGCTCCCAATCTTTCAATTTCAAGCTTATATCACATATGAGGGGAAATAATATGTTTGAAGTCGGATAATTAGAACCTGAAAATTGTAACTTCACATTATAAAATGTCTTCAGACACTCACAAAGAAGCTTTGCATGTTCCCATTCATGGTCTGTTGGATTATGCTCATAGTTACTGTCAATCTCACTTAACCGAAAAAATGCATCTTTTAATTCTAAAGCCGCCTCAATCATTAAATATGTTGAGTTCCATCGCTTAGAAACATAACTAGGAACTTTTTTCTTGTTCTCCAACTTGCCGTGCTTCTTTGCATTCTCAAACGTCATACTCCCTCCGTCCTCTAATACATGTCATTTACGGTTAATTTGAGTAGATTAAGGTGAAGTTAATGCTAGCGGTTGGACAAATTTAATAAGTAGGTGGTTAACATTTTTTTGAAAAAGTTCGTGTAAAAAGTAAAATTGGTAGATGATTATTGGTGAGGAATGTATTCTTTATTGATTATGATAATGAAGTGATTAATGTTTGACATTTTAAGGTAGTTGTTGATATTAAATACGCATTGAAAATTGGTAAGTGACAAGTAAAAGTGGACAAAAAAATTCGGTTAAGTGACATATAAAAGAGGACAAAGGGAGTAGTTTGCAAAGCTGCTCTCCTTTCGCATGTTAAACGTCATCGTTTGCAACTTATGTATAGGAATGTTAGCGCCTCATGTAACGGCGTCGTTTTTGTTCTTTTCTGAAAATGCACCCAGTCAACTTGCTATGACGACTGTGGTATAAATATCACAGATTTGACATTCATAAAATTGAATGAAGGGAAGCTTTATTTACGCTGCTCTCAAGCCTTCCAATTTTGTGACATGTTCTTTGCTGAATTAGAATTCAAGATTCAGATTTGATCTTATCATCTTTGGAACTAACTACTCATTTTGCTCTCACGCTAAATCTTGCTCTGAGTCTTGTCGTTAAATAGTCGAGCAGCTGTTCACAGGAGTAGATATTCAACTGTTTCATTCAACTCTCAATTTTTACAGACATTTTTCATTTGCAAGAGTTTGATGTCTTTGATCAGATTATCAGAACTTGGAAATTATTATAGGGGCGGAAAAACACAACAAAAACACGTACCCAGATCACGAATCGGAGGATGCTGAGCTCGAAGCAAGATCGATTTATCAGCACTTGTCATCGCCGTTGGCGGCTGCACTGAGTTTGGGCTTCTGTGGCTCGTACCATTTTGCGCAGACAAAGTAGATGACAAAGTTGATGAAGCTGAGGATGGCCAGCAGTCCGTAGAAGCAGTCCAGCCTGCCGTAGTTGATGTTATCCGCCAGCCATCCTTGGCCGCTCTCGCTGCCTGTCACCTTCTTTACGACAGACACCAAGAAGCTGCTGAGGAAGAAGCCGAGGGATAGAGTGGTCAGGAAAAGTCCGGTGCTCATTGTTTTCATGCCTTTCGGCGACTGCGTGATGAAGAAGTCTAGCTGGCCGGTGTAGATGAAGGCCTCACCGGCCCCGACCAGGAAAAACTGCGGGATGAGGAGGAAAACGGAGATTGGGAGCGTTGGCGGAACGCTGGGGAGCGAGTTGGCCACTGAGAGCCTTTTCTTTTCCGCTACTGCTGCGGCTGCCATCCCGATCGCTGACAGCACGAGGCCTATTCCGATCTTCTGCAGGCATGAGAAACCTACAGCCAATTTCAATCTTCAGTTTTTTTTTATAGTCAGGGATTGCACACTTCTCGACTTTGACAGTGACGTTCTTAAATCTCAAAATGATGGGTACCTGGTTTGCCTTTGTACTTCATCCAGACGGGCATGATCAGGCGATCATATAAGCCCAGAGTGATCAAAATGGCGGCAACAAAGAAGACGGTGAGCGAGCCTGCCGGTATCTGGAACCCCGAAACGGTCCTCTCCATGGTGGCCGCTTGCTCGACCGAGAAGGTGATCATCTGCGCATACGTAGTCCAGAAGATGATCGTTGTCGCCCATATCGGCAGAAGTTTAACCATCATCTTCACTTCCTCCACTTGCGTCACCGAACATAGTCTCCACGGATTCCGAGCTGGGCCGCCGTATTTCCCAAAATCTCCTTCCACCGCCACCGCAGCCTTGTCCAAGCAACTACGCACAACAGAAATTATAAATGAGAATTTAGCTCCAAATTTGAATCGGATCTGTGCGTTGTAATCTACATTTAATTAAAAAAAAAAAACTTCAAAGTTAGATGAGGAAGTATTTTGTTGAACTGACCGGAACTGATCACTGCTGGGGATTTTCGAAGCTTCAGGCGAGTCGTCGTACAGAAGTTCAACTCTGAACTGCACGTTTCGCTTCTTGACGGCGGCGGCGATGACCTGCGTGATCTGAACGATGGGACTTCCGGAGCTTTTCTTGTACCTATACCGCTTTGTGCCGGACAAAAGTACTAAAATGGCTATGAACATGGAAATGGAGCAGATCCCATAAGCCCAGCTGCGGCCGACTTCGTCTTGTATGTAGACGAGGACAGTGACGGCCATAAGAGTTCCGGTGCTGATGAAGAAGAAGAACCTGTTGAAGAAATAGGACATCTGGGCCTTTTCCTTAGGATCATTCTCGTCAAACTGGTCGGTTCCGAAACCTGACACGCTGGACTTCAGCCCCCCTGTCCCAAGCGCGATCAGATACAAAGCCAGGTAGAGAATCCCCATCTGGAATCCGTCAGCGTGCTTGCACAAGTGCGTCAAATGCGTCTCGCATGGCGGCGGACGCAGCTCTGGCAGCTTCGTAGACACTGCCAGCATCAAAGTCCCCTGCCCACAAGCCATCATCAGTATCATTTTTTTATTGAATGTAAATTACAACGCACACACAGGCATCGAACTCTGGCCGTAGTAAAATGCAAATGTAAAGACTTACAAGAGTCTGGACCAAGGCGAAGATGAGGATGGTCTTGAATCTTCCAAGAAACGAGTCAGCCAGGAATCCGCCAAGCAAGCACAAAAGAAACGATGTTCCCATGAAGTCAGTGACAGTGTTGGCCGCCTCCGCGCTCGGTAAATGCATGGTGCCGCTCAGATAAGTCACCAAGTTCACTGCGATTCCCATCGTCGACAGCCTCTCGCATATCTCAATCCCTGCCGAACACTGACAGTCAATTCCGGTGCAGAAAATGGAACCTTGGACTAGTTCCCCTCCTAAGTACCAGGTTCCATAAAACCTTAAAATGACAAACCGAATGTATAAATATGGAAACTTGCTCTCATAAAGTATCAACCTAAAATAAGTGCAGCAGGCACCCATCCTCCGGTTTTAGTCCTGTCAGCTGGACCGCCCTTGTAGTCCACCGCGTCCGCCACATCCCAACTCATCTTCCCTTCCTAAAAGACAGCCAACCACAACTAACTGAGCATAAACCGATACTAGAAAAAAAAACACCAAGTCCAAGGTTGTTACGAAAGCCTTTGGCCAAGATTCACTAACCATTGCTCAAAAGTCCCGAATATGAGCCAACAAAGAATCACAAAGGTTGGAAAAGAAAGCTGAGGAAGCTGTAGCAATGATTCTTATCCCTCCCTTCTATTGTATGATTCGACTTAAGTCGCAAGTTGGGTATGTCAGAGCCTCGGAGGTCCGCCTTTTATAGGTGGAGAGAGCTCGGGTACAGTCTCAGTTTCACTATTTAGTCGCCAGTGGCAGCTTGCGACACGTCGCCTCTAGAGGTCTACCTGGCTCAATGGCATTCTTGGATGGAGGATTTTGGGGGGCCATCGTCGATACTGATTACAGAACAAAAGAGAAAAATCTTAAAGTTGATGTGATAACTAGATAAGAATGCGACATAAGAGAATATTACTCAAAACAAGAACTTATATTCGAATAACTAGCTATACAATTTGCATTTTGCAGAGTTCTAGAAAGGATTGTGAAGCATGTCAATCCGCAGTCTCCACCAATCGCCAGCTTGTGGTTTTACAACCCTGCCGCTACCATTGGGAGCGAGACAAGTCAGACTTTCGAATGAACCAAAATGCTGAAGAAGGAAATAAAGGAAAAAGGAGGAAGAAGTAAATAATAAAGGATGTTGATTGTGAACCATATTGCTTTGGAGGCTTGATCAATTTTCAGTGAGTGGTTCACTAACCCCACAAAGTAAAAACTGCCATAAACGAATGTTTGCGTTCTTAGTTTAAGCTTCGTCGTCTTTGCAGTCAAGGTAATATTCTCGAGGCAGACAGCCCCAACAGCTAGCAGATATCTTCACTTTAAGCTACAAGATCACCCTCAGTGAGAACTTAACGGCAAACTCAGCACACGTCGTGGGAAAACAATTTGCTTCTCTAAGTCACTGAGTTTAATGTTGAATTTTCGAATCTGCTCCCCATTCTGACTCAAAAAATCCAGACTTCACTAGCCAATGTGATGTGGTACATTTGCCAAGTGACATCAATACTTCGCTATGCCCCTCCTTGTGGTATGCGTCATCTTCGTAGGTGCGCCATCTACGTCTCGCTCTCTCTAGCCCTGTGACGTTTTTTATTCTTGGGGAGAATTCATTCATGCCCTTGGATTGTATCCTCATTTTGACTCAAAAGTCCAGACTTGTAAGTTATGATTTAACAATCTAATATAAGTCATCTCCTCTTCTCTTCTCTCCCTATATGTGACATTACTACATACTCAACATTCAAGACACGCGTCGAATTTCAGACATGAAAGTAGCTTTTTTCTGTTGGTAGTGGACAGTGTCCGAAAACAGTAAAATGTGTATGTAGGTAGCATTGAATCGGGAACAGGCGTTGGGCAATAATGCAGGCAATCCACATGCAAAGTTTATGGTAAAGTTCGGTGTCCAGCGGATCTGGCAAGCTTGGGATAAACAAAATGAGTGCCACTCCAAGTAGGGTGGAGCATGTTAGTTGAATTATTAGAACTATTCCCATGAACACTTGCCTTGGAAAAGCTCATAAATAATTGAGACAATTTTCAAGGAACATCCTCCATGTCTAAAGGTAGAGCCAACATATGACTCCACTCCACACCCCCACCCCCATCCCACCCATGTAATCATTGAATTTGAGAATAATGGCGTTGACGACCTATTAGTCGGATTCGTTTTATATTCAACTGTTGAGGAATCACTGTGCGAAATATTCCACATCGGTCCGTGAGGAAAAAATGAGGTGATTTATATTGGATTGTTGAACCATGACTTACAAATCTGAGCTTTTAAGTCACAATGAGGATACAATCCAATATGAGCCGATCCGAAAATTTAACATGGTATCAGAGCCGATAGTTCAATCCGGGACCAGTGAACACGTGTTGGAGTCCAAGGACATGAATGAAGGCTCCCCAAGAATGAAGGACGTCGCAGGGAGGCGAGAGTGGCTCGCAAAAAGTGCGAGTGGGCTGGCTGGGCCAGAGAGAGTCGCAAGACGACTGAGACGTGGGTTGGACCCCAAGAGAAAAGGGGGAGACGCAGAGGGCGCACCTACGATGAGGACGCATGTCACAAGGAGGGGCATAACGAAGTATTGATTGAGGGGGAGCATGTGACATTTCTCCAAGTGAGGAGGAGATTGTTGAGTAATCACTTGGCGAAATATCCCACATCGTCTAGTGAAGAGAACAGGAGGTGACTTATATTGGATTGTTGAACCATGACTTACAAGTCTGAATTTTTAAATCATAATGGGATACAATTGAAACCGACCCGAAAATTTAACATGAACTATGAGTGATAAGCAAGAAGTTCCACCTCAAATCAATGGCCAACGCATGCTAAAAACCATTTGAGAACTTGTGATCCTTTAATAGATAAAAAAGTTACTTGTGGAAGGACAGAACTGCGAGAACCCGAACTGGAGAGACAAGATTGACCCTCCAAGAAGACATGGCAAGGAACTGTTTAATTCGGAGCGAACATCCTCATCAATTAACCATCAATCAGTATTTCGATTTTCATAGGCTAGCATTTCAAGTTTTCTATCAAAAGCTAGCTGAAAGGACAAGTTCAGTCAAAATTAACTGCCAAAAGCGTCACCTCCTTAACGAATGAGCTTCGTACCAAAAGGATTCTGATCCAGAGAAGTTGCGCACTTTTGAAGGCAATAACCATATCAGCACCACATAACCAAATTCACATGTGGTCTGAGAGGTTTACGCAGAAGCTGCGAGTTCACTGCTATATAGAGAAAGCCAATGTGCTTATCGGAAAGGCCCTTGGAAGCAGAATATCTCATACACCAAACCTAGGCATGATTGCTTAGCTGACAGACTGTGAAGCACAGGTAGAAGAAGTCAAATTAAGCTGGCAACATGTTATGCCTAGAGAATGATTCCAATAACTCATCTTGGCTCCTAAAGACTGAAACCCCAGAAAAGAAAAGTGTAGCAAAAACTATTTTACTGAAAATGTCTAAAATTCCAACTGAAAAGAAATGTGGGTCGCCAAAATCGGGATCCAGAGCTCCACGTGTTCCAGTGCAAATATGCACAATGCAATGGATGTAAGAAAAAAAGGAGGGGTTTGAGATGAAAACCCACCAGCCATTAGAGCAAACACGGAACATGACCACCGAAGTGCTACACTCCATTGATCCAAAGATGAAACCTTTTTGCTCCATAACCTGACAAAATCCTCCATACTGGCTTTATCAGTTATCCACTTTCCAGCTCCTCCAATGGACCATGATCGGTTCTTTATCGTGCAAGACCTCACAGCATTGGCTCACTCATCTCTATCACTGTGAAAGGGTTGATGGGTTATCTCCATTTTTAGGCCTCGGTCCCAGCTCCACACTTGTTCCAATGTATGCAATTTCAGGTGTACACAACACAAGTACACAGTCATTGGACCATCTGTATTTCTACACTTTGGACTATGTTTGGACCAATCTGCTGCATGATTGGCATCCAACATGATCTTACTGATTGCCTCAATCATCCAATCCAACGCAGCTCCTTTTCTTCCCTTCAGAATTTTTCCTGTCGAAGATATTTCATTAGACACGTCCGCAACCAATAATACATAGAATGTACATTTCAAGCTACAATGGGACTGATATTTTGCTAAAGCCGGTGTCATTCTCCATCTGATTAACTTCCTATTTGCCTACGTGTTTATACGTTATTAGAGTAGCTTTAAGCATATGACAAAAGATGCGACGAGAGGAGTCGATGGAGAGACTATTACCATCTGTGGCTGTGCATGGAAATAGGCTAAGCTTTCGAGACGCAGACGTATGCACATGGTGAAAAAGCTTTGGCAATAGAGGGAAACATGGTCCGAATCTTAGGAGAGCCATTTGCCTGTCAACTTTAGTTTTCTCCTCTTCTACTCTATGGATTTGCTGCTTTATCTTCTCTCCATGTTCGTTCGATCCATCCATCATGCACTATACTCACGTGTTGTACCACTCAATGGAGAATATATGTGATTTTTCGCCAAATCCCACCTTTGTCCGCACTGGTTGGATGTGGAGCGAAAGCGAATCAGTGGCTACCTTTCGATCATCAATGGTTGGATGTGAAGCAAAAGCGAATCAGAACCTATATATCTTACCATCATCAGCCTACTTTTACTATACATTCAGTTTAATGTTAGCAAGTCAAGGAATCAACCTAGACTCAACCAGACATTGATGTGAGGTTATAAAAAGAAGTGTTCCAGCCTAAAGATTGAGTTGAGGTGGTATCAGCATATATATAATTATGTGCTTTGGGATGGGGATGGATCACATAGTCAATAATTTTAAAAAAAATAGTAAAAATTAGGTGAAGAGATCTCAAAAGAGGTCTTAAATTCAGATACAAATAAAAATGTTCCTACCCAGTTCAGTCACTTAGTTTTCGGAAAATGTTTTCTTTAGGTTTACGAATAAGCTCTGGGTCTGGATAGGCTTGCTTACCGAACCAGACCGATGGAAACTTGCTTTCGAAGATACAAATGAAGATTTTTCCGGCCCTGTTCAGTCACTAGTTTTCTGAACATGTTTTCTTCTGTTCAGAAATAGTTACGCTGTTTTTGGTTTAGGAAAAATTTGACGGATTAAAAATGGGAAAAAGAATTTGATAGAACTAATCAGTGTTTTAATAATTTCCCAAGAAATTTTTCACCTCTAACCAAACTAGAGGAGAACGGATGAATTTCATGGGGAATTCATTTTTCTTCTAATTTTTCAACCATCGAAATCCCCCTGAACCAAACACAAGACTAATGTTTAAATATTTTTCTGAATATATTTTCCTTAGTTAACAATATTGAAAGCTTCAAAAATGGTTCAATTATCATGCAGAGAAGACCATCTCAGGTTATGAAACAAAAAGTAATCTACGACTCGTACAGACTGGAAACTGTCACTATGTAGCTGTAAGTCTTCAAGTCAACAGACGTCTAACGAGCAAACTGCATGTGTATCGTCTCACGTTGAGGAACAGAAATATTCATCTATGGCAACGTAACTTATATGAACAAGCTATCCACAAATCCTAAGATGTTACAGGATAGCAGCAGTTGACCGATGATGACAAAAATGCTGGATTGGATTACACATGAAAATTAGCTTGTCTTGAAGGTATCTCTATTCAAACTGCTTACTTGGTGACGACGACAGTGAATTGAACCTTGAAAGCACCATGAATGAATAAAACTTTTTTTTTTAAAAAAAAAGGGATCGATAGTGGTTCCCACTTCCCAAATCCCTGGGGACCTTGGGGTTGTTAGACAACTCCCAAGGCCACTAAGTCAACACCTTGTTGGTAATGAATAAAACTTATTGAGACACTTTAATGAATCATTTTTGAGTGGACATGGTTCAATATGTGGTGGATCGTGGACCAACCGCTTGGTAGCTGTTACGTGACAATTTGACCAGCCATGCATCACGTGAAAAGTAAAAAAAAAAACTTTTGAATGCTTGTTTTGTGAAACTTTGATTTTTCAACGCGACACATGACATATTTTTATTGGCGGTGTCGATTGACTACGTCTACCCAAAAATTTCTCCACTTTAATACGTTTAGGGCCGCAAACCGGCTGAGGTGAGGCAGATATTATTAAAATTGTTCAACCTTGATTTGTATAAACTTTCATAAGTTACAACTCAACCCGATATTCGTTTGAGTTGATTTAAATAAGGGTGTGTGCTTATGATAAATCAGCTCAAAAGAACTTTAAGGTTGGGTTTGGTTTATAAAAAATAGTTAGAGGGAGAGTGAAATTACACATCAAATCTATCTTATTTTCCTTCTATTTGATTAGGATGAAAATTCATGAGAAAACAATCTATCAATTTTTTTTCTATTTCTCATCGAAACCCAACAAAGACTCCTAATTTCCCCTCGCATTTTCATTTCTCTCCAATTTCGCCTAAACCAAACCCAGCCTAAATAATCTACTCATTTAACAATATCTCGTTCTAACTCACATTTTCAATTAAAAAATTCATAATTTTCTGATAGAACCCTGAAGCTCAAGATTAAATCATAACTCACTATCCTAAACCACAAGACTATATCCCTCATAACTACTTTACAATTATACCAAAATCTCCCCCAGTCTACTAAACAAATGAGTTCCTTATGAACTATAAGCGAAAGCAAGCTTTTATAGAAAGGGATTACAAAGAGAGAGTCCAAGCATAACAAAAAAAATGGTAGTTCAACAATCATGACCCTGTTAAGAGGAGAATTGCGTATAAAGAATGGCAAACATCAGGCACTGCCCACCTATACAGGGAGCAGAGTGCTAAGAGGGCAATGCAAATGAAACAAAAACCGATTAACGAAGGGACACGTTAAGGGCTCCACATGATCACCGAATTGTATAATCCATATACATAAAAGATAATCCTGAATATACTCCGCAGACAAAACTGCAAATACAAAATAATCGAGTAAAACGGAAACATACGTATGAGGTTCTTAAGCGACATCTTCAAACTGCTGTAATATGTCACAATGAGGAGCTTTGTTTGCAAGACCCCAATGCACTCTTTGCATCTCTGCCCTGCAGTTTTGCCCAACAATATTAAAGAAATCCCTCTCAATCTTCGATTCAAGTGACACACGCTTTGGACTACTCGGTGGATACTGTTGCTCAAAATCGGGTGACTTCACATAAAAAGGAACACCCTTTTGGGTCGCAAATTTTTGCTCGTAAGGGTAAGACTGGCGGAGCGAATAGATCGGATCATTTGACGGCAAGAAATTCAATAGCAGAATCAGTATCACCGGAAGCAACTGTATCAGAGTCCTGAAACCAGATCCTCCAGGAGACCCGTTGGCTGGCATCCTGTGCCCCATCCCGGTACCAAACTGAAAACCACGGAACTGAGTCTGCTGAGTAACTCCCATTCCTCCGAAAAAGAAGTTCCTAAATATCTCTTCAGCGTCCACCTCGCCGTCGTAAAACCCGTTAAACCCTTGCGCAGCATGCCTTGTTGGCCTCCTCTCATACACCGGCTCATCAGAACCTGACACGTCGTATTTTCGCTTACTCTCTTCATCGCTCAAGCACTGGAACGCCTTCGAAACCAACTTAAAAGCCTCCTCAGATCCAGGCGCCTTATTCTTATCCGGATGAACCTTCAAAGACAACTTCCTGTAAGCCTTCCTCACGTCCTCCACGGTACAGCCCCTCTCCACCCCCAAAATCTCATAGTAATCCTTCTTCTTCCTAATCTGCCTAACAACCAACAGCTGCTCCTCGGTATAATCCTTAGTGGACGATGACGAAGCCCCCGCCCCAGCTCCAGCTACCGAGCCATTGACACCGACCCTCTGACGAACCGTGGATTGACCAGCAGCCGAAGCAGCCTCTGCTGAAGGTGCCGCTTCACGCTCAACCTGATCCCCTTCGATCCTCTCGAGCAACTCATCCACAGGCAAACTCGGATCCAGACGACGAGCTTTCAACACAAACTTCAGCGCGCGAGCCTTGTCTCCGCCTTCCAGCGCCTGCTTCCCGATCCTCAAACACTTCAAGGCCTCATCTTTATTCCCTTCCATATCAAAACCCCTAAATCCCAAAACAACCGAATCAAAAATCAACATCAAATTCTCCCAAACCCTAGAAATCAAACAAACCCTCGATTCCCAGATCGACTCAATTGCCATAAAAAAATCAATCAAAATTACCGCAGAAAATTACCAAGCTCACCTCCAGGACGAGATCGCGAGTCAATGGATCAATAAACTCCCGATCGGTGGATCGTCGTGATCGTATTTGGGCTCGAGCCGGTCGGAGTCGATGAAGCTACAACGCGTCTCGTTGAAAGATAATGATCTGATTTCAAGGATAGGATAACAGTAATCCGATTCCCAATCGGAATACTCTCGAGATATAATTTGGGCCTGGGCCCAATGTCCAAAATCACTCTTGGCCCAAAACAGAGTGTATGGTTGTTTGCTCAAAACGACAGCGTTTGGTTTCTGCGCGCTGCGGCTAAGCCCTAATTGAGGTCTCATCTTCACTTGCACTACGGCTTGTGTTTCAATTTGTTGTAGAAAGCAGCAAATATTTTCCAGTGATGGAGGCTGACGGGAATCAGCCGCAGGTTGATTTGGGTAATTTACTTGCGTACGACCCCAATTACAGTTTCTCGTCTGCTCCATCTTCAAGGTATTTTTGTCGCTTTTTTTTTGAAATATTTTTTTGGTCACAGTTGTTGAATGTATGTTGGTGATTGTGGCTTGGAGAAATCAGGGTTCTTGATCCATTTGGTAGCTGAATTCTGATTTTGGGTTTTATAAAGTTGGAATTTTGTATATGTCTAGAGTTGATTGGATTCTGATATTAAGATTAGATTGAGCTTCGGAATGTGGCATTTTTGGGTTGATATCATGATTTGGATTTCTCGGAAGCAAGGTAGAATTGTGATTAATGTAGTTTCCAGCATGAGTGGTGAAGGGTTTTAGGTAAAGTTTCTGTCTTGGGTAGTGATTTTGATGCTGGAAGTCGGAAGAGATGGTTTTTTTAATTTTTTATTTGCTTGTATGGGTGGTGCTTTCAGGGAGGAACTAGTGAAGGAGTGTTTAGAAAATGGAACGTGGCTGGTCCAAGCAATAGCGGATGCTCTATTCAACTTGCCATCTAGGGAAGATATCGATGGTCCTATAGTGACGCTGCCAAAACCGACCACAAGGTTGCCTAGAGCGAAGCATGTATGTTTGCAATTTTGTATGAGTAGATATGTGTGTCAAATGCTAATTTGGAGGGAGTTGTCTGACATTGATTATTGCATTGCAGCTACCCAGACCTAAACCTCCGACAAAATGGGAAGAGTTTGCTAAGAAGAAAGGTCAGTCAGGCTTAATGTTACTCTTAAGACAATTGTATGGGTTGATCCTTTTCAGATGCCAAACCCATAATGAGATAGCTGGGTATTCATTATTAATTTTTTTTATCATTTCTAATCAGCTCATTTGTTTCGAACTTTTTGCAGGTATTAAGAACCGCAAGAGGGACAAACAACAATTTGATGACCAGACAGGTTCATGGAAGCGTCGCTATGGATATGATCGTGTTAATGATGATAATGATATACCGATCATTGAAGCAAAGATGACTGATGGTAAGTCTTGCAGTTGCTTCCTTTCTCGCGTCAAGCGTTCTATGAAATTGGGTTGATATACTGAATACTCTGGTAAACTTTGATACTCGTTAAATTATTTGATATCGATATGTGGGATTATATTCATCATAACAGAACCTGGACAAGACCCTTTTGCCAAAAGGAAGGAAGACAGGAAGAGCAGAGTTGCGAAACAGGAGAGAAACAGATTGCATAATTTGAAGGAAGCAGCTAAAGCTGGCGCATTGCCAAGGTTCCATACATTGTTTGAATCAAAGAAAATTTCAACTATTTTACTGTTGTTTGCTAGACTTTGAAAATAAATAAGAAATAAGTTGGGCATCTTAAATAGTGATTAGGTAAGAATCTCTACTGCAGTTTGCTTCGATATGTCTGTTCACTGTAAGTCAGTGGAATTGTATCATTGATTCATTGTTTCTCATGTATGTTTGTCATTACAGTCACGTTCAACTAGCTGCAAGGGCATTGCCTATTACAGGAACCAAAGCAGCTCCTCAAAAGATGAGCAAAAGTGACCTGGGAAGTGTAGCTGGATTAGCAGCCACGTCTACAGCCAGTGGAGGTAAATTTGACAAAAAGCTTGTTGGGGAGAAACCTGAAAAGCACAAGGGAAAGTATCGCAAGGTTCGACTACATATCACCATTCACCAGTCCAATTCGTTTCACAATACATTTCAACTTCGTTTTGTGAAGTATCTGATTTTCCGTCCCCTTTTTGCAGTTCTTGCCAACAGTTGAAGGTACAGGTATGGGTTCACAAGAGAGAGCACAAGCCCAGAAAGTATTAGACAAGCTGATGTCAAAGAATTCACATGAGGTGCTTAATGTCAACAAGGCAAGTTTGAACTCATATGCCTCTCATATTTTGTCAGTTGCCTTTGTTTGGAATCTCAAAATGTCTTAATAATTCCTACTTTTTGACAACAGGCCATTAACATGTACAATGTCAAGAGTGAGAAGAAACAAAGGAATAAGCAAGGGAAATCGCCATCGGACAATGCAGGCAAGCTAAAAGCCAAGGGGAAACCTATGAAAAAGTCTTTTAAGAAGGGAACTAGCAAGCAGGGGAAACCAACATAGGATAATGGTATAAAAGTTGCTTCAAATTTTGTTATTTCTTTTTCGCTTAGGCTTTACAAGTGCAGATCAGCGATATGCCGATAATATCTGTCTGGCTATTTTTGGTTCACAAGTCATTTCTCAGTGAGACTGCCCAAGCATGTGTGACTGAGTTGGTGTGAGGCTTTTCTACCAAGTTGATCCATTGTGAAATAGGCAGGAGGGGATCTAGCACGAGTCTGTGTAGAAGCCCTTTTCAGAGTTTTAACCTCTCTGAAAAGTTGAAAGTTCAGTTCTGAACTAAGAAAATACAGAAAAAATTTTGAATTCAGATTGCAAGACTTCTCTGTTTCAGCTGAGCCTGTTGTCAAGATATCAATGCAATTACCAAGGGAAAGGAAAGGGATTATCTTGATTAGAGAACATTGTAATAGTTCATTTTGAAGATGTTATGTATCAATCTTCCTTTCATGAAGTTCATAACAAAGTTCAGCTGCCTTTGATGGGAAAAACAAATTACAAGTAACCCCTGGTTTGAGTCATCAACTGAATTTCATCACCAAAATATTGAATCCTAAGAAGCCACTCAGTTTCACTGACTGATTTTTGTTAAAAGAGAGCAAAAAACACTGAATTGTTCTTGACAAAAAAATAAATTACAAGAAATTGTAATGTAAAGGATGTGATTGTTTGCTAAAACTAAAATGTAAAAGATGCAAAAAAGTCTGCATCACCAAATGCCTTCTTAGCTTTGCTCCTCGGCTTCATGGGCTGCCTTCTCTTCTGCAGCTGCGGCCATCAACGCATCAAAGTTGTCTGACTTACCAAGCAGTATCTCGATCTGCATAAAATGCACCAGAAACATGAACATGCAAGAAGTGGGATATAACAACAAACTTCTATTTGCATTCGCTGTGAGTTTGGTTCGCATTATTATTGATCATCAAAGAGTCATGCCTGTTTTGAAAACAAGATTATATGTACCTTGGCCTTCTGGACTGGACGAGATCTAGAGTCATCTCTAATATCCACAGTAGAGGTGGCTATCTCTGTCAAAGATGCGCAATGTGCAGATTGAGATGGATATAAGGCGCGATTTTTATAACTTATTTGTTTCCAAGAAATCTTACTCTTCTCAACGGCAAATCCATTGTTTTTAAGAATCTCTGTGATGGTCACCACAGTAGAAATAGCTGCACATGACAGAGGATTGAAAAGGAGTAAGAATGATGAGAGCAATGCCAATATTGCAGTGATTCACTTTCTTCATTGATTTGATGTGTCATATACGATTTAAGCATATTTCAAGCCAAGTTAACAAAAAACCAAACTAATCACTTAGGTTCATATAGAAGCACACTTGAAATGTCTTTATCATTCATTTAGGCTGTGTTTGGTTTGAGGAAAGTTAGAGGGAAAGGAAAGTTAGAGGGAAAATGAATCCCTCAAAAAATCTATCTTATTTTACCTTTGTTTGGTTTGATGTGGAAAATTTTGTAGAAAGTACCAAAACACTCTTTAATTTAAACAAATTTTCCATCCTATTTTCCATATAACTTTTCATTTAGTTTTCTATACCTAGTTTTTTCTAAACCAAACAAAGGATTCCTTCTAATTTTCCATCAAATTTTCCTTTCCATGAAACTTTCCCTAAACCAAACAAAGTCTTAAGGTCAAAAGCTATATCCACAAGATAAAATACTATTTATACCAAGAGAATCATGAGAGCATCCTGAACACGAACACGGCAGTTCTTTTGATGTCATAATTTCTATATCACAAATGGATCCTGAAATTTCAGATTATTAAGCCCAACTAACTTAACATGAAGATTCTCTATCAGATTCAGACACAGCAACACAAAACAATGGTACATAACATACTGATGTACACCACAGCCGCAAGCTTATTACAGCAATAAGTTGAGTCCTACGAGTGCCTGATATGCTAAACGGAGTCGTTGAAAATTGCAAAAAACACACAACCAGCTTCATCCATGACCCAACGCCAAAATGAAGTTACTCAGAAACCATAGAGAAATCTCCCTCCACATGCAGAACAATTTTTCACAAAACAAATAAAAGCACGGAGTGAGCGAGTGGAAATGGGCGTACCCATCCCAAGTGCAGACAGCTCCACCTCGGCATACTGCTGCATGTACCTCTGCAGAAAAACACAACACATTTTAGGCAAATACAATAAATACCCAGATACGCAAACCTTATCATGAACCGAATCTTCACATTCTCAAACCTACAGAAGAGGGAAAAATTATACCTTGGCGAGATTGACATAGAAGAAAAGTGGCTTCTTGGTGTTGGAGACCTGGATCCGATTCCTCTTCTGAGTGCTGTCGTCGATGCTGATGTTGTTCACCTTCTCCGTAATCTCTTCCATTCTTCTGGTGCAGTATGGTTATGGTATGGCGGTTCCTCAATCCTACGAACTGCTAAAACCCTAATCCTCGGATTCTCGCCAGGACGCCACTACAGCTTTTGTTTTTATCTAATTCCGCCACGAACACTAAAGAATAACGTATTTCCCTTTAGCCCCCTGAGTTTTTTTCTTATTATTTTTTTACAACAATACTAAATATAGATAAATTCCGGCAGGTAGATGGTCCAGAATTTGAAAAGAAAGTGATAAATTATTAACAGTAAAATACATTTTTATTAATCATTTCACTTTTTCAAAACAAAAATTATTTTTATCAAATTTTCATAATATTCTTTTTAAAGGGACAATATTTTTAGTTCTCTCAAATAGGGGACAATATGTTTGATAGCGAGTATGAGATTAGAGAGTATTATTTGTGTCGGGATTAATAATCTCACTTAGTTTGCAGTGATTATTAATCCTGACTTTAAAGAGTAAAATCTATACTAAAATTTATAATATTTACCATAAGAATTAACTAAACTTGTTATGTCGGTATTAATTATCCTATCCCACTTTTAATAAATGCTACCAAACGGAGAATTAAGGGTATGTTTGGTAACAGGCCTGTTATTAATAGTAACGGGATAAATAATCCCACCTAATTTGGAGCCTGATGTTTAAAGCTAAAATCTATCTATTGAGATTATTAATACTTATCTTATTTGCAACTAAACACGATACACTATTATTAATTATTCTATTCGACTATTAATCCGGGCTACCAAACGTGGGCTAAAGGTATTAAGTTGACGTTCATCATCAGCCGCACTGTCGAGAAGCTTCAAAATCAACTACGCTAGAATTTGGTTGAAGAACACTTGTGACATGGAAGTGATTGAAAATGTCCGACCCCGTGGGGAGCAGGCGCAGTGCGGAGGAGGTCATGGTGGTAAGTATGAGTGTAAATAAAAATTGATAAACTGATGAATCGAATCAAACCGAATCGAACCGATAGGTTCGTTTCCGTTTAGAATGGTAATGGTTCGGTTACGGTTTCAAATTTTGAAGAACCGATGACTAATAGTTTGGTTCGGTTTTTACTTTTTTTTCAAACCGAACAAAATCAAGATTTTATATGAAAGTTCTTTTATTTAGTAGTTAAATTAGTCGATAAAGTACATCAAAAAAAATTAACCGAACCAAATCGAACCATCTGATTTGATTCGATTTTATTTTTTAAAACTAGTCGTTCGATTCGGTTTCAAATTTTTCAAACCGATTACTAACAGTTTAATTTGATTTTTCATTAAAAACCGAATCGTTACGTAACCACGCCTTCGCCATTAAAAGTTTATAGAATGGCGAAGTGAATAGAGTAACAATGAAAATTAATTACTAACAAACAAGATTTTATCAGTATTTTTTTGTTCGTAAAGGAAGATTGGAATTCTGAAAATGAAAGATCGATGATTCGTTCAAATGCAGTTTCATAGCTACCATTAAGAACTAAGCCTATTATTTTAGCAGTGAGGGATTAGAGCGATGCTCTAATTCTCAACAACCAAAAAAATGAGCAAGAGCTGTGCATATCTCATAACTCCATGTCAAATAATATTGTAACCTACGGCTATGGATCTTCACCTCTCTAGTCATAGTCAGTCTACGCCTGCTGCCCCAGAATGCCACCCTCCTCAATCCCAGCCATTTGCTGCCACTGACTCGCCGCCGTAAGCGGCCGGGTATCCATGTTGAGTTGCGTAGAAACCAGGATCAGCAACGTACGGGACGCTGTAGGGGACGGCAGCATAGGAAGTAGTAGCATATGGATTCACATATGCCCTTGAGTCAACATAGTGGTGGTGGCTCGAGCTGCTGCTGCTGTAATCGACGTTTGCTGCTGTGTCACTGCGGTAGTCGTAGCCACCAAACTTGCTGCCACCTCGGTACCTGTGGGAACGACCGCCCCCGCCACCACCATCACCTGGGGAGTGAGATGATTTGCCGGCACATTCCTTCAGCCAAGCGGGGACTTGCTGCTTTGCCTCCTGCATCAGTGTCACAAGTGCCCTGGCAATGGGAAGATTGCTGTCGTTGAAGAAGGCTGTCGCCGCTCCATGTTTCCCAGCACGCCCAGTCCTGCCGATCCTGTGGACATAATCATCGATCGCCCTCGGCATGTCAAAGTTAATGACATGGGAAACATGAGGTATGTCCAGTCCTCTTGAAGCCACGTCCGTAGCCACCATGATTGGAGTTGCCCCGCTTTTGAAGGATCTTAAAGCTCGCTCCCTCTCCTACAAGTACAAATATCAAATACAGGCTCATCAAAAAAATAAATAAAAGTGTATCCTGTAAATTCAACCGAAACTATGGCGTCATTCTGCACACGTAAGACGACAAATTCTGCTGACCAGTTGCACTTTGTCACCGTGAATTGCAGTGGCCGGGAAGCCATTGCTAGTCAGCCAGGTTTCAAGGGAATCAGCGCCTCTTTTTGTCTCCACAAACACTAATGTCAAAGATTGCTGCATTAAAGCCAGATGAATAAAAAAGATGAAACGCCTTCGATAGTAAAATACGTCCAAGCAAAAACCCAAAAGTTGAGTTCTGATAAACAAATTGATCGGCACCATTACCTTGCCATACTTTCCACTTGCCCTCTGGGACTGAAGAAGTTCCATTAGTCGATTCCTTTTGTCCATATCCTCAACATGCTCAACCTTCTGTGAGATTAAATCTGTACTGGATCCAACTCTTCCAACAGATAGAAATACATAGTTTGAAAGAAAGTCTGAAGCAAGCCTCTGAAATTGGAAAAAATATATATATTAAATCAATAGATTCATAAACGAATCACACAGGAAAAGAGGATTAAGCCTAAATGCAACAATCTATGAATGCCAAGGCCAAGTGACACCAATTAATCGATGTACATCAAACCATAAAAGGATGAGAGACTCCACCACACAAGCAACCAGATGCAACCATTAAAAGTGTAGAGATAGGATTTGCCATTCAGGTGATGATGGCCACTCATTACATCTCGAGCATCAGAGATAAGCATTTGAACAGTTATACCAGCACTCGGTGATATTACTGATCACGTGTGTTTCCTCCAAATGCTCAACCACTGTCATACTTGAGACCTTTGTGCTGGCTCATGTGTGTTACAATTACTAAGTGATGCGAGAAGATAATTTGGTTTTTCCCTCCTCAAGAATTCAACAGAACTGAAAAAGATACAATAAATAAAAACATAGAGGTTGGACCTGTATTTCATCAGGAAATGTAGCACTGAAAAGCATTGTCTGCCTGCTGCCTGGAGGTGGCATATCTGTTTGCTGCACAATCTTACGAATCTGATGTTCGAATCCCATGTCCAACATTCGATCAGCCTCGTCTAGAGCCAGATATTTGATCTTCTTCAGTGAAACTCTGTCTCTTTCAATCATATCCACAAGGCGACCAGGAGTTGCAACTAAAATGTCCACACCTCTTTCAATGTTACGAAACTGCAAATCCACAAGCAGTCAAGCACACACAGGCTAGTGGCTCATATCATAATTATCTAACCATCCGTAAAAGAAACATATCATTCAGTTCGATATGATAAAACAAAAGATACTGCATGATGTACCAAAATATGAGATTATATGTACTAAAACTTAGCTTAGAGTAATGAGAAAGCCAAACATATGTTCAATTTTGTGTAACAAAATCATAGTCACATCATCATCAGAAAGAATTCACAAGCAATACCAATTTAGGAAATCACATAATACTAATCAAGTTAATTAAAAACACGAAGTCTAGTTTAATTAAATTTAGGGATGCGTTAATTCCTAAGGGTTGAAAAACAACAATGGTCATAGCCAAAAGGAACGATAAAAAAAACCTCAATAATGACAGTGGAAATAAAAAATTTCACCGTTGAAACTAAACAACAAACCTAATTCCCAATCAGAATCTATCTCACAATATAATTAAAAAACTATCAAACATAGAAGGAGCAAACCTTAACCCTGGAGAAATATATGACGCAGTTATTGCAAAACATTAATTTAAGCATGTGGTAAAAAAAAGAGGTAATAAGGTAGGAGGTAAATGGTCTGCTTATAAACTGCTGCCTACTGTAGTTCAAAATCCAAATCATTAGTCCCTGGTATAATTGAATATATTTGTTGATGAGGTCATACTTACTTTCATCTTTCGCAACAAGCATACATGAAAACATAGCCACGGAATTTAATTATGAACCGCAAGGCTTCACTAGCACATTAACTTCAAGCAAAAAGACCAGTCAAGAGATATATGCACCAGAAAGTCAAAGTAGCAATTGATTCGTAGTCAACACCACTACTAAAAAAAAAAACTAGCACAAGCCTTTCCCTCTCAAAGATATTGGTATGTAACATACTGGACATTAATTCTTATAACATCGTTCACAAGTGTATTAAACATAGCTTGGCCAAAAAAACAAGAAAATAATTATCACAAAAACAAAGCACTAATGACCATGATATAATACCCTCATGCAAGACAATCTTCATACTCTATACGTACTCGATAATGGTCAAACTTCTAAATCATAAAATTATTGTGCACTCAAAGTATACCAGGACAAACAATATTCGTTAACAAGCTCACCCATAACTATCATGCAATTCGTAACTAAGGGCATTAACTTTTCGGCTTAATTAAGGTTAATTTGTAATTTCATGTCCCTTTTGCCTCACAAAAACTAAGTTTGGCTTCATTTTAGCCGAAAAAGAACACATATTCAGTTTCCCCCAAGTTAAATACAAATCAGTGACTTAAAGATCGTAGAGAGGGCTCTAAAAAGCTTTCGAAGAACAGTGGAATTCACAGCATTCTTTTTATTTATAATGCATGGACAGCAAATAAAATAGAGACCCTCAAATAAAAGATACCATAGCCCCGACATGGGCCGATTGCCCAAATGGTAAAATGGGTGATGGAGAATCCTGATGATGCCCACATTGTGACTTCGAATCTTCTCATAGCTGAGTGTGTGAGTTAAAAAAACAAAAAAAAAACACTATAGAACTCAACTTCTCAGCTAGTGATCGCATCCAAACAGTTAGCTTGCTATGTGGGCCTCTTCTTCAGATCTTGTTCACAACCACATTCAACATCAAATGCAGTTTGGTCCTAGATTAATAGCGCCATGTCACCCCTTCTTCACCCCCACTCAATACTCTCTCATTAAACAAATGCATCATTTATAAAATAACATTAAATCAGGGACACACATCAGACAGTCTTGATATGTTAATACATATATAAAGTGACATTGCTGAAGCAAAGAAGCAAGCACAAACCTGCTGAACTATCGGCGCCCCGCCATAAACCACCACAGCCTTCAACCCTGTCTGGTAAGCAAACTTCTTAACCTCATCATGAATCTACCTCGCATGAACAACAAAAAGGCATCACCAAACCAATCACAACCATAACGAACCCCACAGAAATAACACATAAGAACCAAAACAATAAATGCCAAAAAATACACATTAAACAACAAAGTTTTCATCAAAACAGTGCAAAGTACCTGACAAGACAACTCCCTAGTTGGAGACAGGATGAGTCCTGTGGGACAAGCAACTCTAGCACCTCTGGGCATCACCGACCCACTAGACTGACCACTCAAAATCCCACATATAATCGGAAAGCAGAAAGCAGCTGTCTTCCCCGACCCCGTTTGAGCACAAGCCATCAAATCTCTACCAGCAACGGCTATCGGAATAGCATGCCTCTGCACCGGCGTTGGCTTCACATACTTACACTTCTTGATGTTCTCATTCAACGCCTTCCCCAAGTCAATCTCTTCAAACTTATCCACTGGCGGCGGCACGTTCTCGCCACTCGACTCCACCGGTATATCCTCGTACGCGTCGAAGTTGATTGCTTCCTCGTTGTCCTCTGCGTTCTCGCTCAACACCTCCAGCTCGTCAAACTTTTCAACCACAGCTTCAAACGGGTTCGCCTCCGGCACCGGGTCGTGAAACCCGTGGTGCTGACTCCGCCCGCGTCCGCCGCGTCCTCCTCGACCACGTCCGAGTCCTCGTGCGCGACCCACCAAGCCTCGGCCGAGCTGGCGACTGTTGCGGTGCCGTCCGAAGCGGGTGTCGAACGCATACGGATCCTCGTGAAACCGGTGTCGCGACTCGTCGACGAAGCTGTTGGGACGGAGATGCGGAGGGACGTATGAAGCTCGAGGAGGCCGAGCCCCGCTGTGAACCCCATCATCCACACGATCGCTCCAGTACATTGCCATCACCTACCTCACTCTACTTCCTCAGACCCAGAAACTCAACCACCTAACGATTACCCGAACCCAACCTAGAAATCGTACGGATCAAAATCCTAGAGACCCAAAACAGGCCACAACCCAGGAACCAAAACACACCCAAAAAAAAAGATTGCTGCCACCTACCACCAAAAAGCACCCTCAGACCCACGAAACCCTAGAAACGGAGGATTGTAAAAATGCGTCCTTTGAAAAGGGTCGCGGCTGGGTTTTGAAGATACGAGAGCGTAGATGAGGAAGAAGAAGGTGAGGAGGCTTGCATTGAGGTGTTGTGTACGGATTGGCTGGCTGGCTGGATTCAGATTTTTTGTTGCTGCGCTGCGAACTGGTTATCGAAAAAGCTGCGAAATGGCGAGGTAATGATGAGTGTGCTTTTCCCAGTATGAGAGAGACATACAGGTAGCGTTCGCGATACCAGACCCAGTATTGCTATGTACAGTAGAGAAACAATGTATTTAGCGATGAAATTTCGCAGTCTCGTCGCTAATAATGATAATGCGTTTGGTAGAAGCGAACTTATCACTACGAATATCAGTTGTAATGTATGTGTGTGACCTGGCAAAGGTGAAACAAAATGAAATTTACAGTTTCTGTACGTGGGAGTGGAGCGTGGGACACACGATCTACGTTTTACTTTTATTGCAATTCGGCCCGTTGGTAGAGAGAAGATTTTTAATTGAGTACTTATAGTTTGGGTTAAAGTTTTGGATGTTCTATATTAAAAATGAAATTACATCTTATATATTAATATTGGTATTTGACGCTCTAATTTACTCCACGTGTCCTACTGATGGTTTAAGATTGAAATGAATAGTTTAAAAATATATTAATATTGGCTAAAATAAATATGCAAATATTTAATGTAATTTTTTAAATTTCATGTAAAATATAAAATAAAAAAATTATTACTAATGTAAAATATTTTTTTATGAATTATGTTAGAGAAATAAATAATTAAACTGTTCCAGATTCAACAAATTCTATAATTTAATCTGGTATGTTCAAAATAAAAATAAATTTAAAATGATGCTTTCAAAGCTGAAGATAAATGCAAGTATCTCACTCTTAAATCAAAACAAATAAAATCCCAAAAATATATACTTTCAATTTAATTTCCCTATACAAAAAAGTTAAAAATCAATTCCAATACATGCGACATGTTCTGGTTTGAGGTTTTAGCACTAAAATGAAGTGTGTGTTTCATTATTCGGCGTAATTATGAGTTCGAACACAATGAGAGTTGGATCTCACAAGCATATGAAATTTGACACATCAAATTGAAAGACACACTTAAATTCCTCGTAATGAAATACTAAAATATGATTAAGTTTCAACTTAAGACACGTAGCAGACTTGAGTACTTACATGAGGCCACCATTCAATGCCTTCTTTTTCTTAAGCTTTACTCTCAATTTTTTACCTTCGTGAACATCCAAAATCATTTGAATCAGATATTCCACACACAAGAGTACATTCGAAAGACATTATAGTCATAATTTCCGTTCAATGTAAATGTTTGTGTAATGTGAATGTATTTGTGTGATGGCCAGAAGTGACAATGTTATAATGTATAAAAATGAATAGTTTTAAAAATAATTGTTCCATTTCTGAAATTATTTAATTTTAAAATATTTTAGATAATTTTTTTACATCTGATGAAAAATAACCGGAAACTAGCAGAAAAATTCACAAGAATCCTTTTCCATAGCCACAAAATGGCCGCAAATCTACCAAAAAAAATGCAGACAAATCTCATTGTCCGGAAATTGGTTTGAAGGTTTGGCAGGAAAGTGACCGTAAACTAGCCATATAATATTATCAGCAGTGCCATGCATTCCGATCAACAATGGTTGGCTAAGAAACTGAGTGCCGAAACACATTTTCATGTGGTTTTTCGGTCAAAATTGTGGTTAGAAAAATCGAATATTTTGTTTTGTAGTGAATTGTGACATGTATTTTGAAGCGTGCTATTCTTGTGGGATCGATCATGATTTATCATATTTTTAATATCTTTATATTTTTATTTATAAAACACTCATAACAATTGTGTTATTATCAAATGACCTCATAAAAATTCATTAAAAGTTTTGAAAAAGACAAATCTAAAGCACTCATTAATCATGATTACAAAGTTATTGACAACAGCCCACACAGGAGCACTACAAAACCAAAAGAGCTTCACGCAGGTAAGAATTAAGATGAACAAAATTCAATTTGGGCTAATTGTCCAAAGCCCAATTAACAAAAGCCCATTAGAACACTCACTACTTCCACTACAGAAAACACTAACGCCGCACCTCATAAAATCCACCGCCACGATTGCTGCTGACGAGGATGCCTCAAACTAGGGTTTTAGCGCCTTTAGTGGTTTTGACTGTTACTCAAATCTCGTACCCCACAAAACTGAATCGTCAGCGATTAGATTTTGCGGTCTGGCGGCGGCTGCTTCCGCATTGTTCACATCGCATCACCTCAGTTTTTTATTTCTAGGGTTTCCCTAAATCTTGATGCGTAAATATATCCCAAATTTATTTGGTGTTTCAAGTTGTGGCCGCCACGCCCGACATCAAACAGTCTCTAAAACTTCCACCTTTCTTTGATCTGTCCCGTAAACCGCCTTCTGCTCCGGTTCTGACAGTTGGGGTTCACAGCCTGATTTCTGGGTCAGAAGTGAAATTCGGGATTTTTGTTTGCATCAAGGAGATTAGCGTTTAACAGGTGTGGTTGACTGTTTTCTTGATTTTGATTTGATGGAGTCTTGTTATGAATGGAATCTGGGTGATAGAATCTTGTAATTTTATCTGCTTTGCTGAGGCCCTGTCGACTGCTTTTTGTCGTCTCATCTGTTTTGGACTTGTAGAATTTCTCATGTAATTGGATTTAAATCGCATCTGATTGCCAGGATGAGTTTTCCTGAGTCCCAGTCTCCATTTGTGCCGCCTGGATTGGGCGCTAGTAGTGATGCAATCCAAGTGAGTTTCTGGCAGCAGTATTCAATAAATAATCAAGATTACAACAATAATGCCAAGTTTCAGCAACCGCGTCCTCCTAAGAGGCCAAGAGAAGAAGAGAATCAATCAGACAATGTGGTAATTGTGCCTCAGAGGATGCCTTCTTCTAGCATTCCTGTCAACAAAGGAATCACCAACATTTTCTTCAAGACTCGTGTTTGTGCCAAATTTAAACTCGGGCTTTGTCGCAATGGGGAGAACTGTAATTTCGCGCATGGTGTTGAGGACTTGAGACAACCTCCACCTAATTGGCAAGAACTTGTTGGCGGGAGGGAAGAAGATCGTGGGTCTGGGAATTGGGATGATGAGCAGAGAATTGCTTTGAAGATGAAGTTGTGCAAGAAGTTTTCTAACGGAGAAGTCTGTCCTTATGGGGACAGGTGCAACTTTCTGCATGAGGATCCCAAGAGGCTTAGGGATGATTCTGATTCTGTAAGGTTTAGGGAGAGTTCAGCAATTCATATCGGGAGTAAAGTCAATACTGCAGCGGGGCATGGAAGCGGATTGGATCTCGCTGATGCGAACCTTTTTAATACTGGTTCAGACGCTTACAGAATGAATGTAAGAATTGAGCATTGGAAAACAAAGCTATGCTGTAAGTTTGAGGCAAATGGTTTTTGTTCATTTGGAGATAAATGTGGCTTTGCTCATGGAAGAGCAGGTATGCTTAATGTCTTACTTGTTTTGCTCAAAATATGCTTGCTAGCATCATGTATGGGGAATGTTGTTAAACACAGTTTTGAAGTCTGAATGCTTTACATAGCAGAATTGCAGGGGCCTGTCGTCCGACCTGAGGGAGAGTTAAGAAGTTGTGGGGCTTTTAATACGTCTATGAACCCTGTTGTTGGCCCGCCAAATGATATATCCTCAGGGATTGTGGACAATGCAATATTAAATGAGGAACAGACGGGAAAGAAGGATTTTTCGAAGCTGAAAGGATCAAAGAAGATTAATCGTATCTATGCTGATTGGATCGATGACTTGCCACTTGATGCACCTTGACTTATTGGCAACAGAGAGCCAGATTTTTCGAGCGTTGAGTTGCTTTGGATTGCCCCTTTTATATTTGGGGAAGTCCTGCTGAAGTTTGTTTTGATTTTCTTTGGTTCCACATGTATGCGTTCAGTTCATCGTTTGGTTGAGTAGAAATTATGGTCTTGTTAGAATCTGACTAGATTCAGTAGGGTTGTGAGATAAATGATCCAAGTACTTGTAATCAGCCAGTGCTGTTTGCATTTGATTGGTGAATAATATAAATTCGTACAAAATTCTTTCTAATGTTGGCCCAGAGTTTCTTCACTCTATTTTTTACCTGTAGTAATGGATCTCTTTTTGTCATTTTTCTGTTTTTATTGACTACAGGATAATAAGTGTAAGTGTCCAAGATCTTTTTATGGAGATAGAGAGCAGAAATTCTTGAAACATGGAACTGGGTGGAAATCCTCAAAGGATGAATCGTGTTCACCAATTCTACTCGGGCATTTTTTTAGTAGCATCGCCCCAGCATGTTCCTTCACCATACAGCTGGTCCCAGCAATTTTGAAGATGATAGCAACTGATTTAGGCCACATTACATCTGTGCCGCAGACTTGTAAGCAGTGCACACCCTTTTGGATTTCATGAGTTGATGCACCTCATTATTCCGGTATAAGCACATGCTTCTGTGCAAGTTGTACAGACAATGACTTCAATTTACCTTATTGATGTTTGAAGGGAAAACTATGTGCTGCCATTTGATGTGGGGTTCACCGCAACCGTTGATGGAGAAGGGTTGGAACTTGGAAGATACATTGCATAATCAGGTTTTCTTGATGTGCTCTGTTTACTTATTTGATAGTATTTTAGTAACTGGTTTCAGCATAGTTTCGTGGAGCGCATCTATTTGACCTTCAGGAGGTGATGAAGTCAATTGTAACCCGGGCCTTGAGAGGGGACAAATAATTTACTTTGTGCTAGCATGTCAGTTCTTTCTCTTTCACTTAGCCTTCCAACCTTCGTTATTGCTCCTCTCTTTCAGATGATAACTATTCCAGCGGTATATATTCATTTTGCTAAAACAGTGAATAATTGGTTGCGCCAAAGCTAAAAATCTTCTACTAATTGATTTTGTACATGGAGAGCTTACCGACATGTATCATACAGTGACATATGTATGCACCTTCAGTAGAAACGAAATGTACTTTAGCTAAGATCTAGCGTATTTTTAGCAGCCTGGTCTAACACCATTGACCTTCCAGCATTTTGAATACTTTAATTCTAAGCTTATATCTTCGACCGTGAATTCAAACATGTAGTAGTGGAAGCTAGCTAGTAGTTGACTTTCCTTGAAATTATTTGAGTACTTTACCAACAGATTGTGCCCATGTGATTGTAGACCTTGCTAAAGCATCATTGGGGTCGATGCACTTCTTCGCAAGAGGATCATCGCTTGGCAGCAGTCCTTGCAGTTTGTCTGCGGCAATGACAACCATGTTCGAGCCCCTCATTAACAGAATGTTTATCGCGATTCTCAAAAGGTTCTGACCTCCTTTTATGTCCTTTCTGTTCAGTGCTGTGATGGCAGGAAATACTATGTGTTCCATTGTTGCATTGTCTGGGAGCAAAACCTCAAAGCCCTGTGAAAGGAACAAGTTTGCATTTACTTCATTGTATCTTTGTTATTGTTTTTTTTTTTATAAAAAAAACAGAATATATTCATACATATTTTCTGATATTGGATTTGCAGAAGTGCACCTGGTTTTGTAACTTCTCCTGATAAAATCCGGCCTTCATGGTTGCATAAGTCGAAATGAGGCCTATTCGGATGTTACTTCCGGCTTCTAACGGTTTCAAATTGGCAGCCTTTAATTCTCTCGCAACACATTCACCCAAATGAAGGAATGGCAGGGAACAGCCCTTGGATACTTCATTATACCAAGAATGCGACAGATGACAAGGCATCACTATGCACCGGGCTCCAGACCTCTCAAGAAATTCCCTTTTACGCCTCAGGTTCTCAATAATGACACCATTAACTGTAGCTCTATCATGCTGATCTCTTACATCATAGAACGAAGAAACAAGATTGTGGCGTGGGAATTCCCTGCTTAAACCCGGGTCACTGCACACAATGAATGGCACACATTCATTTCCATGCCTCGAACTCCACCAAACCAGCTTTTCCAGAAAGATGAGTGTCGAAAATACGGAGACCCCGCCAATAATACCAATAGTGTTATCAACTCTGCCAAGCAAGGAGCTTGTGGCTGCATATCCTGCACTCTTCTTCAGCTCAGGTGAGCTACGCTCGCCAGTATGCATTGAAATCGTCACAGCACTGCAACTACTTGATCTGCTTTTGGCTTGACAAAAAGTTGTGTTGCAGGAGAAGCTTGGCGGAGGGTTGAGAGCATACATCCTGAAGCAGCTGCTGGTTTAACATGGAAGTGAAGCTCTCATCTTGAAACCGGGTATGTTAATCTGGGACTCACTCTTCTCCGTGACCTTCTAATTATATCAAACATTTGAAAATGTATATAAAAGTTACTTATGTGAAGCTGATTGGAAACAAGTGATTGTATCACTTGGGGCCCAAAACAGATGAACAAATAAACTGACGGCACCCGAAGGCGCAGCAATAGCATCAACCTTGAAAGGTGAGGTAGAATCCAACATCAGGGATAGCAGATCTTTGTTGAATTGCAATATTTAAATATGGCCTAAGACTGATGGTGGGGGTTGGGCTTATTCTGTGTGCACATGTATCTATCAAAAGATGCCCCCACACATCAGTAGCTCATAGATGAAGCTACATGATTGCCTCCCCTATGTCCATCTTTGTCACATTAGAAGACTTCTATTTTGGATGACACTTTTAACCATAGGGATGAGTCGAAATCACCATTGTCGGAGGATATCTTACCTTAAGATAGCAGTAGCAGTCTAGTGCAGAATGCACTCAGCCTCCATTCCCATATAACATCTGCCACCTATTGATAGTGCCGAGATTAATCCAACTTTGTTGCAGCAGCTCAACTGAGGCCAACGTCATGGTTACAGGCTTCTGAGTCCTGCAGGTAAGTTCCGAATTGTCATCTATAAGTACAATGAAAGATTTTTATCCTTACTGACCCACCCTTTTCACTTTTCGAAATAGGTTTCGCCTTGGTTGGTGCAGAATCTTCTGTTTACACCTTTTAGATGAACTTTCCGACAAGTTTGAGTGTCCTTAGAGGTCTGAATTCACATGGGACTTCCGAATCCCGCACCGGTCATGTGCATACATCATGCCAACTTTCATGAGTTTACCAATACAGGTGACCATCCTCTAGTTATCGACAGGTCAGGTTCTGGTTGTTAATAATCACCTGTCATGAATGATGATGCTGGGATCATGTACTGGAAGGTTCATGTCTTTTACCAATCAGTAGCCCACTGACTTTTTAACATATTTGTTTGTTGAGTTATGTCTTGCATCATTCTTAAGGAAGTCTTAAGTTTATAGAAATTTTGTTTAATTAAGATATTCTAACATTTAGAAATCCTAGTCTTATTAGGATTAGAAATCCTAATCATGTTAGATTAGAAATCCAATTTGTTTTAGGATTTTTCTGTAATCTATATAAATCTAGTCAGAGTTTATTTGAAAGGCAGATTAGAAAGTCATAAATTCTCTCTTGTAATTCTCTTCTTTGAAGTAATAAGATCATTTGCCTTTGTCCGTGAACGTAGGTCACTACGATCGAACCACGTACTTCATGTGTCTTCGTTTATTCTCATTCGTTGTTCTAGTCAATATTTCGCTGCCCTACTCCAACAAACTGGTATCAGAGCGTAAGGTGTCCTGATGGTGACTTCATTGCGATTTGACATTACATCTTTTGATGACAAGAACAACTTTGCGACATGGAGAATGAAGATGAAGGCTTTGCTGCAGCGTGGGGAATAGTGAGAGTTTTTGGACGGTAAATATCCCGAAGATATGATTTCTGCAGAGATTGAGGAGATGGAAAAAGGAGAGCTTGGAGCACTCCAGTTATCCTTGAAGGGTGAGGTTCTTCGTGAAGTCTCAGATGCAGGAACAACTAAAGAATTATGAGATAAAATTAGATATCTTGTACAACAAGAAGACGTTAACCGGTCGGTCGTACTTGAAGAATCAACTTTTAATCTCAGGTTGAAAGAAGATAGTTCCTTACGAACTTATATGAATGAGTTTAACACTTAAAATGTATGAATGAAGATTTTAAGGATGAAGATGTGACCATCTCATTGTTGTGCTCTCTACCTGAATCTATGCGAAGTTTCGTGAACTCTATGTTACATGGTCGAGATACATTAACATTAGAGAAGATAAACTTAGCACTATAACCTTTAAAAGTATTTGGTTGTCTTAGGTATTAACATGTTGGTGATGGAAAGCTTGAGCCGAGAGATCGGAAAGCTATCTATTTGAGACATGCTAGTGGAGTTAAAGGTTACAAATTATGAGATCCTACTTCCAGAAAGTCGATAGTCAGTAAGGATGTTAATTTTGATGAATATGTTTTGTTTAAACATGCTGAGAAGCATGTAGAAATTAGCAGTGAAGTGAATGAGACTCGTCTTAAGGTGGAATTTGAAATTGAAACATCAACAAAAGCTCCAGAGATAGTTGGCGATCAGTCGGTGACTGATGAAGCTGTGAATACTAACAGAAGTTTAGAGACTATATGGGCTTGCGGTAGAAATTAGAGTTCCGGAAAAACACGGATACTCTAACTTTGTTGCTTATGCGTTGACAGTTGCTGAGGAGATAGGAGAACATTCGACCTATTCAGAAGCTACTAAATGCGCTGAGTCTGTCCAATACTCAATTGCTATGGTTGAAGAGATTAATTCTCTTCATAAGAACCAAACCTGGGAGTTAGTACCTTTACTTCAAGGCAAACGAACAGTTGGCAAAGGCGTCGAGAAGGATCTTTTGAAGTTGGCATGATGCAAGCCAAGGTGAAATTTGTTGAGTTATGTCTTGCAACATTATTAAGGAAGTTTTGAGTTTATAGAAATTTTGTTTAATTAGGATTTTCTAATAATTAGAAATTCTAATCTTGTTAGATTAAAAATCCTATTTGTTTTAGGATTTTTGTATAGTCTATATAAAATTAGTCAGAATTTATTTGAAAGGCAGATTATAAAACCATAAACTATCTCTTGTATTATATTCCTTGAAATAAAAAAAATTCTTGCCTTTGCCCGTGAACATAGATCACTACGATCGAACCGCGTAAGTCTCGTGTCTTCGTTTATTCTCATTTGTTGTTCTAGTCAATATTCTGTTGCCCGACAAAAGTTTTTGGCGCTAACTTTCTGATGCCTGCCACTGTAAGCTTTTTTTTTTCCAATTTTTTTTCTATTAAATGTAAATTATATTGCACACACCCGACTACCAGATGATTCAAACTCTGAACATGAAAATTGTTAGGATTCACCCATCACCTTCTATACCATCAGACCACACCCCCTGATGACAAAAACAATTGCCTGTCACTGTATGCTGATTTACTTGTTAATCTAAGCAGTGACTGTGCAAACATCATGGAATTTTCTCAAACATTCACCTTTTTTCCCCCAGGTCTTGCTCTCGATTATTGTGCCATCAGTGTCTCGACACTCTGACAAGACTTTGAACCCATAGGCGAGTGACACCCTCTGAGTCTCTCTAAGGTACATTCTAATGATGATGTTTTCATTTGCAATCCGATACTAAAAGTCCTCAGACTACTGACCAGGGAGACATCAGTGTAAAAATTTACTGTCATCATATGATGCCAATGTTTGAAGAATCTTTCTTTTAAAATCTGGGGCTATTAGATGTCATTGTTGTGTTCGATCAGCTCCCTATCCTACTTTTCTACGAGCTGGTTGATTGCGTTGCAAATGTCCTGACACAACATCTACCGTTTTCGTCCAGACTGTAACATCATTCTATCATATGGTCCTCCCCTGTATTATTGTATTACAGTCCGTTATGGGGTTATCTTGTCTGAGTTTTCGTAGCGAAATCCTCTTTTGGATCCTCCATTTTTTCTTGTTTAGCTATTGTCAGTAACATAGTTAGGGAGGGAGATTTGAAGACAATAAGGTGTTGGTCTAGTGATATTGGGTGTTGTCTAACAAATAAATACGCTGGAGGTGCGCGTGAGCTGGCCGCAGTGAGTATGGACGTACACTATCAAGGTGGAGGGGGTGTGCGGCCTCCGACCCCCAAGGGGGAAATGGAAAACCACTACTGATCCTCTTAAAAAATAAAAAAAAGAGATTTGAAGACGACTGCAGCTTGATTAGGAGTTGAGGCAACATGTTTTGCCGACATTTTCTATCAGCAGAATGTCCGAAACAATTAAGTATAGCATTTGAACAATTCTCGTAGACAAACACATCATGACCTACTCAAAACTGAAGTGGTCCTTGTCTTGGTTTAGTATTCTACTTGTCTTGTCTTGGGCAGTGTCATGAGATTTTTACAACATGTTTTTTTTTTTTTCTACAGGATTACAACAAATGAAGGAGTTCTTGTCATGATAGGGTGAACTTGTTGAAGTTGCTTATAGTGTGTTGTGGTACCAAATAAAAATTTATAATTAAAATTTATACAGTAATAAGTCAGGATCAAAATTATGAACGCACATTCTAATAGATTCTAGTCAAATGGAGAATAAATTGGAGGGTTTTTATGACTGATAACTGATCTTAAATGTATGATTAGACGATTCATCGTTTAAGGCTAATTTTCTTTACATTTTCATTTTTTAAATGTATATTTTATAATTAATTATTGAATATAATATGGATATATATAACTCCGAATCGTCCAATTAATCTTGACCTAGTCATTGATTGCCAGACATTATGTTCATCGTCTGACACTGCCTAGCGCTTTTTAGAACATTAATTCTAAAAATGCGATTAAATAAAGATCTGTTCAAGTAGAGAAAGCTCTAATTCAGGGTATTCATAATTAGGTTTTTCTCCGATCAATGACCATTAGAAGTAATTTCATTCATTCACTATGCATAACCCTTAGAACAAATAGGTATGTGATAAATTGGATGTTGTTTACGGCAAAAATACGTTTTGGCTGTATTTGAAGATTCGATTTTTAATGTCATGATGAAAAAAGACAGTTCTTTACCAACTCATATAGATAAATTTGATAAAATCATCCAGGTCTTAAAATGTATGAATGAGGATTGAGATGTAGTCTTCAAACTTGTTTTGCTGTCTATCTAAATTTATGTATAATTTTTGTGTACATTATCTCATGTTCTAGAATGAAGTAAGTAATATTATCTGAGTAGATGTGAGGAAAATTTGGGGGAGGGGAATTGTGATGAACACGTAGAGAGTTTTGTTGTTCGAGCAAAATCTTCTCAAAAAATGTAAACAAGTAGTGACGTCTAGGGGATGGTCGCGGTTCAATCCTAGGAAGGATGCTAGCTCAGTAAAGTGTTTATACTATCATCAAATGTATCACTACAAGTTTGAGATGAACTAAGGTTAAAAAATTATAATTAAAATTTATAAAGTAATAAGTTAGGATTAAAATTATGGACCACATTTTAATAGGTTTAGTTAAATGGAGAATACATTGGAGGATTTTTATGACTGATAACTATGGGAGAGTATTGTTTAGTGAAAACTGATTCAGAGAACTGATATAACTTAACCGAATTAATTCAGTTTGGTTAATTTGGGCAATCGATTAATTCGATCAAAAATTGAAAAAAAATTTAGGTAGTTTGGTTTGATTAATGGAAGAGAAAGTTTGGGTTCTGTTCATTTGGTTAACCGAATTAATTAAAAAAATTTATTAAATAAAAAATAAATTATATATATAAATATATTTATTTTTAAAATATATTTATTTTGTTTGGTTAATTCAGTTAATTTTGGTTCATTAGATATTTAACCGATAATTGAATTAACCGAATAATCTGTTAACCATATAATTGGTTTGGTTATCGTTCGAGACTTTTATAATTTGGTTTAGTTAACCGATCAACAATTAGGTTAGGTTACCGACAGATGCTCTCCCCTACTAATGAACACACAAATAGTTTTGTTGTTCGAGCAAGATCTTCGCAAAAGACATTAATAAACATGTAATGACGTTTTAGGGGATGGTCACAGTTCAATCCTAGGAAGGATGCCACCTCAGTAAAGTGTTTCTACTATAATCAGATGGATCACTATGACCTTCACTTAACACAAAGAAAAAAATGAGAAAAATTCTAAGAGTTCTGCTAGTTTAATTGAAGAAAAGTTTGAGGGGGCTAGACAATGTCCTTTCCTATTGTTTTTTATCATATGATCATTCATGCCCAGAATTAATTTTCCACAATACATATACCTATCTTATCTCCATTCAAAGATTGGTTCATGATATATGAGTAAAAGAACGTTTGTCAATGCACAATGCTATATTCTTGAAATATGTAATATCCAGATTAAATATCATCATGGTGAATGAGAACTCTTTCAAACGTTTGACATATTTCTGATTTGAAAAAAAAATCTTATTTTTCTAATTAGCTGGATCGTAGCAGCTATAAATTTTCTAATGCGGGTAAAACTTTCAACGTCAAAAAGGGCTCCAAGATAGTGTCGAAAGGAAAGCAAAGCAGGGGCCATATGTTCTTCACGGAAGCATAAATGCAAGTTCAGCTGATGCAGCTGTGGATTATCTGTTCGATAATACTTAATTGTGAGATATGTGGTTTGGTCAAATGATCAAGAGAGCGATGAATTTATTGACTAACATGGTTTGCTCTTTAGCGATATAATAAGGCCACTTGATATTTACAAGTATTGTGTGTTAGGATTCACTGGAGACAAAAATTATGAGCATTAATCTTAATCTTCGAAGCCTGAGGCGGTGCATCAGCAGCGTCAGGGTCCTCTCCTTATTCCGTTAGCACTCTCCTTAACATTTCTTGAGTGCGACACTGCTCCTTTTTCTTTAACTCCTAAAATAACTCTCTTGTTTTTAGATCTTTCATGTCATTGAAGCTCAACCTGTCATAGCACGGCTGTCGTTTTTTAGTATTAAAGATGCTCATATATCTAACCTCATCAATCTTAGTCCTTGTTAAGAATTACTTGCACAACCCCACAGTTGAACTTGACATGGTTAACTGGGTTAGACTAACCAAGAAAAACTCAAAAAATTAACTAATTAAAAGAAACAAAAATAAATTATTGAAATTAAAAATTAAGTTACCTCTTAACAAGTGTCCTTGTTTAACGTTTTAGTCTTGACGATACCTAAACCGTGTCAAGGTAGTGGAGCTTCATCCCATGGCCACCATCGTGCAATCCATCCTTTTGCTTCAGTATAATGTCATCTGACTTTTTCTTAATTGCAACAACAAGTTTCACATAAGCAATTATAAAGTAAAACTCGCCTAAGATAATACGCAAATGGACGTTATCATTTTTTCATCCATCTTAAGCACATGGAATCTGCGAAAAAAGGTAAGCAATTCACTTGCACTACAACATTCTTCATAACGTACTCCCTAAGGTTATGCATGAGAGAGGTTAACCAATTAAAGATTAGTACAAATCAGCCTAAGTGGTCCCGGTTGTGCTGCTGTAGTAGAGAGTTCAATCTAGGTTAATTAGCTCACAGTTATTTTGCTCACGTAAACCTAGAGTATGTTTATTCATAAATATGCACATCGTCTATTTATTTGCTACTCGTTCAACTAGTATACACCCTAAGCCTCACAACTAAAGCAACGATAAGAAATCATCAAACTAAGCAAGTGATTCATTAAAATTGTCATGAACTAAGTAATCATTTATTTGAATCAAAATAAACATATCAACAAAATAAAATTTTATTAACACAAATATCTCACAACATAACCTGAATTACACAAGAAATTTAGCCAATAAAGGCCATATGAAAGAACATAATCAAATGTAAAGGTGTTATATATCCTTAGAAACTGACATTTTCTCTGACAAGAATGTTGTCTCTTGTCGTTCTTCACTGTTGGCTTAGAACCCAGGTCCCTAAGTGATGTAGCATGGAGATCATATGATTGTACACACTAAAAGAGAAGATAGAGACCTCCTTATTTATGATAATCACGACTACTTAATTTCTTTTGATGAATATCTTATGAGAATCTGATTTAGATTCAGATCGACTTGTAAGCTGATAGAAATTAGATTTTGAATATGAGATGGATTAGAAATTAAATCTGACCATCGACTGATCGTCCAGCTAACAGAAAATCTACTGAGAATTATATCACAATTTCATTTGAAAATTTGTAGATTATATTTTTTGAATCATCAAAATCGGACTTCAGATGTAAAAATAATGGCCCATGAAAGTTTATAATGTCAATTTGAAATTAACTTAAATTTAGAAACAGGGCGCATCACGTGTATGTGTACGCCTTCCCACGCGCTCGGCTCTTGCTCGCAGCAGGTGCTATGTCGATTTTTTGGCTTCTTTCTTCATGATGACACATGCCTGTTCTTTTTATGTCACCCGCATGTGCGGCTACTGCGCTCAGGCAGATGCATTCTTTAGTCATTCGGTCTGATTTTGTTTGTTTTTTCTCTAAAAAACTCATTAACACATTTTCGTACTTTAGACATAAAATAAGCCTAAAATAGAAATTCTCACTAAAACTATTAAATAACTACTCTAGAATGGTTAAGAATTAGATGAGTTAAGTACATAATGGACTGAATAATTTAGTTTCTTTGAAGACAAAAACAAAATCAAGAAGGAGAAGTAGAGAAACACAAGGCAAGACTTATTGTTACAGGTTACAAGCAAAGACATGGAACTGAAAATGATAAATTATTCATCCAAGTTGCAAGAATTGATACTGTTGGACTTCTAATAGCACTTGTGGGACAAAATAAATGGCATTTTTTTTGAAATAGATGTTAAATATGCTTTCTTTAATGGCTACCTTGATAAAGAAGTATACATTCAAAAACCACCTGGCTATGTCGAAAGAGGTCAAGAAGATGAGGTATATGCTATGGAAAAAACCTTACATGACTTGAAATAAGCCCTGCAAGTTTGGAACAAGAGAATTAATGAGTACTCTCGAAAGATTGGTTTCATCAAGAATCTATATGAAAATGCCTTATATGAAATGTGATACACTGGTCGTATGTCTTCATGTTGATGATATGATTTTCACTGAAAAATACCTAACTTTAAATTTTGAGTTCAAGAAGGCAATGATAAATGAATTTGAGATGATAGACATCGGTGAAATGTCCTACTTTTCTTGAAGTTGAAGTTAAATAAATGAAAAATGGGATGTTCATCGTCTCACAGAGGAATTATAACACAAATTCTGATCAAGTTTAGAATGAAAGATTGCACATTGAAAGCTACATCAATTAAACCATGAATGAAGCCTAAAATTATGCTAATAATGAAGAGTCAATGAATCCAACAATACTAAAAGTCTAATGGGAAGTTCACTACCAGACTTTAACTCCTTTTTAGAAATGGTTTTTCGGATATGGGGACACCTGTAAAAGAATTTTGGGATGATTTCGGGACATGGGTGGTCGTATTTTGGGAAAAAAATGAAAAACCCTATCTGCACTGAGCCATTTTGGGGTAGTTTCGCTTGCACTTTTTTAATTTCGGACAAGTTGAGGGGAGATCGAGAAGGTATTTTAGAGTGCTTATTTTCGAGGTTTTGGAGGGTCTTTTGCGGGGTTCAGGTTTTCAGGTCACTAGAGGACTGCTTTTGGGGTAAAAAATATGGAGGGTCTGCAGAGGAGATCTTTCGGGCCACTTAAAAAATGATAAATTGATCAATTGGAAGTGCACTGATAAATTCGCAATAAATTTGATCAAGTTGGACGCAATACCAAGCTAAGTCACACCCTAATGATGACTAGCTGAATTAAATAAAACTTTTTTATCATTAAAAATGAAGTAATCAAAATGGCAGAAATTGTCAAAAAAGTAAAATAAAATGCACACACACATCCCTTAATTACCATAAAACAACACTGTGATAAATGAACAAATAAACAAAAAAATGTACATAAGCGGAGACATGAAAGCGCTGAAAAATTAAGCACCTCAACAATCAATTAATTTTTTCTCTCTCCGCCGTCCCTCTTGAAAATCCTCTGAAAAAACATGTGCAAAAGTCACCCAAAAATTTATTTTCAGATGGTTTTAGTGGGTCTCTTTCAGGGCTTATTTTGGTCCGCAAAAAAAATCTGGTAGCAGTTTTAGGTATTTAACTTTTAAACAGCTTGACATTAAGTACTCAGTTGGAGTGATTAGCCGCTGCATGGAGAAATCAAAACAAGATCACTTTAGTGTGGCTACAAGAATTTTGAGATATGTGAAAGGAATGGCCATCCATGGTTTGTCCTCTACACATTCTCAAAATTCTAAATTGATTGACTATTCAAATAGTGACAATGGAGGAGATCTTGATGATCAGAAGAGCATTTTCAGATATGCATTTCATATTGGATCAATTGTATTTGCATGATGACAGATGCATGCACATAGGTATATTTTCAATGAGATATACCATTTAGAAGAAGGACCTACAATAATTTTTATGCACAACCACTCAACAATCTCATTGGCAAAGAATCCAGTGTCACATAGCCAAACCAAACATATAAACATCAAATATCGTTTTATTAAAGAGAAAGTGAATAACAAAGTCGTTGAGATTATACACTACAAAACTGAAGATTAGTTGGCGAATATATTTACCAAAATACTGAAGATAGACGTAATACACAAACTCAAGCAAAAGTTAGGAATATTTGAAATCGGGGATAGAATAGCAAACCCATAAATATAATTTCTATTATTTGATTGGTGAATTAGTTGGGGGAAACAAATGATTTTCATATTCACCAAACCATAAGTAGATAGCCTAAACATGGGGAGCTCATTTTGTAGTGTGTAAAAGCTCTTCATCACATTTGTAGTTTACATAGTGAACAAAAAAACAAGAACATCATTATGAAATCTTCCTTTCATTCTTTTTCTAACAGAAGCTCATTGCGGAAGCAAGCCATATAATAAAAGCAACAATTGTGTGCTTTAAATTTTTAGTGTGAGTTCATTACTACCTACACTCGACAACTTCAAACAAGTGGCCTAAACTGGAATTGACTGGTTCTATGGACGTAAGCAGGCTAATTAAGTTATTACTAAATGAGAACAATATATGGTGATGGTATAGCAGATATATGTGCCTTATGAGCACATCTGGTCCTCACACTCTCGACAAGGACTTTCGATGCCTAGAGGGCTCACCAACTTGCCAGACAAAAAGCATGGTCTCAAGAAATGCAAGAACGATCCAAGGAATCTCGGTTATACCCAAGCCTTCAGTCCTCCTAGAAGCATTATTCAAGCTGCTTGCCAAATCAAGATTTGTAAGAATATGCAAGCTTTTAGCCGGCTATGTTTTTATAGGTCAAAGTCGACTTCGAATATTGCACATTGAGTTTCATCATCATATAACACTGAAGACTTAATAATTGCATGCATGTTTGGCCGTCTGCGACTATTCCACAGTCGGTTGCTCCATAAATGGAACTTTTGGTTAAATTCACATCAATCAGCTATATCAAATCTCGCAAGCATATTTTTCATTAGAACCATCAAACAAAAGCGAGCATATATAGAATCAGAATCCAAAGGGTCAATGTTAAATGGTCCTCCCTGAAATCTCAATCATAGGAGCTTTTCTCGACACGTTATGATCAACATCAAGTTAGCTCAAGTAATGTAGTAGGCCATTTCTCTATTAAATGCGTCGACATATATTACCTTTTGACATCAATCACGATGCCTTTTCCTTCAGATACCAAATTTTATTATTGGGATAGGGCGACCTTCACCACTCTTCGGCATATTTGCTGATAAACTTGTTTAGAGTTGAGTTATTTTTTTTTCATTATGACAGATTTCACATTTCAATTCAAGGAAGAGAGGTTGGTTACTGAATTTGGAATTCTATTCAATTGAGGTGTAAATTCCGGCGAAGGGTAAGTCAAGGTCCCATCCTATTCATGAAACTTGCCATCACATGGAAGGTGTACACTGTAGGCCATTTCTGTTAAATGCGTCGACAGATATTACCTTTTGAATTATTTCGCATTTCAATTTAAGGAAGAAGTTGGTCACTTAATTGGGAATTATACTCAATGGAGGTGAAAATTCATACTTGGCTTCTCTTTTGCAATATGAAATCTTACACTACTCATAACCACCAAAAGCTCATGCAATGAGAAAATCTAACACATAAAACATTTTGCTCAAAAGCGAAAACAAAGAGAAGGGGTCGTGGCTTTCGTCGTGTGACTGAAAATGAGTGCTTCTCACAGCACAGGTTACCGGTAGCTGCTTTTCTTCCATTACATACCTCGACCTGAAAAATATAAAGCCTACAAGGCATCAGAAAATCATCACAGGAGCAGCGATGGAATGGAATAGATTATAGTATTATACTATCACCTAGGAGAAAAACACCATGAAAATAGTCTCACCATCCTCTCTCGGTGTTTTGCATTTGTAGCATTCCAACCTGCTGGCGTAGTTGTGCATCCCACACCCATATCTGCCATGACGTCAATAAATGGTTCAGGACTCCAGCGAGCAGGAACGAACGTAGAGTGAGTTTGGAAAAACTAGTTTTGATCTTAATATGTGAAAGACTAGTTGATCACCTTGCGCATATCCAGTCACCGGTTTTCCATCCTGGAATGGCACCGTTAGTATCGCAGCCAAATCCACTGCATGATGCCGACATCAAGTTAGTCCCGTAGCCTACGCAATAAGGGTCGACATCTTTGGCTGCACCACACTTGTAGCAGTTTGGTCGACTAGCGTAGTTGTGCGCTCCGCAGTTCATGGCACAGCAATACCAGTCCCCAGCTAGAACTTCAGTTCGGTTGTTGTATCCATAGGCTGATGAGATATCCGTAGGTAGCTGTCCTCCAAATTTAGAGTACCCGCATTTCTGACACGAGTCTCTCTTCTTGAAGTTCATGTGCTCACATGCGCCGCACATCCAGTCTCCAGGTCCTACCCAGCTCATATCGTGTATCTTTTCCGGCTTCTGGTTAACTGAGGATAATAACAAGAGGGATGTGTGTTAAAACTCTCTTCGAATAGTTTTCAAAGTGAGACATACAAAAAGCTGATTTTAGCCAGGTCCTTTGAGACATGACAATGCAGCACATTTGCAATATCAGATTGCACATGCATGGTCGACTTAAAAAAAACGAAATAAGTAAAAAACCTAAAATTATGACAGCAGAACAAAACAATCAGTCACCTTGTGAGAAGGTGAGGCCTCAGGGAGCGAAACACAGATGCAGATAAGAAGATTTGATTGAAGTGAGCGAGTGAATTTTCTTAGTAGGGTTTGGCTGCTTTTTATACTAGTTTCGAGAAGCTGAAATGTAGGTCCAAAAGCAAAAGCATCACGCGTAAAAACCATCTTAATACAACTTTGATCCATCTCACTCGACAATTTTGGGTTGCGCTGAGTTCAAAAGTTAAGTAGTATGCATGAATACTCAGATCATTAACCCGGAATCCTTTTAACGATTCCTCATGCATTATTTGAGAGAAAAAATGTGGGAAAAAGTCTTCATACAGCTTCCATCAATTTGAAGTTAAAAAGTTATTGAAAGGCTGAAGTTTGCGGGCATGTTGGTTGGTGGATCAGTGACATGTACATGTCAGATTTTTCTTTTAGTTTTCAACCATCAACTGGCAGAGATGCGGCCTTGTTCTTTAGGGTAGGATGGACATAGTCGCGGTATACATGGATCAGGTTAAGCGTGGTAGGAAACAGACCGGCAGATGATCGAGAGAAATTTTTTGTTCACAAATAAAGGGTGATAAGAAAGGCTAGTAAGAATCAAAGTTATCAAGTCGTCACAGCGAGTCACGATGTTATTGTACTGTCAGGACAACTAGTCGACATGGCGGAAGACTAGTCGTTATGGCGTTATTAATAAAATATATACAATAATAGATATATATAATTCAAAAAAATAAGATAAAATATATTTGTGTGTATAATATAAACTATGTTTAGTGTGAATAAATAAAAAATAAAATTTTGTTTACAATTTAAATATAAAAGTGCACCCTTCTATGTTATATTGTAAACATATAATTAATATAATAATATAAAAAATAAAACTGTAACTTCTTTGAAATTTTTTAATGAATGTTATTAAATCCTACTAAATAAATATAATAAAATAATAACATTATTAGGAATTTTATAATCATCCATATAAAATCGGTCAAATCTAATTGCAACAACTTTAGGGTTTGAGTTAAAACATGCGCCGCCAACTATTCTCCCTGCTTCCGTCCTCCTGCTTCTCCGCGATTATGTTGTCCGGCGCACCAGCAACCATCAGAATCTTCTTCTTTATTTTCTTTGTGGGTTTCTTTTTCTAGTTTTCATATGTCGTACGACGCGACATGTCGTTCAGTGGCATGACGGAGTCGCCTTGGCGACGCTGGCGACACCAAACTGCTCGGAAGACATATCGTCCGCACAACTCGATATCAAAAACCGACTTGGCAACGCCTTGATAACTATGGGAAGAATATGTTCTCCTTGAATGCAAATCTGTTGCCAAATTCCGATTCCTTTTAATTTCTCTCTTCAATTATTTAAATTCCATTCCAAGATTCATATCCTGTTGGCACTTGCTAATTCGCCTCCCGGAGTTAAATCCACTCTGAAATAACACGTTTTGTGAAGCTTAGCTCAAACCCTAAACCCTTACTACCATTGGTAGGAAAATCAAGTGATTAAGTTGTCATGCAATATGCAGTATTATCCTCTTTTTTGAGCATAAGTTGGAGAATTAAACGTGGGTTGTCTGCGCCGAGTTAGGCACCAGAATAAGAATAAAAGAGCCTTAGCCATACTTCTAATTAAGCACGTCAACTTTGAAAAAGCTGACGACTAGCTCTATCTTCAAATCTCATTTGCAATTTGCAAAATGCAGTACGTGTATATGCATGAGTCCATTAAAGAATTTGAATATGAGGAACATTTTGAAATGCTTTTTCTCTTAGGGTCTCAACCGAAGCATAGCATACCCACAATATGGGCACATGAAGAGAGATAAAAAGACATGTTTATTAAAGATGAAGGAAGAATATGCCATTCGCCTCCACATTTAGGAGCAATGAACCGTATCACATGTAATTCAAGTTATCCTCATCTCAAGTCCCTTTGACAATATGTCACCATTTTGTCAGCATTTTCTGACAACGTAAACAGGCGAAGGATCAAAGGTGATAATCGAAAGAAGCAAAACGCTGAGTTTTCTAAAAATACTGTTACATTGGTTTATCTAGTAACCTGAATTACATGCTCACCCCACATCAATTAATTGCGACAACTCGATACCTTAATTAAATACCGAAGCTCTTCAATAGAATACAAGCAACACACGCGGACCCTGTCCTCCTTTCACCCCGCATGCTTAGCATGGAGGAAGTTCGGAATGTTGAATTTGGAACATAGTTTAGTAAGCTGCTCGGCAGTGAGAGGCTTGGTGAAAAGGTTTGCCTAGCTGATCAGATGAGCCAATGTGAATTAGAACAACAAACGAAGAGGAGACATGTTGTCGTGTAAGGAGACAGTCAAGTTCCATTTTTTAAAGACGGCCGGGTTCTGAATAATGTGCGGAGCAGCTTATTTATTATCACAAAGCAAGCTCATCAGAGATGAGGTAGGAGCACCCTAACCCTGCAATCCACACAAACTAGGAGTGTAAATAAAAATCGATGAATCGAATTAAATCGAATCGAACAAATAAGTTTGGTTTGGTTTGGAATGTTAGTGGTTCAGTTACGGTTTCAAATTTTGAAAAACCGTGGTTTGGTTCGATTTTTAATTTTTCGCAAACCGAATCAATCCAAACCAAACAAAATTAGGATTTAATATGAAAAATCTACTATTTAGTAGTTAAATTAGTAGATAAAGTTCATCAAAAAAATTAATCGAATCGAATCATGTGGTTTGATTTTGTTTGATTTTTTAAGACTAACAGTTCGGTTTGGTTTCAAATTTCTCAAATTAATAACCAACGGTTTGATTTGATTTTTTATCAAAACCGAACCGAACCGAACCAAATGAATCATTACATCCCTAACACAAACTCACAACAAAACAACAGTTATAGATCGAGCGATACTCTTATTCCGCAAATGACTGGAGATTGTATGCAACTTTTTGATTTGTTGGAAAATCAAAGCACCTCCATCTCCATGTGATACATTACTAACCCTAAATCAGTCGGGCCAATTCTATAATGTTAACTTTTCTATTTGTGAACAACCTAAACCCTAAATCCCAAACCCTTAAAATAAACAAAAAATAAAAAAATGAGATTGAAAAGAAAGACAGTTAAAAATAAAATATATTCATATTACCACACTGGTTAAATTTAAGCGCAGTGTTGGAGTTGTTGAAAATTGCAAATTACTTAATACCATATTTGTAACTCTTAAATGTGATAATATGTCTATCTATTACCGTATTTGTAACTTACAAACGGGATAATAGATCACCTATTATCATTTTTTTCAATTATTAATGTTGTAAAATGTCTTTGAAATAGCGGTTCACGAGCCAATCTTGGACTTGGTCAAAAATTCACATTTAACTCTAACCTTAATATATATATATAGTTTTCCCACGCAGCTTCATGAGTTTCAATTCAACATTTGGTCATTTTTAACCTGGTACTTCTTTAACTCTTCTCTTGATTTTTTGTTGTTCATCCTGATAATTGTAGTTTATTGTTTCATATTTTACATGTGTGTTTGTTTTTGACTTCATAAACGAGGTAATAGGGTGTGTCTATGTTGTTGTGATTGACTCCTATATTGTTGAACGTTGTGTTGCTGTTGCTTGAAATGTGATTTAAGTTAATTTTTAAATTCAAACTTATTGGCGCAATCTAGGATGAAAGTGATTTTTTATCGTATTAGATATGCTAATTGATGAATTTGATTTGGTTGATGTGTTTATTGTCAGGATTTGGTTTGTCAGATTAAGAAATGGATTATTGTGATGGTTGTTGTCGGCAAGGCTCGGTTTGGATTAAAATATTAGTTAAAAATATTTGAATATATTTTTTAAAAAATTTGATGATTTTTAAACTGATTTAATTAAAATATTTATTTAGTTAGTATTAGGTGATTTTTGAATTGGTTTAATGAAATTAATAATTTTATATGTGTATGTATATGTATATGTTTATGTAGGTTATTAACATTTTAATAAAAACTTGAATTAACAATTTGTTTTCAATGTGCAACAAAATGAAAAATACACTTGGAAATTAAAAACTAGGTGATGGACTTTTTTATTTTTAAATTATTATTTAATGATTATTTTCTAAAATTCAATAAAAAGTAAAAAAATAAAAAAATAGATTTTAAAACCAGTTTAATCACAATGTTTAATTAAGTATTAGGTTAGTTTAACATATTAATTCGTTTATAATTAAATTAAATTTAAAAAAATAATTTTAAAAAATATCTATTACCACGCTTCATAATAAATTAATATTAATTACCTCGCTTTAAGTGATGAAGCGTGATATTTGAATTAACCTATTTACATCGCTTCCTATTACATCGCTTCAATTTATAAAGCGTAGTAATCTGTATTAACAAATAACCACATTTTATACTTCATTTTTTAGAACATTTGCTTTAACCACGCTTTCGGAACGTGGTGATTATTGACCTTACCAAATATGATAAAAAATGTATGACTGTAATAAAAAATGTATGACTGTAATAGTGACTTTAGTCATTTTAAGTTTTAACAAGTCCTTTTTGAGTGAAATCTTTCGTAAGTGTAGCCTTATATTTCTCAATGTTTCCGTCTGCATGATACTTAATATTATAGCCCGTATAAAACCAACAATGGAATTGTCAGGTGGAGGATGTGCAATGGACAATGTATTGTTGTTTCACAAGGTTTCTATCACTTTGTGCAATGGGTCATGTATTATTGTTGTTTCACAAGGTTTTTCTCTGAATTCGCATTGCTTGACGCCAAGCTTGGCTTTAGATGCCTGAGTATAAGACTGGAGACTTGAAGTGCATACGTCTGGTGTGAGGTTGAGCATTTGCCATGTGTGACATAATCTGTCATCGGATATTGAAGAGTAGAAAGATGGCAATTTAACTCCTTTTGCCAAGTAGGAGTCTTTGTGACTCCGGTGGATCTTTTCTATCAGTAGGAGGCATCTTTGTTGCTGGTTCAGTAGTAACTGCTGAATGAATATCAAATAGAAGTCATTCAACAGAATCAGTTACAAGCAATGACAAAGGTCTAATGACGTTACGGGTCATGGACTTTGGCATGTTCTAAGAAGGAAAGATCTAAAATGCCTTATGTGTATAGGCCGGATCCTGATATGCGGTTCATATGGACGGTCGTCCGGACCCATAACTAGCTATGCTCAAACACAATTAAATTGTGTTGTTAGAGGAACTCCAATACATGACCTCCTCATTACTTCTAAAGCTCCCAAACAACACACAACTAAGTTGATTATTATATTTGTTTTTAAGACATAACTTATTTTAATTATATTGGCATGACAACAAATAATATTTTAAAAATGAATAAATCATTTATTCCTCACAACTAGATTTAAAACGTATACTCGTGTAAATTCTTATTATGAAATTTAATATACAATATACGGTTATATAAAATTGTATGGGATTTGTGGATACACAAAATAAGATAGTCAAACGATTAAAATTATAATATTTTAGATGACTTTTAGAGGTTTAGGATTTCACGAATTTAGAAATTTTAGTGTTTTAATATTTTAGATTCAGAGTTACATATTTTTGTATGTTGATATAATTAAAAAAATTCCAAAATTTTTAAACTTAAAAGTTCTAAATCCTAAAATTTTAAAAGAACTAAAAACTGACTCGTTAAAATTTCAAAAATACCCAAATTCTAAAACACTAATAATGTGTTTGGTTTAGGGAAGATAAAAAGAAAAGAGAAATGATACATAAAGTGAATTCCCTATAGGAATTTATATCATTTTATTTTATTTTGTTAGAGGGGAAAAATTCACGGAAAAATGTTCTAACTCTCTTTATCTTGTTAAACTTTTCAATCTCATTTCCACTTCTCTAATTTTTTTCTAAACCAAACAAGGGATTCCTTCTCACTTTTCTCACTTTTGTCTCTTCCCTTAAATTTTTCCTAAACCAAACACATCCTAAAGAGTTTAAAACCTTGAAACTTTTTTATAGTAGATACAATAAACACAAAGAAAATACACAAGCACCCAACCACCAGCGTGGGGCTTGACCTGAGACCTTACTGATGACGGATGGGAAATTCTTGAAACCTTAAAAACTTAAAATCATAAAAAATAATAATTTTGAACCGTTCAAATTATATATTTCGAGTATATCCAATATTTTTCAGTTTTGTATATGCATTTATCATTAAGGGCGCCCATTTTATATACCTCAGCCCGGAACCTTAAAATTCTCAAGACCGAGCTGCATGTGAGTAGAAGGCAAAACAGATTATAACCTTTTTAATTGTCACTCTAAAAAAAGTCATGAGTGGCCCTCTGGTCTTGTTTGTTTTTGCTAATGGATGAATTAACAACAAAGTAGAGATAGCCAAAATTAGTGATATGATGTAGTTGAGGTTGCCGCCCAAATAAAGCTTCATGGAGGCCTTTGTTTTGCATAGCTTTAGATGGATCTCACGCAAACTATACAAGTGGTTTTCAATACATTACACATTTTCCCCAAAAACATTTTGATACATTAGACTGTGATTTTAAATCTCGTGTCATCTGTATTTTGTTTGAATAATGCTATTTTGTTGGGAGATGTAAGGACAACTTCTTTGATGCACACATTCTTGAAGAGTGTCAAGAAGCCTTCTCGATTTTATGTTGCAATTCTTAGTCACACGGTCTCACTGTTGAGTATTTGAATTTTAGACATGAATTAATTGAGAGTTAAAACCACTAAGAAATTTTTTTGAATGAATTCTGCTCTTTTTTCTTTGATTTCATAAGAAAAGTCAATGTATTTCTTGACTGGTTTTTTTTAAAATGTAAACACATACTTAACTCCAATCACTGTACGAGTTAAGTGGAGACCCTAAACATCACTATGAATGAGATCGCATTCATGTTTTGATGTTGTGATACTCAAATGAAAACTCAACTTACATTGTTTTACCAAAGGACACAATGCACATTGAAAAGGAGCCGCTTTATTATCAGTATGATGTTGTAGCTTTAGGCTGAACCTTTTTCAAAGATGTCATCCTTCAATAATATGAAAATAATATGTATCACCTCTCACCCAAAATATTATTAATCAAATAAATCCAAAAATTGTCAGAAGGTTTTAGAGGTGGCGGAAGGAACACATCTTTACATGAATCGTCAGTTCTGATTGGCACACACATCTTTAATTATTCAACAACATCTTCAGGTGGTGTGCCATGCTCCATTAATTTTATTGACGCATCAAACTTCAATTCTTCGTGTAAATCAATTGGTGTTTTATGTTTCACTACCTCTTTTAAAATCCCAACTCGTTGAGGGTGTGAGGAGTTTCTTTAGGGTGTCTAGATACATACAAAATCCTGGTGAACATGAGTATATTGTTATTCAATAAATTATTGCTTCAATTTCAAACTCATATATATGGGACAATTCTGCTTTCGAGGTAAATTAGTAGAATATAATCTTCATTAATGTTGAGATGTAAACCCCTAAGAAACTCAAAACCTTGAAAGACCAACTCCTCATTTATACTCAAAAGTTAACACAAGGTCATTCAAAAAAACACTGTGTTCACTTTGAGATTCTTCAAACTCACATATAGCGGGTGGAGAAATGCTCTCTAGATAAATTAGTAGAATCTTCAATGACGTCAAGAGGTAAATCAAAAAGATACACTACCAGAATTTTGTTTTTTAGCGGACCATATAATTTCCGTAACAGGTCCGAAAAGATTCTGAAAAAATTATTTTTTCGGACTACAAAATGAACACGAAAAGTGTCCGGAAAGTAGTCCGAAAAAAATTTTTTCAGACTTCTTTCTGCAGTTTTTTCGCAGTTGTTTCAGATCTAATGGGGTGAAATTTAAAAATCATAAATTAGAGGATCGGTAGAGGAGCATTTTCGGACCTTTTTTTTAGGACCTTTTGTGGATCATATTTCGCACCATTTGTGGATCATTACATTTTTATTTCGGGAAAAATTTTGAGGATCATTTCCGAACCTATTTCCAACGGTTTTTTAAGAGTGTTTAATGAGATGTAATGAGAATTATTTAATGGGTATAATATAGGCTAATTTTATTTAGCTTTAGAATTTAGAAAAGAGTAAATTATTTATTAAATATAATATTATATTTTAATTTAGATTTGAAGTATATAATTTTGATGTATCATTTAAATTTTAATATCTTAAAAATATTTATAAGTTTATATATAAAAAGGAAGCATGTAGCATATTTAAATTACAAATATATTTTAGTGTAATTAAAATTTGATATTAAGACTTATTGACTTTAGTTATTTCTCAACATTTGAGATATCATTAATTGTATTATTATCAATTATACTATTATAATATGATATTCACATTAAGATTATGATAATAAATTTATTTTTCAAAGTACTTATGTTGGAACATGCAAAGTTGCAGGAAATGTTGGAACGAAACAAATAAAAAACCAAAAATTAAATTAAATACGAAAATAATGTAAACAAATCCGAAAAAAATCTGAAAAATCAAATTAGTTATATTCATATTTTAACAAATTCAAAAATTAATGCGAAAAAAATCCAAAACTAATACGAAAAATACCAAAAATTAAATTAAATACAAAAAAAGTGCGAAAAGAATCCAAAAACAATCCGAAACAATCAAATTAGTTTTAATTTAAATTAAATACGAAAATAACGCAAAAGAAATCCGAAAAATCAAATTAGTTTTAATTTTACCCAAAATAATGCGAACCTAATCGAAAAAAATACGAAAAAAACTTTAAATACGAAAATATTGCGAAACAAATCCGAAATTGATGATTAATGAAAAATTAATGATTAATCCGAAATTGGTGCGAAAGTAAATACGGTAAAAGAAGATCGAAAATAGTAAGAAAATTATGCGAAAATAACACGAAACATTTATGCTTAATCCGAAAATATTGTGAAAATATTGCGAAAATAATACGAAACAATAATCCGAAAATGATGCGAACGAAAATACGATAAAGAATCAAATATTAAATTTGTCTATTTTAACAATTCTAAATTAGGTATGTTCCGAAAATAGTGAGAAAATGATGCGAAAATAGCCCTCAAATAGCACACCCACAAACTCCCCACCACTGGTCCGAAAAATTGAACCCACTAATGGTGCGAAAATGGTACGAAAATGATCCGAAACATTAGCGTAAGGGTTTTTTGAAAACTTAATACCGGTACAAATACGTTCAGGTTACGAAATCAGTCCGAAAATTTTTTTCGGACTGCATTTCGTCCGAAACGTCATCTCCACTAAATTTCTTAATTCTGGTAGTGATACCCAAAATCTTGAGTGACCAATTCCTCTTATATACTCAATAAATCTTCTTAGTTTACACAAAGTCTTTCGAAAAAATATTTTGTTCACTTTGTAGAAAAATAAGATTTTAATCATGAAAATTTGAGGTGCTGACAGTTGAATTTCATCTATTGCCGTCTCTAAATCATGTTCTAACTTTTCATGACACTCGTTACTCTCATACTGCATTGATGGCATGAATTTAATTTAAAAAATCTGATTTGGTCGGCTCCGGCTCCTGGGTCCTTGAGCATAGTTCCTCTATTGCGGTTTTGGCACATATCTAGGCAAAATAGGATTACAGTACTGTGTCTAATAGGAATGTATCGCATGATTTTTTGGTAGGAATTTGGTGTATAATATTCCTCACTCCAATAAGGGGTGTTTTGTGATTCATAGGACAACCAAGTTGCTTCATATGCATGTATGTACCAGCCATCCTACACTATGTGAAGCTTTGCTTGAATGATTGTCTTGATGATAGTAAGGAAACATCCTCAATAAAATAAGATAAAAAAAGTTAGTGAAAGTTATTTCCGAAAGATAATAAAAATATATATGCAAAAATTTTATAATTAAGCTAGATAAAAACTAAATCAAAAGCTCTAGACAATTAAACTAATGTTCCACGACAATGGCGCTAAATGGACACATGTATTTTTGACTATATATATGTCAATATTCATTTTATGGGTCAATTGGAGTTAAATAAAATTGGTAAGTACAAGTCAAACCAAGAGGAGCAAGAGGCTTGCCCGACGGGCTACAAAAATCAAATTTTTCTAACGAATGAATGGAAGCATTGGAAACTAACTAACAACTAAGTAAAACTGAAAACTACAACATATAGATAGAATCACACAAAGTGGATAAGCATCTTAGGATTTCTACTTCACCTATATTGCGCGCAAAACTCATCATGTTATTCAAGCGTAAATAAATCATCAAAATCATGCAATTTTAATATCACAGCTTAATTCAATTAATAATTCACTACGAATCCAACTTTTAGTGTTCTTGCTCAGTCAATTATTTACAAATTTGATTTTTATTTTGTTATATTCCGATTCTGGTCTTCGTGTATCACAAATAATAATCAAATGAAGATTATACTAATATTTTCTAAACATGTTGTCAAGCCACAAGATAAACAAACCAAGCTCTCGTTCTGGTCTTCAGCTAACAAGGACGACTCAAATATGTAAGATATTGAACTCATCTCAATTATTATCTTTGTGGAATGGAATACTCTAGCTAGAATAGAGGATAGTAGATTTAATCCTAAATTCAGTTCCTTTAGCATGCATAATCAAACTTTGAAATACTGCACATGGTAATTCCTAAGACAATGGGTGTAATAAGATCAATAAGACAATCAATTATGCACATGATATACATATATGTTATTCAAAGAGACATGAACATCAACGTGAAATATATTCATAATTAATTAATTTCAATACCAGTCTACAAACAATCTAGGATTTGGATCTTAGGATTAAGACGACTACTCACTACGCATAATTGAAATAACAATTATAAAGTTTATTTGTGAATAAACTAAGGCTCGTATAGAAGAAATTTGGGTCTCTTGAAATTCCATCTTTGAACGAAGTTCATCTCTCTGACCCTTTTGGGTGGAACATGCATGTGTCGTGTTGTGTCAGATTTGTTAGGGTTTGAGACTGCGTCTTCTATTTATAGTTGATTTATCTTTCTATGATTTTGATAAAGGATCTTTATTTCAAGTAGCCAAGTAATTTGTTGTGAGGATAAAATGATGCTGTTTTGGATTTTGCAAAGCAATCATCCGAATACATATGTAAAATAAGTTATTTTCCACTTTAATTTGTATTTCTGTATAAGGTTTAGATCCTATAATGCTAAGCAATTATACAACCAAGCAAAAATTAGATAGTTTTGCTAGAAATCATAGTGGTTTCAGAGGAAAATAAGATTGTTTTTATTTAATTAATATTAATTATACACATGTCAAATGATGATTGACAATTTCAAATAAAACTTTTGAGTTTTGATTGATTGTTTTTAGCTTTACAGTCCTGGATCAGATTCCTTCTTTATACACTTGTTATGCAGTGATTAATTGTCAAAATCATAATCTTCGTGGTTGTTTGATAAATTCTTATTAACTTTTAAAAGATAATTGAACCACAAATCAAATTACAAAACAGAGAATCATCCATTGGTCAAATCTAGTCCATTCATTCAAACTAGTCAAAGTGCACTCAATCAAAGTAAATTTGGTCAATGTGAAACTTGGTTAATTCTAGTCAAAAGTTATTGTCTAAATTATAATTCAACCCTTTAAATTTTGTTTGTTGACAGGTTGACCCCTGAGCTTTTTGAAATTACATTTAACCATGCATATTTTTCTATAAATTGGCTACTGCATAGTTATTAAAACCGGACCGGACCGGGCGGTTCGATTGGGAACCGGACCTGGTTCCGGTCCGATTTACTTATTCTTACCGGGCTGCACACTGAACCGGAGAAAACCGGGTTGAACCGGCCGGTTACAGAGAAAACCGTTAAAACCGTCCGGTTTAATTGTGAACCGGTTCATCCTACCAATTGATGATTTAATCAATCTTAATTAGTTAATTTAATTAAAAGACTAAAAACAACAATGGTAGGTATCGAGCCTGGTGTAGCACAACATTATACATCACTCCTACCACTGCGCCATCTTCTTGCACGTTAACATGTGTTATTCCTATATATTATAATTATTTGTCACAAATTTCATATTTGATTGGACCGGCGGTCGAACCGGTTCGGACCGCCGGTTCAACCAGAAAACCGGGAACCGGGGTCCTGACCGGTTCGGCCTCCGGTCCGGTTCTGATAACTATGGGCTACTGCACTTCTAGAAAATTACAGATTAACACCTGATGTTTGGCCAAGTTACAAGTTGGCCCCTTAAGTTTTTCCATTTTATAACCCTTGAAGTTTACTTTTTATTTAATCTTGGCCAGGTCTTTAGTTTTAGTCCATTTACTTTTTTGAAGCTATTTCACTTCATATTTAATCTATTAGAGACAATCACTTATAAATCACCTATACTTACTTGAAAATTACTTAAATATCTGAAGTACATATAGACATCTAAAATAAAATAAATTATTACCTACACTCAAAAAAATTAAGCCTCGAAGCATAGTTATCAAACCGGACCAGAGGCCGAATCGGTCTGGGCTCCATTTTCGATTTCCCGGTTGAATTGACGGTTCAAACTTGTTCAACGCCGGTCCAATTATATGTGATTATTATAATAAATAAAATTCAATCTGTTAGTTATCTAGAGAACAACAAAATAGATTGATAGTCTATTGGTTATGACATTCGTCTAAGCCTCAAAAGGCTAAGTTGGACTCGCCGCTCCATTATTTTATTAAAATGAATCTTTAGATATTAATAATATGCAATTAAGCCTTAGTTAAGCCATTAACTATAACAAAATCAGTTCAACCGGATCAATTCGGTTCACTGATTTTATAATAAACCGGCCGATTTGTCTTTTTTGGTTCATAATGCAACCAGATATTAATTTAAAATCGGAACGATACCAGATTCGGTTCGCGATACAATCGGTTGAACCAACTAATCTGTTCCGATTCTGATAACTACGCCCCAAAATCATCCTCTATTCGAGATTTTTTTTTCCGTCCTCCTACATGAAAGACACCTGAAATGCATGCGCAAACGGGTCCGTAAATTTTTTTGCCCCGAGTAGTATTGTGAATGTTTTTCTGATGTCTATATTTTATACTAAAACAAACATATACCGGATGACGTTCGTGCCCTTCAAAATTGATTTTGCTTAAAATTTTCAATTCTTGTAGTGTGGATCATAGTTATTAAAATCGGACCAGACCGATCGGTTCAACCGGTTGAACCAAAAACCGGAAATTGATTTATTAAATTATCATTAATATTTTTTAAACAAACTAATTTTATTAAGATGCTAAAAATGAAAGTGGTGGGATTCGAGCTCGGACCTAATGAGTTCAAATACAGCATATCTTCCAACTACTCTACTAAAAATTTTATTTTAATAGTGTATTAATTACATATAATTTATTTCAGTAATTTTTTTCTCTAATTCGGCCGACAGTCCAACCAATTAATCTGACTGATTCAACCGGTGAATAAGAAACCGGCTCCTTCACCGGTTCGTCTTTTATAATTATGGTGTGGATCCATAGGCGGGAGCGCAACCCTACTGACCAACTTCTCTATGAGATCCACACCTGTAGTGTGGACCCGTTAGTAATATGTTCATTTAGAATTAATATGCTTATGTCATATCATTTTATGTGGCAGCCAATAAGAGCATACTCTTCCCTCTTGATATCTATGATGATATGTATGACGTTTAAAATTAAATTGAGTAGATTAAGATAATATTTAATGTTAGGAAATAGACGAATTTGATAGGTAAGAATTTAATTTATATTTTTAAAACTTTGTGTAAAAGTCAAAATTGATGGATTATTACTAATATAGAATTATTTTTTATTGATTATTATGAAATCATTAATATTTAACTTTTTAAAATAATTATCGATATTAAATACGTATTAAAAATATTAAATAATAAATAAAAATGGAAAAAGTTAGGTGACAAATAAGAAAAATATATTGAATATTCTCCAGGGAAGTTAGGTGACATAAACACACATGGTAGTGTAGATTCAGGTCCGGTCCAACACAGGTGCAAGTGGAGCACCTGCACCGGGCCTTCAACCAAGAGGGGCCTCCAACTCAGTCAAAGTCCTGGCCCCCGAGGCCTCCAATGCAGCTCCAATTTAGTGAAAGCCCAACCTCCAAGGCCTCCAATGTAGTCAAGTTCAGGCCTCCAGACCGTGGGCTGATCAAATTTCATATAAAAATATTATTTTGTGATTGAGGAGATTCAGACTCGTGCTTTTTACTATTGAAAACAATCTCACAACGAACTCCACTATCTTAACTATTTGTTTTACATTGAAACAAAATTTTAATTTAAACTTTACTTTTAATTTTGCACCGGACCTCCAGAATGTGGGGAACGACCCAGTATAGGTCTGGTAGAAAAAGCATGTGGTTCGGCCACAGGCTTATTATTTTGACTAGAACTAATGAGAAAAGAAGAAGAGTCGAGTTGATGGCAGCCTACACACTTAGAAAGAGGGTCGGCCATTTAATGTAGTTTGGTCAAATTCAATTAATCGACGCACCTAGTTTTGATTCACATCTCACTTAAAGAAGTATGAGGCGCTTGTGTGTTTAGTTGACAACAAGGAGTCCCACAAGACTTGCATAATGATTCTACTTATTCCGGAACTTACGGGACATTTCGTTTATAGATAGATTTATGACAGAGTATATATAAATCTTGTTGGCAGGTTCTCATTGCGACGTAGAAAAGAGTTTATGGCCTTCTGATATAGATCAGTATCACATAAATGATGCAGTTCATAAATTATATACGTCGTCTCTATAGATTGAAATAGTCGTATATAGTCTAAACTTTATTTGACGTTTTATGATTACAAATATCGTATATTATTGACTGTGCGAGTATTTTATACGGCGTTGTAAAGTTATAAGCATCATATATATATGCATTGAGTTTTTTTTAATGAAATTGGTATGGATTTTTATGACGCTTCAAAATTAAAAACGTCGTAAATGTTTTGTAAATAAGTATTAAAATATTGATTATAAACGTTGTATTTTGAATCGTTTACTAAATTAATAAATAATATAATATGAAAAGGTATAAAAATGAATGAGATAAGTGGGTACATAATTGTATGGAAAGTATTTAATGTGGGTGATAGGTTTATGAAAAAAATTTATGAAAATAGTGAGTTATTTGTATGACACAAGTCATATATGATATGACATAAATCTATTTTCCAAATTTATTCAACGTATACAATGATACATATGTATTACATCAGATTAAATAAGTACTGAATAGTTGAAGATTTAAATGAAAGATGCGCGGTTTTATTGTTTGTCATTTATTTGCTATTTATGTATTTCATTTTTACACTTAAACAATAACTATTTCATTATTATAATAAAAAAATCGACTAATTAATTTAGATGCGGATAGAAGGAGGAGTATACTAAGTGGGACAACTCAACTACACCTAATCTTAAGAAGTTTGTATTTGAACTCAACTGATCCACCTGTTAAATGTTTGACTAGCATCCTTAATTTTCCCATAGACTAAGAACGTAAGTAGTTATGGGCACTCATCAACCCAGCCCCCAACTAATAATTTAATTATGTTGAATAATCCATGCAAAACCTTATAAATAGACAGTGGGTGAATTGTGGTGTCGTGTCAACAAAGGACGAGAAGTGAAACGTTGGCAATGGGCAGCTTACCATCTCCTCACGATCCATCAAACGCTTTCAACCCCATGGACGTGGCCGAGTTATCCATCGAGTCCAGGCTCGTTATGGACTTCATAACTCAATACTATCAAACCCTAGAGACCCGACCCGTCCAGCCACGGGTCAAGCCAGGTTTCTTGACGGGTCAGCTCCCGGAGAAGGCCCCCTTTCACGCTGAATCAATGGAGGAGATATTGTCTGATGTGAGTGAGAAGATCGTCCCAGGCCTCACTCACTGGCAAAGTCCTAACTTCCACGCTTACTTTCCAGCAAGCTCCAGCAACGCAGGGTTGTTGGGGGAGATGCTGTGCTCCGGACTCAGCGTGATCGGGTTCACATGGAACTCTTCACCTGCCGCGACTGAGTTGGAGAACGTTGTGGTTGACTGGCTGGCCGACATGCTCAATCTTCCACCGTCTTTTCGCTTCTCCGGTGGCGGTGGCGGTGGCGGTGTGTTACAATCGAACACTTGTGAAGCTGTCTTGTGCACATTAGCAGCTGCGAGAGACAAGGTGTTGGAGCGGATAGGAGATGATAAGATCAACAAACTCGTCGCGTACTGCTCTGATCAGACACATTTCACGCTCCACAAGGGCGCGAAGCTGATAGGGATTCGACGAGCCAATATCAAATCTATTGGTACGAGGAGAGAGAATGGGTTTGGACTCTGCCCGAATGATCTACGTAATGCGATCACGGGTGATCTGGAAGCTGGGTTGGTTCCATTTTATCTATGTGGAACTATTGGAACAACGGCGTTAGGGGCGGTGGATCCGATCAAGGAACTGGGTAAGGTGGCCAGAGAGTTTGATTTGTGGTTCCATATCGATGCGGCTTATGGTGGCAGCGCCTGCATATGTCCCGAGTTTCGCCATTACTTGGATGGAGTGGAGCTGGTTGACTCCATCAGCATGAACGCGCACAAGTGGCTTTTGTCCAATCTTGATTGCTGCTTCCTGTGGCTCCAAAACCCTAAATGTCTGATCCAATGTCTGGCAGCCGAGGCCGAGTTTCTGAAAGGTAGCGGTGAAATGGTGGACTACAAAGACTGGCAGATATCGTTGAGTCGTAGGTTTAGGGCCATTAAGATGTGGATGGTGTTCAGGAGATACGGTGTGAGCAATCTCATGGAGCATATTCGCAGTGACGTGAGCATGGCTGCTAGGTTTGAGGAGATGGTGTCAGCTGACGACAGGTTTGAAATCGTCTTCCCTAGAAAGTTTGCTCTTGTTTGCTTCAAACTGAACACCAAGGGGAGCGTGCAACATGGAGAAGATGACGGTGAAGATGGGCTCGACGGAGACTCAGTGTTGACTCGGGAGCTGATGGGGAGAGTCAACTCGAGTGGAAAGGCTTACCTGAGCGGTGTTGAAATGGGTCGAATCTTCTTCATCAGGTGTGTGATCGGATCGAGTTTGACTGAAGAGAGACACGTAGATAATTTGTGGAATCTCATTCAAGAAAAAACTCAGAGCATCATGCCGTGCAGAGCATGAAATTCCAGTAGGAATGGTTCCAAACATAAATAGGATATCTACTAGTCCACAGTACACCTAATTACGATCTCAACCATTTGAATTGTCAATAAAGTAAAAGAAAATAAATTTAAATGAATTTTATAAAATAAAATTTATCGTCGCACTCGTAATTAATACTTTCTCTGTTCGGTTTTACAAGTCACTTAACCGAATTTTTTTGTCCATTTTTATTTGTCACTTAATAATTTTCAATGCGTATTTAATATCAACAATTATCTTAAAACGACAAACATTAATCAATTCTTTAACATAATCAATAAAAAATTCATTCCTTACCAGTAATAATCTAAGTACCAATTTTATTTTTTGCACTATCTTTTTTAAAAATATACTAACTACCTACTTATTAAATTTGTTCAATCACTAGCATTAACTTCACCTTAAGCTACTCTAATTAACCTTAGATGACATGTATAAGAGTACGAAAGGGAGTATTATTTTAAAAATTAGATCTATGTGCTAAAACTATGTCATTTTATTATCATATTAGACGATAATGTTTTGTTAATATAAACAATATAACGTTTTTTCATTTACAATCAACCACAATACTGAACAAATTTAATAAATTAATTATAATTAATGAATCAAATCAATTGAACTTAAACAACATCCTAAATAAGTTTAAATTTTTCATTGTAATTTTTTTACCAATTCAAATAGTTCAAACTGTAATTAAAAAAAAACACTGATAGTTGAGAACCCTTCAAGTATTTTTCCATAGACATTACTATCAACAAAATACTCTCCCTCAACCGTCCTTTACATATTATTTTCACGATTATTATCTTCACCGGGCATTAAACTTTGAATGTAAATTATGATATAAAAATATTGTTGAAATAGAATGTAATATTGAACAAGAACATATTGATATATATTATCATAATATTCCACATAAAAGTGATGAGTCGAACAATCATTTAAATAGTCAAAATTACTGCTAATCGAACCCTTTGAGTTGGTTTTTTTTAAAAAAAAAAGATTAATAATGATTCTCCACTTTCCTCGTTTGTGGTCAGAGGACTTGAACCCAGGACTTTAGAATTATTAAACAACATTCAATACCACTAGACCAACACTTATAGGTGTGATTTTATAGTTAGAAACACACATTCTTTTGAAAACCTACAAATAGATTAGTTATTATAAAGAGAGTATACGTACGCCTTACGCATGTAAAAGAATAATGCTAGGGTTAAATAGAAGGGTATGTGTCTGTTGTTACATATGGTGAGTCACCCATTCGGGGCCACTAATTTCAGAAAAGTCATTAATTCATGAAAAAATACAAAAGGTGAAAGTGTAGATAGAGAGAAGGATGGGCGAGCTGCGACTAAAGAGATAGGGTTATGTTGGGGGGTAGATGAGGTAGCAATCTATACAGTTTCCTGGTGGATGCATTCAATTTGCGACTAATGAACCAACCATGAGTAATATAACGCAGTGTCCTAAAAGGCACCACATGGTTTTAGACGGTTGATGTAATGCTTAGCGATTAATTGGTTAGATGGGGATTAATTAGAATGATTAATCGAACGGCTAGGCGGAGTTATATATATTAAAATATATTTAATAATTAATTATAAATTATATCTATAAAATTAAATATTATTTAAAAATTAAATATATAAATAATTAGGCGCTAGATGGGGCATTTTTAAAACGTTCAGAGACTAATCGAACGCCTAGACGGCTAGGCGGCCACCGTTTAGAACAGAGATATAAAGTAGTTAGGATGTGCTTTTTTTTGCGATGGCCAACTCAGGCGCACCTTCAGTGTATCTAAACGTAAATGCGGTACCAACAGGGCTTGAACCCAAGAACTTAGGGTTGTTAGACAACACCCAAAATTATTAGGTCAACATCTTGTTGGTGTTAGAGTGTGTTTTCCGTTGAACTGATTTGAACTCATTTTTTAAATAAAAAACAAACAAAAATAAAAATCAAACGAAAATGAAGTTTAAAAAAAATGCGCCCTTACACTAACACAACTATACGTGATACACCGTACAATATAAAAATTTATCATTAATATCCGTATAAATAATATCACTTATTAAAGAGATATTATTAATATGAGTTTTCAAAGGTAAATTTTCTCCCCTGTATTATTAATATGTACTCGTATCCTAAACTAAACACATTACTATGATATTAATAATACCATCTCATTTCTAATACATGCTACCAAACAGGGGCTTATTCATACTTTGATAAGCCGTTGTGATTTTTTTATATTTTTTATCTAATTTTTAAAAAGATTATTAAACTTTTATTTTATAGTTTGTTAGATTTGTTGCATGATTCTCTCATTTAAATGAGGAGTGCAATGTGCATTTTTTTCTCTCATTTAAATGATTTTTCTCTCTTCTTTAAGTTAGGAATGCATCGTTTCATTTTTCTCTCTCTTTTATTATTTTCTCTCGTATTATTTTCTCTCCCCTTTAAATTAGTAATGTATCGTTTCATTTTTTCTCTGTCTTGGTGTATAACGGTGCACATTTTAGTGTAAAATAATATGTGCACCCCTATGAGAAAATCACCATTTTGGTGTAAAATCAGATTTTATAGTATGAAAATCATTAAAAATATGATTTTTTTTTAAACATTCGTACAAATCATATTGTCACATGTCACATGTGCCTGTTCTACATAAAAATCACACTAAATAAACAGAGCAATTATGTTCTTGTCAGATTCTAGCAAAATAGAGATAGGAGTCTTCATATCTTTCTTCACAAATATCTGAACAGTTCTTAAAAAAAAGTGCACCGTATTAATATGTGCACCGTTATTACAAAAAAATCGTGTTCTATAAATGATTAAAAAAAATTTGTGCGATCAAATTTAAACAGTGCAAAGTAGTACATCATGAAATCAAAGACTGCACCTACATCAATTTAATTAAAATAAATGATATGCACAAAATAATTATACGGACCCAAAATGCATTGTGCACCAAAATTCATATAGCTGGATCAATAATAAAATAAACATTACGTGCATTGTGCACTGAATAAATACACCTACATGAAAATCAAATTTAATTTTAAATTATATTGTGCACCAAAAAAATCAAATGTGCACCAAAATTATGTTATTCATCAAAAGTTTATATAACTAGATAAAAAATGCACATGGGGTGCATTGTGCACATATGATTTCATGGTGAACTATTTCTAAAGTTGAGATAGTGCATTATTTAAAAGATTGATGTATCTACCTCATGCACAAATCCACAAAATGGTGCATATATAGATTTTGTGCAGAAAATGTGAACCAAACTCACTAACTGTTTGTAAACTCCACTAATGATGCACACACAAATTCTATTCATAAAAAATACACTGTGATTTTAAAGTATGTATTATTGAACTCATTAATCAAATTAATTAGGTGCACCCGTCTAACAACCAAGAAATCTAGACGTACACTGCTAATCGGGCACCATTACAAATTTTTGGCAACTGAATCTTCTGTTCACAAGTCCCCTTCTCATGTAACTACTGCCCACTTCATAAACAAGTTAGTACATGACAGAAATACAAGTAACTAGATGTGCATTTACTTATAGTTTTAGAGATGGTGAACTGGTGTGAACCACCCCAAGTTCCCTTAATCAAAATAATGCTTGCACCAATACTAAGGCTGTGTTTGGTTTAGAGAAAATTTGAAGAAAAGAAAATTTTGATGGAAAATTAGAAGGAATCGTTTGTTTGGTTTAGAGAAAATTAGGGATGAAAAAGTAAATAGAAAGTTAGATCGATAATAGAATGGAAATTATGTTTAAATTAAAGAATGTTTTAGTACTTTTTACAAATATTTTCACCTCAAACCAAACAAACGTAAAATAAGATGGATTCTTTTAGAGATTCATTTTTCCTCTAACTTTTATTTTCCTCTAACTTTTCTCAAACCAAAACACAGCTTAAGAGAATTGACAGATACCTGTATTCATCTCAAATGCGTCTAGTAAGTATAATCTTTTTAGACTGTAGATTTCCAAACTGAATTGGGGAGCAACAACATTTGTTCTCCGAGCACTGTAGTGACTCTGACACATAACAAATTGATAATGATAGATAAGAAAGAAAAAAAAAAGAAGCAAGCTCATATATAGTATTGCTTACATGGCTCTCTACATCATTTAAATGTGCATTATAGCTAGATTATAGCCCACTTCTATGCTCTTGAGAAAAAAAGTAAATAAGGGATGCAACTTTGATTTCATATCAAGCAGAATTTTAATTAATCCACAATATATATAACTATTATCACAGACTCTCTTTGCTATTGAACTCAGAGATATCATTTTTGTGCACAAAAATACTAAATAATCGTAGATTTCCATCATGTTTTACCATACACAGCTAAAATAACGAACAACTATCTAATCAGCCGCTCCACCACTCTAAAGAAATCCATGTTTCTTCTTAACAAAAGAATTGTTTAGTCCACAAATATTTAGTCAACCCCATTCATCTGACAAACCTGATTTAACCAAAAAAAAAAACCCCAAAAAAACACAAAAACAAGCCTCCAAAGTAATAACTTTACGTAAATGATCAAGTCCATTTGATCCATTCTCTTCTAGATCTGTTTTTAACTTTCTGCAACCTTACATTCCCAAATCTATCTGGTACAATTTGGTGTGGAATAAGCTAGACTATCCCAAACATAATTTTTATCATGGTCGACTGGCAACCAAGGATAGATTATATCATTTTGGTATGGTTTCAAATAATATTTGTCATGTATGTGACTCTCATCAAGAAACATCAGATCATCTCTTCTTCGTATGCCTAGCAACTACTGATTTACTCTCAGAGATTCTTTTCCTTTGTTCTGTTCCACAGTAAGTCAATTTCCAGTCTTGGCAAGATCTCATTACTGGTCCACAAATTTCAGATTCTCTTCTAGTGAATTGAAGGTGGTCAGTTTTCAATTCATAGCAGCAGGGGCATACAATAAATGAAAGCTCAGGAATGATTTAATTTTTAAAGGTGAACCTTTCAACAAAAAGAGCAAGTTCTAAAACTTACTAGAGTGGAATATAGACTGAAACTTAACAGCATCAGGAAAATCAGTCTAACAAAATTTAACTCCTCATGAACAACCAAGCTTCACTTGACTCACTTATTAGAGTAGATTCATTCTTTGTGGTCAACCCACTTGTATTTTTCTATAATATGTAGCAATTTTGCTCTCTTGATTCTTTGAACATTCTCTCCTTTAATGCAAACTCCATTTTGAAAAAAAATTACGTAAAAATGCACAACAGAAAACGCTATGATCATTGATCAAAAAGCAGACAGAGATAAAAAAAACACACCAACAAGGTGTTGGCCTAGTGGTATTGGGTGTTGTCTAACAACCCCAAGTTCCTGGGTTCAAGCCCTGTTGGTACCGCATTTACGCTTAGATACACTCGAATTGCGCGTGAGCTGGCCCGCAGTGAGTATGAGCGTACACTATCAAAGTGGAGGGGGAGTGCGGCCCCTGACCACCAAGGGGGAAGTGGGGAACCACTATCGATCCTCTTTTAAAAAAAAACACTTAATTAGGGCAACGACTTTGAAGTAACCAAAAAGTTGAGAAAATAAAAACTTGTGTGTACTTAAAGCATTTGAATAGAGAGAGTCTTGGGTATAAGCCGGAAAAAAATAGTGATTAAATAAAGGGGGGAAATTCAAAAGGGGCCCTGAACTGTCGTGTCATTCTCAATTGCGGTCAGAACTACCGCGTTTTCCAAATAAGGGGCAAACCGTTAGATTTTTTAACAGAGCTGTTAACTCTGTTAATGCAAATCAAACTCTGCTAACATAGTTAACTCCTGTTAGAAAAATCAAACGACACCCATCATCTTTGGTCAAGAGATGAGGCTACTGTTGCTGCTGCTGCTAAGAGGAGAAGTGTCAGTTTGGTGGAAGCTGCTAGGAAGAGCAGTTGTATCAAGCCTTGGACAAGCAACCAAATACTAATTAACAGGGTGCTACCACTGGAGACTAAGAGGGTTACAGAATCAAAACCGGTGAGGTCTGCATCATTGAAGAAGAATGGTGCTCTTCTGTTAGTTCCCACTGCAGACAACTACTATTCGCCATTATTAGACCAGGTCATTTATTTTATCATTTTAAATAATAATTGAAATTTCTATCAAACATGTTGCTGTGTTGAGTTGATTGCTCCGCAGCAGGTTGTGATTGTGAGGGTGTCACTTCATTGCAAGGGCTGTGCTGGGAAGGTCAAGAAGCACATAGGCAGCCAACGCAATAACCGATTTAATCATATGAAACTCCGCCCCCACAGCCGCTTGTCATGTACCGCCCCCACAACCGTTTTCTCATTCCTTTGAATCTCTGCCATCGAGAAAGCTGCAGAAGAAGAAGAAGAATTGAGATAAAGAAGATCTAGACCAAAAATGATGGGTGCTGTTTGATTTTTCTAACAGGAGTTAACTATGTTAACAGAATTTGATTTGCATTAACAGAGTTAACATTTTCTTCAAAAATTTAACGGTTTGTCCCTTTATTTGAAAAACACGATAGTTCTGATCGCAATTTGGTAGGACGTGATAGTTCAAAAACCCTTTTGAGTTTTTTCCCTTAAATAAATGAACTAGTCCACAACCAACACCAATTTACAAAACACGTTCCTTTAACTATACATGGTCCCCTCACGATCATCCTTTTTATGTGGCTTCGAAACCTGTTGCAATGGTGCATACTCCACTTTAACTCTAAAACTGATTACCTAAGAAATCTAGATAAACCCAGCCCCCTGGAAAACCATTCAACCAAAAGCTCGACATGACATAAAGTATGAAATAATAATTTAGAAAATCGTCTTTACTTCGCTTCACTTCAACAAAAATTATTCTTAGTCAAACACTTAACAGTATGAATTGTTCTTCAAAAATTTATCTCCAATGCTCCCTTTCTATATTAATTTCTTTTATAAGTTCTTTGTCGATAGTTTGATTATTATCTAATCTATTTTTTAACATTCATATTAGTTATGTGTTCTTCGCTAATTTCATGATTTTTTTGAATTTTACTAAGATATTTTCAATCATTGTTCCCTCATTTGTTAATAAACTATAATTTTTATTAGATTAAAACAACTTGCAATAAAAATAATGTACTCTTTCGGCCGTTTTCAAGTAAATTGGCCACTTTATGTTCTTAATTTCAACATATTCATTTTTCAGAATAATCAAAATCACGACAATGCCTTGAAAATTTATCTAAACAAAATACAAGATATAATTCACATATAGCCCCTTTTTGACAAATATCTTTTTATAGTTGTTATCTAGGTAAAATTCAAGGTCATAACTAATTACTAACTTCACTCAACTCGAATCACTCACCTCTCTCACTCTCAATCACCACCGAACTCATCTCACCAAAGTCTCCTATACGTCACTCACCTCACCTGCTCACCTAAGTCTCTCGCCTCACAACACCACCCTGAAATCCACACTCTCACCAAGGTCAATCAATGCACCATCTCACTTTAACCACTTTCACTCACACTATTGTCTCTACCAGATTTCGTTAGACGGAATACGACTCTCCGAAGCGGCATCGGGTTGAGCCGCCCCGCCCCGCCTCCACCCAGCACCAGACGCAGGCTAGAAGACCCATTGCTCGCTGCCAATCTCTCACTGACCGACTCATCCCTCGGTCCCCTCCGTCAAATCTCGTCCCTAGCTAGCTTGTCTGGCCACCGCATGAGGGCTGAAGTTCCGCTCGCTGGAGAGCCGTAGGACGGCCCCCAAGGCGCTGGCTCTTAATCCGGCGATGTCAGTGGCCACATCCGAGCGAAGGGCAAGTCCTCTGGTGCCCCAGGCCGTGCCGAATCTCAGATTCCGGTCTCACCTTCGTCCTTCCCCGTGCCTGGATCCAGGTCCAGTGCCGGCTCTAGATCTGGATGTCGAAGTCACGGACCTTGGGCTCGGCGGTTTGCGTCCCGGCAGCCGCAGATCCAGCATGCGCGAGCCCAGATCTGGCTGGCGCGAACCCTGGCTTCGCTCCGGCAGTTCCTCACCCCGGCTTGTCGGGCGTCTCTTCCTCGCCTACGGCACGGACGCCCTCGGTCACGTGCGCTTCGGGAGTAATCCCATTTGCCCCGTCTCGAAGCCCCCACCCACCCGCCTTGAGCTTCTCACCCTCCCCTCGAGCACGCGCCCGTGACACGCCCCAATCGCAGCATCCGCCGAGTCTACAGGTAATGGTCCACCCAGCCCAGCAGGTATATATAGTGTCAGGCCCAGCCCAGCAATTTTTATTCTTCTAGTCAGCAGCCCTCCATCAATTGGCTCTCCGAACCATTCAAAATGTAGGATCCATGATCCACCCCTTTCAACGTAGACGTTCTCGCCACTAGATCCTTTGAATCACCTTCTAATAAAATATTTAAAATTAAAAAAAAAAGTGGGTAGAATAAGATTAGCTATAAAACAAGGTTAGTAATTAAATTGTTTATTATATGCATGTAATTAGTTAAATTTTTTGTGTAATGATTCATTTTTGTAGTTTTATATTATTTATTGTGACATACATGCATTTTTTTTGTGTAGTATTTTATTTTGGTGAATATAGTTATTTTGAATTAAATTACATGTACCTAAGATGATTATGAGATGTAAGATTGAAACGTGCTCTAGCCTGACAAACATAGGGATTCGAAACTCAGTCACATCTTCCTTTTTCCTACTTTCAGCCTTTAGATAATACTGCACCGATGATTTTTCGGATCTTCTCCTTTAACCATTTCGTTGCATCATTTTCTTATTGTGGATGTCATGCAAATCTTTCCGGCATTCGTAAATGAGAATACACAAGGTTAATTAAGTGTTTAACTAGTAATTGTGGAGATATTTAAATATCAAAAAATTAATTTTGAATTTTATCTGAAAAAATCTCCACCATGTCTTCTCTTGGGGCATCAATTTATGTATAATATGATTCGGTCCAATTTTTACTTAGAATCTCATTTGGAATAATCATCGAGATGTCGTCGAGGTCAAAATTGCATACAAAAATTTTTTTAAGTGAAATTTTAAGTATAAGTTTAATTAATCGTATTCAAAAAATAATCACGGTTGTCACTTACTATCTTGGCATGACAGGTTTAATAAATATTTTCCCATCAAGTGTCCTCTGACCAACAATAAAGTATCCCATTTTTCCTCATCGTAAAAGAAAGAATAATGCACATGATGCTACAGTGGTGCCTGAATTTCGTCATCTCAACACGCATCTTCAATATCCTCACGACGGTTGGGTTTGGATTTGGATTCGGGATGATAATTTTTTTGAGATGGTGTTGTATGAGTGGTTAAATTACCTGGTTCTCGAGACTCGATATATGACAGGGCATGTCGAGAATATGAGGCATGTTGAAAAGATGGTCTCAACAAATATGAGTTGATGAAATTAAAACTCATCATAAATGACTAAGGGGGGAGTCTGAAGTTATCCAAACATAGTAGGAGGTTGCAGGTAAGGCGTGGACAAGTAAGACATCTATGGGATCATGACCGTCTGCACAATAATAGCATTTGGCTAATCATGTACTGGCAACGGCCTATAGAATTCCTTTGCCGCTGTCTGTGTCGTATGGAGCCTACTAGAGTATACATTCATATGAAGCATGGGATGTATTCATAACAAAATTCTGGAACATAAGGTGTCTGATTATACATGATAGGAGGACTCAGATCGTTCTCCCGCCCGAATGGCCCTGATCAATCAGCTCGCCTACTCTGTTCCTGTTGCTAGCTGCCACGTGATGAGTATCTACAATGCATGAAAGTGAATTTATTTTAAGATAAGAAATAATGGCATGTTATGTTGTTGTAATTAAAGATTAATGAAAACTATAAGGGTGAATTGAACAATAATTCACATTGTCACTTATCGTTTAATTAACTAACTAACTACTCTACATAATCTTCTTCATCAGACATATTCTCCTCATCATCTCTTCATTGAGCTATAAGAAGTCTTGCTCTTCTTCTACATCCTCCTCAAAATCCTCCTTGTCGTCATCATGTTTGTCTTCACGCACCATACCAGTGCAGTCCGGATCTCGAAGCTCAATAGGTTCATCGTCGATGGCAAATTGAGGAATTGGTTGGGCAGCATTTTATATTTCCTCTTGAAAAGTGTGTTGAATTTTGTTACTCTCAATCTACAAACATGGCCTCATCCTATATACGGCCAACATGCCTTTTTTGTTAGGAATTCTACTTGATAAAAAAATGGAATAGTATACTTGGGATGCATTTTTTAACAACACAAAAGAGGGGTATATAAGTTGGCGGAAACATGTCCTTTTTGTTGAGAAGCATCAGTCCTTTATCTGTGAAATTGATTCCCCATTTTCCGTCAAACCACTGACCTTTGAACAAGATGACTTGCATCAACGGTCTCTTAGAATAGATGAGCTCATATATGTCAACAAGCTTCCCAAATCACAAAGTCTTTTTGACATGCATGCCCTTACCCACAACTGAAAGTCCACTATTGTCTTTGATATTATTATCGGCCATTAACTCTTCGACTTTAAATTTTAACAGTTTACGTCATATATTTTAAAACATTACGCCTTCAGATGTGTTTCTTGTACAACTATTTTTAATCAAGAAAGTGATATATTATTTTTTTGGCCAAGCCCTAAGGGCTCCCGAGGTGAGGCCTCGAAGGTCCCCAAGACCCCTGAGGCCTCGAAGTCGTGTCCCGAGTTCCGCCTCACCTCGCCGAGGCCCACTGCATGCGCCTAGACTCTATGCACTTTATCTTTCATGCAGCCCCCACATGCGCCTCTGCCCCTCTGCGCGGCATCGTCAGTGCCTTGTCCCGTCAGGTTGTGTCCCACGCAGACCTTAATTGTTAAAATTAATTAGAATTTAAGGTTTTTGTGGCAAATAAATCCTAAATAATTTAAATAATAAAAAATAATTACTATTATACTAATTAAACAATAATTAACTATTATCCTAAAATCCTAATTGATCCTAATTAAATTTATTGTTAAGGTTAATATATCCTAACACTACTACAGATAGGGGCTTATTACCATGCTCAGGTTCGATCCTGAGTTTTTGTGGGCCCTGGGCGAAATTTAAAAATGAACCCCCTGTTATTAAGTGTTATATATTTTCAATATTGGAAATATTTATCTGATTTAGTTAGCTTAGTTGGTTTAAAAGACTACCAATTAACTCTGTGGGCGAAGGTTCGACGCTAATCATTTTAGTTTTTATAATTTTTTCATGGGCCCTCTTGAAGAACTAAACTCATTTCTTACTAGAGCTGGGCCCTGGGATTGCAACCACATGGGCCAAGCTACAGGGCCGGCCCTGACCACGCTTATGCTAAGGCTTTTCTTACCAGAGCTGGGCCCTAGGCTTTGCACCCACATGGGCCAAGCTACAGGGTGGGCCCTGACCACGCTTATGCTAAGGCTTTTATCACATTTAACAAGCGTAGTGAATATGATCATCCTAATTGGTAGAGTACAGAGTGTGGTGATAGGTTAAAACCTATTACCACGCTTTTACATTAAGCGTGGTAGTAAGACATTTTTATTTTTTTAAAAAAATTAAATTACTAATTAATAAAATCCGTAATTTAATATATTTTTATTATTTAATTTTCCGTAATTCCAAATACAATTTTTATAAACAAATCAGAAAACAAAACATTCAGTTTTTTTTAGGAAAAATACAAAATGTATTACATGTTTCAATGTATCACGTACATCATAAAATGAGTACACTAGTAATCTAGATTGCAAATCCACCGGCTACAGAAATTCAGTGCATCTCCACAGCATGCGCCACAATGTCCTCACGCACTGAGTCAACCTCCGACAACTCATAAGGTACGAGTCTTTGATCAAAAAAACTGTAAACAAAAAAGCAAATTATTTAGTTTTTTTAAATAATATTATACTTGATCACATTAAAATTAATATAAACATAATAATTTAGAATATAATTATACCTGTTGTAGTCCGAACCGACTCGTGTCACATTAAAATCCTAAACACTTAATAAAATCGCAAATGTAAAAAATTAAACTCAAAATCTCAAATCCTTCTAAAACCCTAACCTTTACGCTAGTCCCTAATCAAATTACTCAAATTCAATTCAGCCTTTCTTTTATCCGAAATGTATCCTTTTTTTTAGATTTAGGGCTTTTTCTTTTCTATTTCACAAAAGTTACCGAAATGCACCCGAAAATGTCTTGAAAATAATTTCAGGTGCCTCGTGCCCGAAAACGTTGATCCGAAAAGCTAAAAATAAAATTATAGTGAAGATCATATATAATGTTTGTCCATAAGAAGCGTGATTAAAATTCATAAGTATAATAAATAATTATAACAGAATAGGAGGTTCGGTTCGGTCCCAGTTGGCTCGGTTTGGTTAGAAACCGGTTGGTTTGGTTCGATTTGTAATTGATCGGTTCGGTTCGGTTTTAAATTTTCAGTTACGGTTTCAAATTTTCGTTTCTAATAATTTGATTCAATTTTTAATTTTTCTCGAACAAACCCGAACCAAATCAGTCGAAAAGACGGGTACCAATACTTGTAATAAATAATTAAGTCTGTACTAGTTCAGTCTGTGCTTTTATTGTCTTGGATGACAATCATGAAAGCCGTAAATTTTGAGAGATCAACTCTTAAAAGAGATGATGATGATGATGTGGAAGTTTTCACATCAAAATAAAAATATAAAACCTTAGTTCAAGTAGACATTGTCACAAACAGTTGGCCCTTGATCAAATCACTATTAGAATATAGCAATTATAGCAAGTTGAAGCGTCTCAGAATGTTGTCTGAATTCTGTAAAATTGATGGCTGAATATTGTAATTAATTTTGTTCTATAAAATTAAGACTGAACAATTAATGCATGTCATTGCTCCATTCACTCGAGTATTGTAAAGAAAGTCTGGCGTTACCTCAAATAATATATGTTGACTTTTCTTTCAACAGAATTAATGCATGTCATTTTTCTCCATTTGCGCAGAATGTTGTAAAGGAAGTCTGGCGCTACCTCTCATATATTTCTCATTATGGTCTTTTTTATCTGCTCACTCAATTCTCTCTGTGTCTTTGTAGATGTTGATTGGGCCACCGATGTCCGTACACGTCACTCCACATCTACATTTGTAATTTTTTGGGTTGCAAACTCATCAGTTGGAGTTCAAAAATGCAAAGCACGCCATCGCTTTACTCCATTCTATATACGTAACTTTTTTACTTAAAGAGCTTGGTACTCCACTCTACGCCACCTACCTTTTTCTCCATTTTGATCTGAACAAGATACTACGTGTTTCTCTTGTAAACTCCTCACGGAAATTCTTGCCTCGCAAATTCTCCAACAACATCGTATCGGCCTTGCATCCTTTCATGATCCCTGCACTTGCAGCACATTAAAGCAAAATATCTATCTGTCCATTATATTGATGGCTTATCACATTAAACAACTTTATAATGCTAGAATATTCTTAATTGAAAATTGTATCATAATTAAACTCGTATAAATACAATCTCGATCTGTAAATGTGAATAATTAGAAACACTCATGTTCACTTACTCTCACTCAGAAAGTTCATTAATTATTAATTATAATCTCTCAAGATACATTGATAACCTTTCTTTCTTCTTTCATATCCATCCACAATCGTCGCATTGTGACATAAGTGCTTTAACATTTGTATTAGGGTTCACTTTAAAATGGGAAGGTGTAAATGTACAAACTAACTTGTTTAGTTATTATCCCTAGTTCACTTTTCCATCTGTTCTTCAAGCAAATTTTTTATTATCCTTTCGTGCACACATATATGGCTTTAGGGTAGCCAATGTGAACATCTCTCCTTTTATGCTTTTCCCTCCTTTCTGGTCATCCTACTTTGTCATCGTAACTTTTTTTAATGGTACATCAAAAGAACTTATCAGCCTATAATTCCACACCAGATATTAGTCATGAAGAAAAGCCACACTTTTACAAGTTGAGGAATAATAAAAGCATCAAAAAGTTGTGGCCACCCACATCAGGTACTTCTTTGTTGGTGATGGGGCTTAACTTTGATTTGACATTGTGACCTTGGATTGAAGTTCAATACAATTGTCAAGAAAAAGAAGAGAGGGTTGGCATGAAAAGTATGTGCTGTGTGAGTTGTAACTCAAATTCCATGTTTTGATAACTGATCTTTTGAATAAGATGAGACAAATACTGTTAATTATGAAAAGTCCTCCGCATAATTGCATGGCCATGCATTTAAGTTTTTTTTTTTAAAAAAAAAAAACTAGAGGTCATTAGAGGTTGTAAATGAGCAATCACCAATTTCAAAAATAAAAATATGCGGACATGAAGATGAGCTTGAAAAGTTAAAGGCTGCATTAATATAGCAAAATGTTTCAAACAGCTGACATAGTTTTGTTGGATTCCTATTCATATTTGCCACAACAACATAGAGATAGACGATCATTCATGAATGCGCTTTTCTCTGCAATACATTTCGTCAGCATTGCTTCTCTACTCGTGTTACGTATTTCTTGGTTAGCTAGGTTATGTTATTAAGTGATTGGAATAGAAAAAAGAGAAAATAAAAATGGGCAAATTTGATGGTACACACAAGAAGACATTTGGTTGCTCATTGGGAACTGACTAGAGCTTATCTATAGTAAGTATCCCACTAGCAGCTATCAGCTTTAACTTGATTTGATGACATGTAACATCCATAGCATGAAACGCTTTTTATTTTTATTAGATGCCAACTTTCTACTCTTATTTTGTTTCTTTTTAATTCATAATTAGATGAATGATTTGAGATGATCACATTAAAAGGGATTAGGGATTGTTCTGTGGTCCACAAAGACCCTCCACTATAATTTTTCTATTGATCTAATATTTCAATTGAATTCATGACGGAACTTTAGGATATTAAATGATACAAACAAACAATCTTAACGATACATCACGCTATTAAAATTTGGTAAATTTTGGAAAATGAAAATCATTTTTAAACAAATCATTATTGAATTCTTTATAATTGAGAAAAAAAATCATGTTTGTTTACCAATGCCTAGCTTCACACGATTCAGGAACATCTTTTATAACGTTTTTTTTAAAAAAAAAAAATTTAACAAATTTTTCTTGTTAAACAAACACTTCTTAATGTGCACTAATTGTGAACTATAATTCAAAATAGTTTTAAAGTATAGCAGAATGGCAAGCTCAAATTTTGACATGAAAACCTGCGCATGGTAGCTGAGATGGTCTGAGGTCGGGAATAAAGGACCACTTAATTGCTCCGTTTGGTCTTAGGTTTCGATTCCTAACTAGAACAACATGACAATAATCTCATGAAATATTCGGAAGGTTTAACAAACAGGCTTAGAAGGGACATGGTTGTCCAGGTTCCAAAAAAAGTATCATGTAAAAATTGGTAAAAAAAAAAAGAAGAAGAGAAGCTTTTCTCACTAATTTAAATAGTACAATTTTTATGAATTGAAATGATCAAGCGCCTAACTAGCTGATGCCTAACTTCACCCATGACATCAATTATATCACAAACACTTAAATTTGCATAGAGGTACGTAGTAGACAAGTTTTGAAACCAGTTTTTGTGTCTCATACGGCTCTGGAATCTGCAGTGTCCAAACCCAAACATTCGGAGTGATCAAGATACAAACCATGTATCTGCCATAAACCAAAAACCACTTTAAACTTAATAATAATAATCACCACAAGCCTGGACTAACTTTCAACTTTATTGCATGTATATAAACAAGTCGTTCCCTATAGAAACCTCAAGTTCTTTGCAGTTCTCATCCACGTACAACAAAGCTTCAAAGCTTCTCAGCTAGCTGCTGCAAAGAGCTTCACTTTGCTAGGCCAAGATGACTCTTTTCACTACGGAACACCTTGCCTTTTTCTCCGGGCTGATGGGTATAAATAAATTTCCAAGCGCATAGTTGTTATATTACTCAAATTCACGCATTAAATATTTTGGTTCAATATATAATTTTTTTTTATAGGTAACATCATATCATTCTTGGTGTTCTTGGCTCCTATGTAAGTTCTTGAAACACAAGTTACAAAAACATCAAACACTTCAGTTATGTACATGTGCATTTTCTAACCCTTCTTTTTTGCTGAACAGACCAACTTTTTATACTATTTATAAGAAGAAATCCTCAGATGGATTTCAATCCATACCATACATTGTTGCATTTTTTAGTGCAAGTCTGCTTCTGTATTATGCTTTCCTCAAGAACAATGCATACATGCTTATCAGCATCAATGGCATCGGATGTGTGATTGAGCTTATTTATCTAACAATATTCCTCATGTACGCATCAAGAGAAACTCGGGTAAGAGCTTTTGCTGATTTCTTGACAGACACTCTAGTACATTTTATTCTTCAGCTTCAAATTCATGTCCAGTATAACACTTAATAACTGGCTCTTCCATGTGCAGATGTTCACCATCAAACTGATCCTTGCAAGCAACGTCGGTGCTCTTGGTTTGATTATGATAATCACCATCGTATTTGTCAAAACTAATGCTATGCGTATCACTATCGTTGGATGGACCTGTGCAATCATCAACATTGCTGTGTTTGCAGCTCCATTGAGTATCATGGTAATTTTATTATGTTTATGAACAAAAGCATTGGAATTCTGAAGGTTTAAAGTACTCCAGTTTCCATTACAAAGCTGATGCTAATAATTCCACAAACAAAACTATTAAAAATATTGCAGAAGCAAGTCATTACAACAAAGAGCGTCGAGTTCATGCCATTCTCATTATCATTTTTCCTCACCCTCTGTGCGACTGCATGGTTCTTCTATGGGTTATTTGTGAAGGACTTGTACATTGCTGTAAGTGACAATCCAAATTTATTCAAACAAAACTAGATGATTCAGTTACTCACAGTATACATGATGCTAATTAATTATGCTGCTTTAAAATTTTCAGGTGCCAAATGTCCTGGGATTTATCTTGGGCATTACACAAATGACCCTGTACATGATCTACAAGAATGCAAAGCCTGAAAACATCAAGATGAAGAGTTTCGAGCATGATGAAGAGAACGCCATTGATCAAAAGCAGGACCATCCTTCAACAAACATTGAACTTAGGGCCATTGCTGCCAACTAGTCCATTTGAAGGATGCCCAGGTTTCTCTAAGATGTTCTAGGAGAGACACCTATATATATATATATATTGCGATGACAATCGACTATACTTTTCAAGCTTACTATCGATGTACCCCTTTTGGTGTTGTCTCACACCCCAAATAAAGTCGATGATCGATTGTAACTTCTCCGTTGGTTCAGTCACTATGTCCTGTAATAGTATTTAGGGAATGATATAGAGTGGCATCGAATAATATAGCTTCGGGTTTAATTTATCCTTTAAAAAACCATTTCCATATATATAAAGGATGGATCACCTGTGATCTTAAAGATAAATTGTGGATAATTCTGACTCAATCATTTTTAACACAAAACGACCATGTTTTGACTTTATTCATTATGTTTATTTTAATTATATTTAATTAGTAACATATATCATCTCATAAAATTGTCTACCTAATTAATAAAAAATCACTCCATATCTTTTATTCTCTCTCTTTCTACGTTCAATTTCCTTATTTAACTTATCTTTATCACATATTTCACCAATCTTCACACACGTTTCAGATATGATCAAGTGCGGCGACCAGAAGAGATCTTCGGCACCATTGCCATGGCCGACCAGACAGTCTCGAGCTACGGATCTGGGCGGCTCTCATAGTGGAGATTTGGTTTGGTGTGCCTGCTGCAGTCAATTAGTGGCTTTCTGGGCGGCGTCCCAGGCTACAAATGTGACCTGAAGTCGATTTGTGGCTTTCTGGACAGTCGTCGCGATGGCGGTATCTCGAGCCACCTAATTGCATTCTTGATATAATTAGTTGGGTTTGGAGAAGAAAAGCATCATATGACTATGATTGGTGTTTTGATTTTAAGACTTCAAGTTATTCTATTTTTATTAAATCTTATTTTTGACGGTGAACATTCTTTGTTTTGTAGAGAATAGTTTTTTGCAGTGAACATTTTAATAATTGAACATTAACTTTTCTGTAGTCAATCAAGCTATGGATCTGGGCTCCAATCAATTAGTGGCTGGCGGTGTCTCATGAATGTGGGCTGAAGTTGATTTGTGGCTTTCCGGAAATTGGCGCGGTGACAGTGTCTCGAGCTATCAAACTGGATTCTGCACATAATCGGTTGGATTCGAAGAAGAAAAGTACCATATAGTTGTGTCTGGTGTTTTGATGTCAAGACTTCAAGTTGTTTTATTTTTATTAAATCTTATTTCTCACAATGAATATTTTTATGCAGTGAACATTCGTTGTTCTATTGTGAACAATTAGTAATGAACATTTTTCTGCAGTGACATTCATTTTTTGTAGTGAACTGTTTCTGATAGTGAATATTTTTTTGATAGTGAATATTTTTCCATAGTGAATATTTTTCTTACCCTGAACATTTTTCTCACAGTAAACATTTTTCCGCAATGAACGTTTCCACAGTGAATCATTTTTGTCGTGAACAGGTGGTGTTGAACCGTGATAAAATATTTTTAGTAGTGAACATTTGTTTGTAATTTATTTACAATAAACACTTGTCTGTAGTTTTTCGGCAGTGAACATGTATGCCGTTTCGATAATCAACATTTGTCAATAATTTTTTACAGTAAACATGTAATTTTTTTACCGCAAATATTGATAAAAAATAGCATTGAATATGTAACATTTGTCTGTAATTTTTGACAGTGAACACAATGTGCACCATATAATATGTGAAGGTGAAGAATTATAAAAAGTTAACTTTTTTGTACAAAATTTAAACAAAATTTGTATTTTTAATGATAAAAAAAGAAAATACAAAAAAATCTAAAAATTTAAGGATACATATTACCCTTTATACTAAGTTGCATAATTAATTAAAGTGAGTCGCAGATAATTAATAAGCATACTTAATAAACTTAAAAAGAAAATAAATTGTTTGGTACATAATCATCTACAATTTGTTCACAACTTAACTATTCACAACGGATCCTTCCCACATATATATATCCTTTTATCTCTCCACAATTATTTCTTATTTCCTAATTTATTTTCTTTTTCATTCACTCGAAATTCTCAGCTCTACACGCGCTCTTGACTCCTGTTTCTTTTTTTTGTCATCATTTGATGCACACCGTTGCTCCTCAAACTGAATCAATATCGGAGTAGATCAACCAGTCTCATCAATCGAACACCAAAGGGGTACCTTAACTTTTGATCGCCCGCACAAAGATTCAGAAGCCGAGCAACCATCTAAAGCATCAAGTCAGAGCACATCAGAACTGAGAGAACCTCACACAATCAACAATTGATCGAATCCGCCACGTCTGAATGTTGTTGGAGCAGCTATCTCACCTTCAACTACCCTAGAAGATCTGTAATGATGCATAATTTTCTGGGATTTCATGATGCACATCTAGATTAGCTGATTTTTTTTATTGGTGCACATCTGCATTTTTTGTAATATTTTTTATTGGTGCACGTCTAATTTTCTTGATTTTAATGGTGCATATTTAAGTTTTTGAATTTTAAAATGCACATTTTTATTGAGTAAAATTTTTATTTGAATTATCATTGTACGTAGCATATAATAATTAATAAAATTAGTGCATAATTTTTACATCAGATAAACTTTTTTGAACAACTATATCTGCTTGTGCACTAGACGGAGGCATCGTGTTTTTAAATAGTGTGCTACACCAAATTCGAAAACATATCATCATGATACCAAAAGTGCACTTTTATCAAAAATGCACATTTCATTAAACTAATTTGAAAAGAACCAGAGAATACAATCAAGCATGGTGCACAGAAGTCGTGCACATGGTGCACGAAAGTGGTGCACAATTACGTCGAAAGATGAAGGATGGAAAATCGATTGGTCTCTTCGAAATTTTAAAGACGACGGAGGCTTTGATGGTATTCTACAGCTCTTTTCTGGGAAGAAGCTTGGCATCGATCTCGGGAAGCGGGCATGATTTAAGGGATTAGGTGGTTACCAAATTTACTTAAATAAACGAAGTAAATATATTCAGATTTTTAATGATCATATTTATTTGATATTTTATTAATGCAGTTATGTTAGTTTATTTTGTTAATAATTGATTAATCTTGTTCATTGATTAAAAAATAATCAACGATAAAAAAGAATTTACATTTTACATATTTATATTAGTTTTCACCTGATCCGCCCTCTATGTATACACACATCTACATTCAATAAGCATTCTGCCCATCAGAAACATGTGATTTGATACTTCGCACTCAAACTTCAGCTCAATCAAACAACTATAAATTTCAATGACCTTGACTCTTAAATTTCAACTCATTGGTACCTTTCGTCTTTATTCTCCAGGAATTAATATGCTAAGAAGTCTTTATTTTTCAACACAATACTTCTCTGGTTTTAAACTGAAACATATTTTAGTTTATTGCCCACAAACTTTTGCAGCCTCCGTGGTTTCAAGGCTTTGTTCATCTTGTCAAACACCACGTTAACAACGATTAGGGATTGTTCTGTTGTCTACAAAGACCCTTCGATCCACTTTTTCTATTGATCAATATTTCAAATAAACTCATTGTGGAACTTAATTAGGAATATATTCAATTATATGGTATTAAAATTTGATAAATAATCATTTATGCAGATATGTTAATAAAAGATTTATTATTACTTAATTCTTTCTAGTTGAGGAAAAAAAATCATGTTTGATTATCATAGCCTAGCTTCACACGATTCAGGAACATCTTTTATAACGATTTTTTGAATGTTTAACGATTTTTATCTTGTAAAAATAACAGTTCTTATTGTACACTAGTTTCTAATCATCATCCAAAATAGTTTTGAAGTTTAGTAGAATGGCTAGTTTAAATTTTAATATGAAGCCTTCTCATGGGGATAACCGAGATGGTTTGGCCATTTGGTCTCAGTTTCGACCCCTAATTAACTAGAACAACTTGATCATAATCTAATGAAATATCCAGGAGATTTAACAAGCGGGCTTAAAAAGGCATGGTTGTCCGAATTTCAAAAAAAATAATAATTTGTCATGCATATATATATAAATATTTTTTTTCGAATATTAAAATTTCATTCCAAAAAAAAAAACAAGTTCAGATCCTCACAAAGACAATACATGGCTCACAATGGAACCGAAGTTTCCAACAAAACCAGCCAAGGATGCTACCTGTCATGCATGGCACTTGCCCCATAAAACACAGTTCAGATGTCACCTGCCCTATCTAATCCAACCAAGTTTGATCAAACAGATCATGAGGATCCCCAAAACAACTCAGGTTTTAAACAAAAAAACAATTGACAAGCAAAAATTGATTTGTAAAAAAAGAAGCTTTTCTCAAAAATTTAAATACTATCATTTTATGAGTTGAAATAAAGCACCTAACTACCTAACTTCACCCAAGAAATCAATTATATTTCAAATACTTAGATTTGCATAGAGGTAGTAAAAAAAGTTTGGAAACCAATTTTTGTGTCTCATGTCGCTCGCTCTGGCATCTTCAGTATCCTAAGCCAAACATTCGGTGTGAGATTCAAATCATATATCTGGCATAAACCACAAACCACTTTTAAACTTAATAATAATATTCAGCGCAAGCCTTGACTAATTTTAAATTTTATTGCATGAATATATAATTAAACATGTCATTCCCTATAAAAACCTCAAGTTCTTTTGCAGTTTATCTACGCACAACAAAGCTTCAAAGCTTCTCAGCTAGCTGCTGCAAAGAGCTTCACTTTGCTAGGCCAAGATGACTCTTTTCACTACGGAACACCTTGCCTTTTTCTCAGGCCTGATGGGTATAAATAAATTTCCAAGCGCATAGTTGTTATATTACTCAAGTCCACTCATTAAACATTCTGGTTCCTTACATGAATACATATTTTTTTTTTATAGGTAACATCATATCATTCTTGGTGTTCTTGGCTCCTGTGTAAGTTCTTGAAAACCAATCTACAAAAACATCAAACACTTCAGTTACGTACACGTGCATTTTCTAACCTTCTTTTTTTTTGCTGAACAGGCCAACTTTTTATACTATTTATAAGAAGAAATCCTCAGATGGATTTCAATCCATACCTTACATTGTCGCATTTTTCAGTGCAAGTCTGCTTCTGTATTATGCTTTCCTCAAGAAGAATGCATTCATGATTATCAGCATCAATGCCATCGGATGTGTGATTGAGCTTATTTATCTAACAATTTTCCTTATATATGCATCCAGAAAATCTCGAGTAAGCGCTTTTGATGATTTCTTAACAGACCCTTGTACAATTTATTCTTCTGCTTCAGATTCTTGTCAGCTGATTTTTTACACATAATAACTGGCTCTTCCATGTGCAGATGTTCACCATCAAACTGATCCTTGCAGCCAATGTCGGCGCTCTTGGATTGATTATAATAATCACCATCGCATTTATCAAAACTAATGCTACGCGTGTCACTATCGTCGGATGGTCCTGTGCAATCATCAACGTTGCTGTGTTTGCAGCTCCATTGAGTATCATGGTAATTTTATTATGTTTTTGAACAAAAGCGTTGAAACTCTTAAGGTTTAAATTGTTCGAAAGTTTCCATTACTAAAGCTGATGCGGATAATTCTATAAACAAAACTATTAAAAATATTGCAGAAGCAAGTCATTACAACAAAGAGCGTCGAGTTCATGCCATTCTGGTTATCATTTTTCCTCACCCTCTGTGCCACTGCATGGTTCTTTTATGGCTTATTTGTGAAGGACTGGTACATTGCTGTAAGTGACAATTTCAAATTTATTCAAACAAAACTAGATGATTCAGTTACTCACAATATACATGATGCTAATTAATTATGCTGCTTTAAAATTTTCAGACGCCAAACGTCCTGGGATTCATCTTTGGCATTGCACAAATGACCCTGTACATGATCTACAAGAATGCAAAGCCTGAAAGCATCAAGATGAATAGTGTCGAGCAAGATGAAGAGAACGCCATTGATCAAAAGGAGGCGCATCCTCCAATCAACATTGAACTCAGGACCACTGCTGCCAACTAGTCAATTTGAAGGGTGTCCAGGTTGCTCTAAAGATGTTTCAGTAGAAAGCTATATATATTGCTTTGGTAATCGAAAATACTTTTCAAGCTTACTATAGATGTACCCTTTGTAATACTGTCGCACGCCCCAACAAATAAAGTCGATGATCAATTGTAATTCTTATGTTGGTTCAGTCACACAGTCGTGTAATAGTATTAATGATTTAGAGTGGTATCGAATAATATAGGTTCTGGTTGAATTTATCATTATATATATATATATAGAGGGGGTTCAAATGAGAACTCCTACGGTTCATTAAGAGTTGAAAACCCTCTTAATCTCCGTTCATCTTCAGATTGGACGGTTGAAAATGATCCGAGTGTATTTTTCAGGGAGAGGGGTATTTCGATCTTTCAATCACGGTCACACTCGTTTTCGACCGTCCAGCGGATGACACGTGTCCCATTATCTCATTTTTCTCTCACTCACACACGTTTCGGCCAATCAGGACGCGCCACGTGCCCCACTATCTCCTCATTTCAGCCAATCAGAACGCGTCACCCTGTCACACACACCTCTCTCTCGCGCTAAACTCATTTCTTCTACTTTTTGTTTTAAAAAACAAATTAAAAATCAAAACTATTTTTTGAAAATTACAAGTTTTAAATTAAGATCCATTTTGACTATTTTTGTTCACATTTTAATAATTGTTTATTTTAAAGTACATAGATTTGAAAATCGCAAAATACAAGATTATCTACTTTTATAGTTCATTGAACAACAAAGTACATTTGAAGATCAAAGTACATCGAAAGAGCAATAACTCATTCAATTAACTATGTATTTTTAATCGATGTACTTTTTTAAAAATTTATTGAGAACCTATTCAATGCGGATCTTAAATTGAAGCTTATAATATTTTACATTTAATTATGAAAAAAAATTTTCAAAAAATTTTGTGTAATTAGATAAATTAAGTTAAGTGAAATTGAAATAAAGATAAATAGGAGAGAGAGAGTGCGCGCTAAGGTGTCACGCCTGCATGTGTGACACGTGTCCATACAGTGCGAAGATACATCAATCTTTGAACATTTTTGCCCTTCTGGACACGTGTCACGCACCGAGAGTGGACACTTGGCAGCATCTGGGCGAATCTGGATAGAAATGGATGAGGATGAGGAGGGTTCGCAGCGCACAACTCAATAGGGGGTTCTCATCCGATCCCCACCATATCTGTGTGTGTGGGCGTGCGTGTGTGCGTGTGTGTGCGCGCGCCCCAAACCCATCACGCACGCCCCCAATTGTTACGCGCAGTGCACCCCAACGATCTGCATCCATTTCTGCCTAAATTCATCCGGATACCGCCAAGTATCCACTCTCACAATGCGACACGTGTCCAGAGGTGCAAAAACTTCAGAATATTGATGTAATTTCACAGAGGACTAGACGCGTGCCACACATGCAGACGTGACATAATCTCATGGCACGCTCTCTCTCTCCGGTTTATTTTTATTTCAATTTCACTTAATTCAACGTATATAATTACGCAGATTTAAAAAATTAAATTTTATAATTAAATATAAAATATTATAAACTTCAATTTAAGATCCTGAATAGGTTTTCTATTAATAAGTTTTTAAAGAAGTATATTGATTGAAAATACATAGTTTATCGATTGAATTATTGCACATGTATTTGATGAACATTGAACATTCAATGAACTTTGCAGATTCAATGAACCGTAAAAATAGGTAGTCAATGTACTTTTGTACATTTCAATTTATGTACTTTAAATAAAAAATATTCAATTTAAATAGACAAATCATTTTTAAAAACTAAAATTTGAAGTAATGGCTTTAGTGCGGGAGAGAGAAGGGCGTGTTGGGCGTTCTGATTGGTTGAAAGAAGGAGATACTGGGGCACGTGGTGCGTCCTGATTAACTAGAATGTGTGTGAATCTGGGAAAAATAGATAGTGGAACACGTGTCATTCGTCGTGTGGTTGAAAATTGGTTGTAGCAGGGCATGTACGTGGTGCAATATCATTGGCCGCAACCCAAAGTCTATAACACCTCTCACACTCACAAATGCATTCTGATCATTTCCATCCGTCTGATCTGAAAATGGACGGAGATCGATTAGAGGGGTTCGTTGCATGTAAAATACATTTCCGTGTATAGTTTTAATTAAGAACTTCGAAAGTTGGTGAGAACTGAAAATTCAATCAGAACTTTTCACGTGTCCCACTACATGAGAGTTATTTTGGGGTTAATTTAGTAGTGAATCAGAAGCTGTCAAATTCATACATTCACGAGTCAATCTCTATTTGCCACGTGTCTCACTCACTCCTTTCACACGTCATACTTTATCTCTCTTTCGCTCCTTACGCAAACCCATTATTTTTAAAATTAAATTTCATAATTATTTATAAAATAGTACAAGCTTTAATATTAGATTTATTTTGAATATTTTTTTAAAAAGTAACAAAACACAAAATATAATGTACAATGAAACAAAGAACAAAATTCAAAATTCATAACTTTGAGTTCATATTTTAAACTTTGAGCATTAAAATTTGTAAATTGTACTTTGCATTTTGTACTTTGAGTTTAAAATATAGGGATAAAACTCAAAAGGGGCCCTGAACTAACACCGCTTACCCAATTGCGTTCAGAACTACCACGATTTCCAAAAAGGGTGCAATGAAAAAAAAATTGGATTGATTTTCTAAAATAAAATTTACCATCACATTCCTAACATAATATTATTATAAGACTTAGATTTGTGTGTGAAAATTACATCGTTTGGTTATCAAAATAAATTATATCATTTTGCACACATAAAGAAAACGACGTCTTTGGGTAATCAAATGACATAATTTTTACACACAAATCTAAGTCTTATAATAATATTAGATTTGGAATGTAATGATACATTTTAATTTAGAAAATCAGTCCAATTTTTTTTTCATTGCACCATTTTTGGAAATCATGGTAATTCTGACCGCAATTGGGTAAGCGGTGATAGTTCAGAGCCCCTTTTGGGTTTTTCTCCTAAAATATAAAATATGAACTCTAAAATATGAATTTTATATTTTATACTTTGAACTCTAGTACTTTACGTTTCATGAAAAACAAAAATTTTTAACGAAATGACACCATAAGAAGCTTGGAGTGGAATAAACTTGGGATCTTCCACCTTTAAGGTCTTTCAGAGTATTGACTATGTCCACATGTCTAATGAAAATCGATGCAAACTCGATGATAAAAGCAAGAAGCATGTCTTCGTTGGGTGTGACTATAAATCTAAAGCCTAAAAGCTCTACGATCCAAAAGGTGGGAAATTCATCATTAGCCGTGATGTGAAATTTGATGAAGAAGACATATGGGAATAGAATATGCAAGAAGACAAATACAAATTTCTTCCTTACTTTGAAGAAGAAAGTGAGCCATCAAGAATGAAGGAGCTACAAGAGCCCACAACTCCACAAACCTCACTGACGGAACAAACAAAAGAAGAAAGTTGAAATGAGAGGACGCCTCACTACGCAGGAGTATTGAAGAACTTTACGAGGTAATTGAAAATCAGATAATATTACACTTTTCTGTCTTTTTGGAAATTGTGAATTGTTAAACTATTAAAAAACGACTAGAAGTAAGAAGTTGAGAGAATCCATGGAGGAGGAAATGAAGGCGATCACGAAGAATGATCCTCGGGAGCTTGTCTCACTTCCTCCTGAGAAAAAACCAATTGAAATTAAATGGGTCTACAAAATAAAAAATTGCAAAAGAAGTCAATTGAAATTAAATGGGTCTACAAAATAAAAAATTGCAAAAGAAGAAGTGGAGCACAAGAAAGAAATATTGGTAGTGAAAGATTACAGTCAAAGACAAGACCTCAACTATGATGAGGTATTTGCTCATTTCACTTGTCTCAAAACTATCAAACTTATAATTTCTCCGGCGGCGTCTGGCCCGGCTCTCGCCACCACAGGCTTCCGCCCGACACCAGATCTAGCCTCGAGGGGTCAAAGCTCCCTGGATTTTTGGTGCTCTTGCCCGGTAAATCTGGCATGCGATGCTCGCCTTGATGTCAATGACCGCCAGCAACCCCTTTGATCGCCCTCCTTGGTGCTGATGTTGGTCGCCCATGCACCTCGAGCATCTCGAGGGCCGGGCCTTGAGTGCCTCGAGCGACATGCGCGTCCTGACTGCTGCATCTCCCATGCGTTTTCGTCACGTCTGCTGCGTCCCTCCCCTCAAGCGCCATGCCCGCCTCGACTGACATGCCCCTCGAGCGTCGCACCGTCGCCTCCACTTCAGCGTCTCTCTTCTCGAGCTCTTCACCTGCGTCTCGCGTTAACAACAACGCCTCTTCGCCTTGCCCACCTCACCCATTCCTTTGACTCACAGCCCAGAACAAGACAAGCCCACATCACAGGCAGGCAGACCCATTCCAGCCCAGATAGGTAAGTCCAACCCAGCCCGGAAGAGGCAAGCTCAAGAGCTCTGTTCAGCCAATTCCGATATCTGATGAGTTCGCAGCCCACTCATTATAAGTTCTTTGAGTCATCTCCATATTGGCTCCATCAGCCACTAACTATTCATGTAGGCGTTTTTATCAATAAATTCATTTGGACCATCAATCAATAAAATAAAATGTAAAAAAACTTGACCCGATATCCCATAAATAACATGTAATAGCATAACGTAAACTTCGGGTCCATCAATGGCATCAGATGTGTGATTAAGCGCTTATATAAGAGATATTAAGATCAAAATCATGTATAAGCTACATCTGTCCTAAAACTTTGAAGATTCTCAGCTCAACTGCATATTTGGTCACATCTCACGTGTTGCTTCTATGAATACTCACAGCTAAAAAGAAAACCAATTTGCCAGCTATAATATGTAGTTGACCCTCTCTCCTAATGTTTTTCCCTTTACTGTAGGCTGGCATTAATTGAGTCGGAAGTCATGCATCCTTGAAGCACTGAGCAGATCTCCTCAACATTACATAAACTTGTTATCTTTCTAGTTGAAAGACAGAGGGTAGACGTTCATAATTAAGGACATGAGAATCGAACAATTATAAGATTAACTAAAAACATGCATGCATGATAATGCAAACTGTTATTATAATATGTTTACAAACCCACAACAAAAGAACTACTGCACATCCCTCATCCCTATAAATCCATGTCAAATATTAGATCTTCCCAGCAACCCCAATTGTTATCCATGCTTCTGATCTCTCCTCCAGCCTTAATCTTTGTATCCTCATACTCAAACTCTGGTGCAAACTTATTCACCTCATTCTGACCATCTTCCTCTTCTCCCCCACACACAATTTGCTTCCAGTTACTGCCAACTTGTTTCAATTCCAGGCTGTACATGTCTTCCAGATGGATCATACTTGTTTGTTCCTCGTGTGGGCCAGTTGAGCTTGATCCTGAGATTGAAGTGAGAGTTTGAAATTGATGATGGGCTGTGAAGCGGCCGACTTGTTGGTTGGATGTTGTCACCGGTGAAATGGTGGGATCATCTTTGTTGTGAACTTTATTAAGCTTCTTGCTCAAGTGACAATTCCAGTAGTTCTTCACATCATTAGCCGTCCTTCCAGGCAATCGGCTTGCAATCAGTGACCACCTGCATCATGAAAAATCAATCATGGAAGTATGAATAAATAGGGTTAAAAATTTGTACAACATAGCGCTAATAACATAGTTAACAATCACATCTGAGATAATTTGACATATTTGCTGTGTACTGACAGCTTGTACCCAGCTTATCAAGAAATAAGGGAAAATATTGTATATATTTGTGTCCGACATGAAAAAAATATGGAGAAATACATTTACTTTATTATATGTAATTATAATTTTTTGAGAATGGATAATTGATGGGGTTACCTGTTTCCCAAGTTGTTATGTAGCTTGATAATGAGAAGGACTTCCTCATCAGTGAAAGTGCCTCTCCTGATGTTGGGGCGGAGGTAGTTCAGCCATCTTAATCTGCAGCTCTTCCGGCACCTATTCAACCCTATTTCAACCAAAAGTAAATAACTAAGGTTAACCAGTTTGCCAGTTATATTGGTTCGTGTTGAAAGAGTACATATTTTAATTCATATGAAGTTAATGAATTGATCATTTGAGTTGATCTTCACACAATATCTCATGTATACGTGCAGCTAAACACTTGACAGTAATCTGTATATGAGAATATTTGCATATCCTGTGATATGTATATAGTCGGGAAACTCCATGTAATTGCAGCTTAACTTGCATAACCTTTGTAAGCGCTACAATAATCATTCACAAGCAGCTATTTGAACTACCAGAGGCTACTTGCATATGATATGTAAGCCTTAATTAGAACTCATACCAGCTAAAAGAGGAACTCGATGCCACTTCCCTTCTCCATATTGCTCTACGCATTTCTTTAACAAGTGATCCTCTTCCTCAGTCCAAGCAACTCCACCCATATTTTATCTGTCTTCTCTTACTTAATGATACACACAATATTATGAGAATTTGAGCTATCTTTTAACCACTATAAATAGCAAGCTAATAAAGCTTCCACCTCTCGAGAAGCCAAACCATCATAAATTGTTCATGAGTTTTTCCAGCAGAGAGCTTCTTAAACCTAGTCAATGGTCCATGGATCTTTCTTAGCACATTCTGTTTTATGCTTGTTTATGATCAAGCAAGTGTTGTTTTCAGACTGAATGCAGAGATCAGGTGGGTCTAGGTTTGGAGCCAGTGTGGTAACCTGTATGAAGATCATTGATTGTGGTCCTAGCTAGTCATAAGTTCGTTCATACTATTATATTTGACACACATTAGGATCATCAAGGTTCATGTTACGGTAATGAGCGTTACAACATTATTGTAGTATCAATTCCATATAAGCTTCCAAAAAAACTGAGGCTAAAAAAGATGGGAATCTAGTAGCTAAACTTCAGCAGTTCAATCGAAAGGAAGAAACGAGCTCATCTTCAGAATTTCTTGTTTTCAAAGGAGAGAACTGTGCATAAAAGTAGTTTCTTCATTACATTAAGACTAGGGCAGATCTAATAGCTAAACTTGTGAATGATTTAGTAGTTTGATTGCTGCACAGCAGGCTAGCAGTACAATCAGGTTGCTCGTTATTTTTGTTGAACTAGTCCCCTTAGGTATGCCCAAGAACTTTGATGGTTATCAAGCTCATTACGTACTCAAATATCGTGCAATCACTTCTCTTTCACAATCATATCATAGTGACTAAAACCGAAATGTCACAAAATATGATTCAGTACGCAAAGTGAACCTAATTTGACTTGGAAGCTTGGCCTGATCTGTAAAACCGAACTCAGGAGAAATAGACTTCGAACCAATATTCAAGCAGGGTTGAATTAAATTTCAAACAAATTGATTTAAGATTTTGCAAGGACATGCTAATTGTGCAAGTTCCTTTATTATCAGAAGGGTGGTTATATTCTATGGTCCACTAAATGTGGTCTAGATCAAAAAGACAAAGTGCAACACTATTAGAATGAAAATGTTTGGTTGGTTAAGATTTTCAGACGTAAAATTGTTCGAAAAAATATTTTTGGATATATTTCGGCTAGGAAGAGGATTTGTAACGGCACGAACAGGTTTAGGGTTAAAAAAACCTAACTCTAAGTAGGACGGATCCTTTTCAGACCTATTTCTAATCATTGTTAGGGACTTTTTTTGGTTTAATTTTTCGGACTCGTAGTGAATTTAATGCGGCGTACAGTTTGAGGTTGATTTCTGAACTTTTTGCTAACTATTTTTGGAACATTCCAAATTTTGTTATTTTTGGATTTGTTCAAAAATTATGTGGATAAATATATTTAAAATTAATTTTTATTTTTTCGGATTTATTTTTTAATTATTTTCAGGATTCAATTAAAAAAAATTCAGTTCTTTTTCTAATTGTTTTCAACTGATTATTTTTTTTATTATTTTATCCTTAATTTCTAGACTTATTTCGGACTGTTTCCAAAAAAAATTTGAACTTCTTTTTTAGCATTATTTTTGGATTTTTTCAGATTATTTTTTATTTTTTGGTTTCTATCTGCTTGTTTTCCGACTATTTTTTTATTTTTTTCAGATTTTTTTTTCGGTTTAACTATATACTTTCAGACCATTTTCACATTGTTTTCGGGCCAAAACCTGTTGATCCAAAAGAGATCCACTAGTAGTCCTCTTTTTTTTTTATTCTTCCTGTCGTAATTTCGAAAAGGGATGTAAAATTACCCGAAAAAATATTTTTCGGATATAGTTGAGGTCTTTTTCAGAGCTTAACTTTCAATTCGAAAATATTTGTTTTGCGGAATTTTTTCGGATCTCTTTCGAGGAATAATTGACCCATAAAAAATAAAAATCTGGCAGTGCAACATATATATCCCCTTTGCTGAATTGAAATTCATTCAGCTAGATATTTTTTTCTTCAAGGACATTAAAAAAATGGACTCCTTCATATAACTCAACAATCCATTTGAAAATTCTTCGTGAAACGATTCTCATGTTCTTCATATTTATTACGACGTGCAAATATTCTTTGTAAAGGAGAATGTCAATAAACTGAAGTACAAATATATTCAATAGGGTTGTGGAGCTTTGAGATAGTTTTTGTTCAATATCAATGTCTAATTAGGCTAAGTTAAAATAGTCCATAATATTTGGAAGCTTATGTAAGAGGAGTCCAAAAGAAGTGTCCAAGAAAAGAGCTCAAGAGAAGAGAGAACAAGAGAAAGGTGTGGAGCTTTCTAGAATTTTATGGAGACTCCTATCTATGAAAATATAGTAGGAATATTTCAAAAGAATTTTAGAGTCATAATTATTAGTCATTAGATTAAATTAATATTCACCATCCATGAAGTAGTATAAATAGGTGACTCATGTAGTGGTGAGTGTGCACTTGAGTTGTAATTGACACACTAGTATAAGAACGAGTGAAAAAGTTTATTCATTATAGTTTTATTCCAATAAATAAAATTCGTCTTTTGAAAGTCAAAAACTCGACAAATTTTACTAATGATCTTCCTTAATTGGGTTGATGGCCTGGATTGATTGAGCTACTGTGGTCCATCTGATGTTGGACCATTCAACTACGTCCGGTTCATATTCATCATAGGCATGATGGCTGATCCTTAGTGTTTTTTTGGATTTTCGACATTTGATGTTGTGTTTTGTAATGTGCAGAAGATTTTCAAATGGTTTGTTCATCAGACAATGTACGTAGTTTGGAATAATTTGGTCCTCTTCCTGCTTCTTCATGGCTCTACTGATAAGGACCTAATTAATGTCGTATTGTTCGTGCTTTAGCAATGACAATCTAGTCGATCGGATTAATTTCGTAAGCATGAGACACTAACAAAGGTTTAGTAATGAGTGAGTGTAACATACACACGTAACCATGTATAAACATGTCTTAACATGAATTAAGGTGCCCCATGGTAAAGAAGAAATCAAAACGGTGATCATACTCTTCTTCTTTGCCATTTCTATTAAATCACATGTTGAATAAAATAAATAAATAAATAAATAATAATAATAATAATTTTTTTCCCTCCTTCTCAGTCCTAACCGGTTTTCTAGTTTTACCTAAAACGAAAGGGGCTCCAACAAATTGAAATGTGATCCAACATTATTTTTACACGTGAATTGTGTCCTTTAGGTCAAGTAAACATCAACACCTCCCCTCCTCCAACGTGTCTATTGAATGAGCATACGACAGCATCTTTCCTCCCACCACAAGCCTTCCCTTTCGCCTTTAGAAATGATGGCTGTGTGTGTTCCTACTTTTGCTTTGCATTGAGTTGTAGCAATAACTACACAAAAAGTTGTCCTCATCAGCTTTCATTTTGTATCCATGCCAGCTTTTGACAGTGTGGCTTGCCGTGATAAGTATCACGAGGATGATTTTAAAACCCTAGTCCAATAATGATCCTACTTCGGTTTGCTGTTACATGCCTTAAGCGCTATAATATACAGATTCAAGCTAAACTACTAGCACTATCAGCTGCTACAGATATTGATGATTAGGTTATATCGAATAATTAGACGACCCTGATAATGACTGAAGTACGTGGGATTTACGTTATTCGAGTCATTCATCCGACTATAATTTTAAAAGTACTACGTGAATCATTCCAGGTTCAAAACACTCATACACTTTTTTAAATGCATGGAAACACGGTAGGTCTAGCTGTTGCAGATGCAAACCACATGATTCGGATGGAGAGACATATAACTCGTAACGTAAGGGATTGGTATGCTAGCTAGCCCCAGACTGAGCTTAGAGAAACTAATGGGTGTCCAAGAAAACACGGGCATGATTCGGATCACTACTACATTTTTTTTTAATTATTATTTATCGTTGTTTCATTTATTACATTTCTGTTTTTTACAACACTTATTATAACTAAGTGTGGTAAATAATCCTAAACAAGCATGGTAATTGAATTGTTAACAAATTACCACGTTTAAATACCAAAGCATGATAAAAAAATATGCACGTATTATCACGCTTATATATTTGAAGCGTGATAATATGTCATACAAAAAACGACACTGTTTTTTGTTTAACCCTATTATCACGTTTTATAGTTTGAAGCATGGTAATAAGTATCCACCCAAACCGTCATGTTTTAGTTGGATATCTATTATCACGCTTTAAACTACAAAGTCGGTAATAGGTGTAGGATTTTACCACGCTTAATATTTAAAGCATGGTGAAAAGTATTAATTCAATTTTTTTAATTTTATCATCTTTTATAATAAAATGTGTCAAAAAATAATTAAAACATACAATAATTGTAATTCCACATACCCATATAGTTTTAACCCCTCTGTAGATTTAATTTGACAATATAACTAACAAATAATTGTAATAAAATAAGTATTTAAATTTTTTTACAAAAAAAAAGTATAGTCTATAAGGTACTTATTTATAAATTCCAATAATTAATTTAAATTTTTAATCAAGTGTAAAACATAAAATCTATTAATAAAATTAAAATTACCACGTAATCATAAAAGGGTGTGTAGTTGAATAGCAAACTGGTTAACTATTAACTCATATATATTACAACGCCTTGTTAATTAAAACATGGTAATGGATCAACCAATAATTAACCACGCTTAATACACCTAAACGCTTAATACACCTAAGCGTGGCTATAGATAAGCAACCAAAAAGCTACCGTTTTGATGGAAACATATTACCACGCTTAATAGGTTCCCACTGAAACGAATGTCGTTTTGATTTTTACTCCTACAACATTGAACCTGTTAACATTGTGCATCCACCATGTGCTGAAAATGTTAAATCTTTGTGGCATCTTTGCACTGCGTTTCTACAGCTTGTGTTATTAGAATATGACAGTTATCTTTTATAACAAAAACTGTTAAGATGTTTGAAAAGTGATTTACCAAATGAAATTAAATCATTCAGCCGTCAGCACTCAGAAATGGTCTGACCAATGGTTAGAACATTCAGATTCTCATATAGCATTTAACACTTAATTTTACAGAACGATACTTTACTCTTCCTATAGTTAGAATACTGAGAAGATTATTCATCAAAAGTTTTTTTCTTCAAATTAAGGAGCAAAATCTAATCAGGCACCAGACCACACAGCTGTTGGTCTGGTGTCTCTCGGTGTTGTACTGTTTTCCTTCATGTGACAAGACAGCCAGCAGGAAAAACGATAAAGAACAAGAAGTGATTTCCAGCACAAATGGACCAAGTAATATAGCTTTGGGAGGATGAACCAACGGGAGGCAGACCATTCTAACAAAAGAAATCTCGGAGGACTTGCTAGGTAATTGCACAGGAAAAAGATGTGATTTTGTGATTTAACATGACGGTGGTGGCAGGTTCAGGTTTCAGTGCCACAACTAAATTCCTCCATGCCGAAAAGTATGCCATGTATGCATTTAATGAAAACATAAACCAATTCATGCTCAGAGGATCACTCAGGTAGACTATTTTCATCCCTTTGCGTGAAAACACCTTTCTGACTTCCGAAAATCCAATAACACAAGGTTACAGCCAGGAAGTTACATCCTCGTAGATATGTGATGTTGAACGCAAGCCATAAATAACATCTCCATGAAGTTGTTTGTATGTAAATTAGAAGACAGGATGAGCTACTTAACATATTGAGACACGCATATATATATATATGTATATATATATAAGCAAGGCCTAGATTGACTTTAGTTGAAACTAAAAAAAATATTTTTTTCGTTGACAGGTGAGGAGGATGTGACCTTTTAGGCGGAGTTGCACGCACTAAGAGAACATTGCTATGAATGTCATCCACCGGGCATAGGCAGAGATCAGGATGAATTGACTCTGGATCTTCTTAAATCCCAAAATTGCAAGCCTGTACGAACTCCATCTCATAATCAACATATTTAGTCCACAGAGGGCGGAACTGATTCATGGCTATATCAAGCCAAGGTTTCATGTTCCCGTTAAAATGCACAACTGCAGCATGCTCGATCTCATCTTGACTGATGCTTGGATTGTAGCCGAGGCCCAAAACATGCCAAGATTTATCTAGAGGCTTAGTTGTTGAGTAGAATGTGATCAAACCAGGGGGCAGTGTTCCCAGCTTCCATAGGGTTCTGTTCTCATTCTGCAGAATAAGCAACCCTTGAAGTCAATAATTACTAAATACATATTTTGATCAGTTCATATACCATATTTCTTTAGCTGTCAATGAAAATAAGAATCTACAATTTTAATGGGAACACTAGGAGCTGACTATAGCCGAATAAGTAGCCTTTTTTTCCTCTTTTTTAAAAAGCATATTGACTCCAAAAGGGTGTCACTCTGAAGTCTGAAGCTACACATACCCAAAGCAGAAACTGGGCAAGGCCATATAACAATGAACTGAGGGATCATAGAGTGAGCATTCTTCCCACAACTGCCTAACCAATGAAATTAAAACCTGAATATCAATTTTAAGACTGTTCAACCAAGAACTGAAACTCATTAGTTATCAATCTGCATAGTTCAATTAAGACAACAAGATCTGCCTTTGACATTTTTGTCATTTTATATCACACTGATAGCATATGAAAGGTAATATTATGGACCGACCATTTACCGTTTAGGTGACCTATCACCACCATATTGCATTGAAGTGACTAAAAAAGCATGCCTGATTAAGATTCAAATAGTAAAAACTCTTACCAAATTCTGCCAATAATGATATTGTTCTGTGCATTTTTCCTTTCGCCAAGCATCCAAATCGAAGAAGTTCATCCCATAAGCCCATCCACAAGCCTTGGGGTTGAATTTCTCTTTTATCAAAGGATGTGAAAAGTTCATATACTGGGCATACCTATGAAAAGACCCAAAACAAGTCTCCACTGCTCCATTAACCTTTCCATCCATGTCTATTTCCCAAAGTCCTGTTAGATCTCTCTGAACGACTACATCGTCGTCCAAAAATAGTATTCGATGCAGCTTGGGGTACATTTCAGGTAAATAGAATCGCAAATGATTAAGCATCGACAAGTACTTGGGGTTTCTAAATTTCATGTTTGTTGTGTCCTTTGTGGCATTCTCAAGCTTATTCTCAAAGTAAAACCTCTGCAAATTTGCTGATTCAAGCTGCCTGAGTACCGGAACATAAGAGGAGTTCAAGAATTTGTAGTCCTCAACAGCTTTGACCTCAACATGAGCACCCTTATACTCCCTCATCGTGAACATAACCTGCATCGCTCCGAGGTTCATCTTGTCGGTAACTACATGGAAAACGTGCTTCCACGGTTCTTTAGAATTCTTAACAGCTGAGTTGACCACCACTGATGCTGCAATAACATTATCTGAAAAAATAGCGTAATGGTAGAGTTTTGGATCCTCCAGTTCCGGCGCTGGGGTCTGCGATGCATCATCACCGTATTTTTCAGGATGCGCAATCCGTTCCTCCATCAGCCTCATGGCAAGACAGTGTAAACTCTTGGGTATACTTTTGGCTGCAATCATACTGGAGAATGTGCCTTGCTTCTTAGCCTTAGTCAACTGCTCATTAACAGCAAATATAGTGTCCTTCAGCTTCTGAATCTTCAACTGATTGTCAAATGACTCCTTGGCTTCGGCAATCAGCTGCCTGGTGACTTTGATCCTTTCCTTAACCTCCTTCTCAAACCGCCTGAGCACAGACTCGTCAATAACGGAAGCCGACGCATCTGCTTCATATAAAGCCCGGTAGGGAGGCTTGTTGATGAGATCGGTGTAGTTGCGGGAGAGGTCGGCGAATAGCCTGACGAGTTTGGAATTCTCCAGCTTAAGTTTCCTGGCGTAGGAGGCGTAAGCGAGGACCAAGGACTTGTGGTCTTCGGCTTGCTTTCTGAGCTGATCGACCTTGGGCTTGAGCGGATCTGACTTCAAAGCCAGCACGGACCGCCCACCGCCGGATCCACGTCCATCCGAAACGGAACCCTGCAAAAACGCAACAGATTCAAAAGCTCAGAAACGACGCGATCAATTGACGAATCAAATGAAGCAGCGACGGAGTGACGACATACGAAAGGGGAGGAAGGTGGAGAGGTCGGGAAGAGAGATGAAGCGGTGAAGAAGAAGGCGACGGCGAAGAGAGTGATTGCGGATGCAAAGAGCTTGTAGACGACGGCCTTCCGCGCCATCACTGACAGGATCAGATCTCTCTGTCTTCACTAGCAGTAAAGCTTACATAGATTGAATGATTAGAGTTGCAGAGTAAGGGTCAGGTAGAGAGAGGGACAGATCTGATCTGCTGCTGCTGGCGGAGTGGAGTGGAGTGAAGGAGGCGGTGTGAACGAGCAGGAGAACGTCGGCACCGGAACGTTTTAGTTCAAATTGACGTCGTTTTATGTGGCTGGCTTGGCTCATCTGAGTCGTATTCCTTGTTACATAACAAAAATAAAATTATATGGAAAAAATATTAAAAGATTCTCATAATATTGTTTTCCAATTGCAATTTTAACTAACATAATTGTTTAAGTAAAAGTGTGGATGAATTTTTTTTTAATTAATTTAGGACTAAAATTAATTGAATTTTATTTATTGAGCGGTTTTAATGCATAACTTTATTCTGTTGTAGTAATAATTTAAGAGTGTGATCATAAAATTTATTTTGTAAAATTAGTTTTAAATTTTTTTATCTATTTTTGATAATTCATATAATTCAGACCATAATTAAAAAAAATTTAATGATTAAATACCCCTTTTTATACTGTAATTATTACGATTTTATAGAGATTTAATTTCATAGCAGTCCGGGTATTAATAATAACAGAATAAATAATCTCACATATTTTGGAGGGATAACTAATCCCTATGTTTAAAGCTAAAATGTATTCATTTGACTTATTTATAAGTATCCTATTTACAACCAAACACATTAGCATGTTCTTAATTATCATATCATACTTTTAATCTGATCTACCAAGCGTGAGCTAAGAGTATAGTTATTTATTATTGATAGTAAGAGTATTGTATCATTCATCTCTCAAAAAATTACTCCCTTTGCCCTCTTTTACATGTCACGTAACCGAATTTTTTGTCCAGTTTTATATGTCACTTAACAATTTTCAATGCATATTTAATATCAATAACTATCTTAAAACGTCAAACATTACTCACTTCTTTATATAATCAATAAAAAAGTAATTATACAAATAAGTAAAAAAGAAAGATCCACCTCATAAAATAATCTCTCTATTTGTAGTGGCTCTCAAAAAGTCTGAAAGCCCGGTGGACAGGGTTGGAGTAATTCCGATAAAAGAAATCTGCACCGACATGCAGGGGCGGTACACAGCGGGACAACTGTTCATTCAAATTCTGACCAAATGTCATATTTTAGTGTAAAAATAATATATTTTAAATTTTTGTACCTCAATTAAGTTTAAAAATATGATATTTCTTATTTTTGTACCCCAGTCAGCTTAAGAAAAATTTTATACCCTCAATTAAACTTAAAAATATTATATTTTTTATTTTTATACCTCATTCAATTTAAAAAAAAAAATTCGTACCCCAAATTAAAATTTCTGATTCCGCCACTGCCGACATGCCTGATGGATGATCAATAGAGAAATATAGCAATTGTCACACGAGTGAAGTCAACAAAAATGGTTTGAAATGTCGGAGAAGTCCTATGATCACCATATAAGTGTTCAGAATTAAAGTAAGAATCAATTCAACCGAATCGAATCTTAATCGAATCGTTCCCGCTTCGGTCAAAATGGATAATAATTGAGTTAACTACGTCCACGGTTAAAACCTAACCGAACCGGAAAAAATTGGACGGATAGATTAAGGGTGGTATTTGTCATATCCGCCTCGACCCGATCTGACTTTGTTTAACCATCCATAAATCGATGTGACCGTCACATAATAGTTATATAATTATTTAAATTAAATAATACATTTAATTCTATAATACTTATTTCTCTAATACTTCCTCCGTCCTCTATTACATGTCGTTTAAAGTTAATTTGAGTAGATTAAGGTGAAGTTAATGCTAGCGGTTGAACAAATTTAATGAATGAGTGGTTGATGTTTTTATAAAAAAATTGGTGCAAAAAAGTAAAATTGGTAGATGATTACTGGTGGAGAATGTATTTTTTATTGAATATGATAATGAAGTGATTAATGTTTGACATTTTAAGGTAGTTGTTGATATTAAATACGCATTGAAAATTGTTAAGCGACAAGTAAAAGTGGACAAAAAAATTCAGTTAAGTGACTTGTAAAAGAGGACAAAAGGAGTAATTATTAAAAAAAATTAAATAAAATGCTCAATTTGTAATCATATAATATAGTATTGTGATTCATTGAGTTAGCTTTATCATATTGTGCTTATTATGTTTTGCTATGACTATTTATTTCCATCATTTACACTTGCTAACTTTCTTGTTTAAGACAAAAAAAATCTATATAGTAATAAAAAAATCATTGTCTCAAATTGTGCGGCGTGTTTTTTTTTACTCTTTCATTGGATGAAGTGAATTATGTAAGTGAAACCGTAGACAACATCAAAACATTCATGTTTGGAGCTACGCAACGAGTTTTATTTCATTTTGTCACTTGCTGAAGCGATGAAGTAGCTATTTTTTTATCGTTAAGTGAAGACTTGGCTAAAGCGGCGAATCGTCAAGTGTGACTTTTATGTCATCAGTCTTTATTTCTCTTATCCAAACCATAGACGACACGATTTGCAGAAAGCAAAACCTTAGCCAAAGTGTTGTCTGTCATCTCTCATCTGTACCAAAGATAAAATTTCTTTTCTATTTTATCTACAATTTGTATTTTTGCAAAGACTTCTATATTTTGTGAAGGTCATGACAAGTAATGATGATGACATAGCTTACTAATGATGAATTTACTCTTTATTCCTTCAGATAGTGCAGTAAGGACCATTTTTTAGAAATACTTTGAGAGGATTACAGTTCTTGAGATAAGAAAGTAAGTTGTGTATGCCTTCTTAGACCAGATTCGATCAGATTCGATGAAAGAAACATCACATCTACATGCTCAAGTGAAATCTTGCTTGAAAAAGAAAAATCAAGTTGTAAGACAGTCATTTCTTGATGCGAATAATAATGATAAATTAACATCTCAAACTTTTGATCAGCAAAGGTGTAGAGAGAAATTAGTTTCAATTATCATAGTTCATGAATATTCTTTTTCAATTATCGCCCATGTTGAGTTTAAGAACTACTCATTTTCTCTTTGGTCTTAAATAAGAGGCAACAATGAATCAGTTATTTATTAAGATGTAGTACGTGTCACTTGTTACTAATATCGCACTACTCCTAATTTTAAGTAAGATGTGACGGCCTTCGACAAGAATTTCTTCAGTAAGTTGGGAATAAGAAGCTTGTTATGGACTAATAACTCGTTTGCTGATCAGGACGAGCAAATTATTAATAACAACATGTTGTACTAGGATATTAATAAGTATCATTGTCTTTTCAGAGATATAAAACTTAATTTAAATACTTCCAAAGCTTGTAATAAAGAAATACTAAGCGAGCTAAGACTCTCCTCTTCATCTGTGGCCACTAACATCTTTTTCATATGTGAGATCGATTATTGGTTAAATGGTTAACCGTGGTTAAACCGAAACCCGACGGGGATGGGAACGATTTTGATTTTCCCATATCCGAGCGGGTATGGTTTTGATATGTTTCGAGACGGATAGGGTATGGTAATACCACTAACTGCCCCGAACCCGCCTCATTGCCATCCCTACTTAAAAATTATAAATACTTATGAATTTCGAATAGAACCATATGACTATAACTATAACAGTGCCACAAACACTTGGAGCTATAAAAGAATTCATATACTCTCTTCGTCTTTTATACATATTGTTTAAAATTAATTTGAGTAGTTTAAGGTGAAGTTAATGCTTGCGGTTGAACAAATTTAATGAGCGGCTAATTGATTTTAAAAAAAAAATTCGTGCAAAAATTAGAACTCGTAGATTATTACTGTTGATGAATATTTTTTTATTGATTATGATAAAGAAGTAATTATTGTTTGACTTTTTAAGATAATTGTTGATATTAAATACGTATTGTTACGTAACAAATAAAAGTGGATCAAAAAATTTAATTAAGTAACATGTAAAAAAGACAAGAAGAGTACTTTGAAAACGGTGATGTCAGGATCGGTCCAGACATTAGTAGGGTCGTGAACAAATAAAATGGATCCTTAATTAGGAGAGTCCTGGCCTAGAAACTTTGGATACATATCCAGTGCAGCGAAGTCAAATTGTAGGATCGTGAAACAAATAAAATGGATCCTTAATTAGGAGAGTCCTGGCCTAGAAACTTTGGATACATATCCAGTAAAGCGAAGCCAAATTGTAGTGAGAACGGTGACACACAAAATAAGAGTAGTATTATGTAAATTAAGATAGTATTACACAAAACATGATAAATTAAGTTTAATAAGATACATGTTAGTTGGGGATTGACTAACAAAATTTAAAACTATATAATTTTAATTGAATGTTATTATGTTAATTGTTTGGCAGCACGGATCTCATTCCTAAAAAGTTTATAGTTCTGTTTCTATAGATTTAATTTTAGTGGTGGATTGATGAAAAGTTTAATAAGATTTTATTTTCGGCAGCACGTAGCTCAGCCATTTCGGTCAGCGTCGGGCCTGGTGGCAAGCATGTCTTCGAGAGAAAGCGTAGTAAATGAGAGGAAATTGATGATACTGGGTCTATTTTAAAGATTGCGGATTATATATTTTATTTAGGAGGAGTGAGAGGGATTCAATGTAAAAGACGTTTATATCTTGTATTATTTATATTCTTATGTTTTGATTTATATAAATATATATTTATTTTATTAATTTCGTCATTTTTTAACTCTTATATTTCAAAATTAATTCTAAATTCAATAACACCTATTTCTCTTTCCATTCTCAATCCTTTTTCTTTTCTTTTCTTTGTCCTTCCAAATACTTTCTCGGAAACAAAGCTCTGGTAAATGAAACACACATAATACTAAAATCTCTGACTAAAAAATTATTGATGGGAGACAGAATTGCGTTTTCGATGAAGCTTTTTTTTCAAGATTTGTGTCAGGCCTTGAACGGTTTCTTTCCAATGTGAATGGTGGGTGTTTTTGTCTTCTGCCACTATCGCTCGTCTGCATAAAAAGATTCATAGAAAAATTTTAGACAATATTTATTAGTTGAAAGTGTTTCTATAGTACAAAGAGACTTTAAGACAACGCTTTTAACTGATAAGCATTGTCTAAAGTTTTTTAAATTAAATGGATTAGACTGACGTTTTTAAGTTAAAAACGTTGTCTATTGTCCAGGGTTTTTTAATTAATTCAATTATATTTTCTACACGTTTTAAGTGTGAAAACGTCGTCTATTGTTACTATTAATTATTTAAATTAAATTATACTGGTTGTACAAAGTTGTATGTAAAATTTATGTCAATGTAAGTGAAAATTTTATAAAAAATGATTTATAAAAAAATGATTTAGCATGATACAGATGTCACTTGACATGACACAAACGTTCTTATATGTTTGTTTCAATGAGGATGTCATAAGAATGAAATAGATGATTTTCAAGTGTGGGTCAGAGCTTTGGTTTTAACTGAAAGATGCATTTCGGAAGGAAAAGAAAAGAAAGAAAAACAAATGATTTGAAGCTGGAGAAAAAAAATAGTTACTGAGTTTATCAGGGATTTGGAAGAGTAAAAAAAACAAAATTACTTAAATAGCCTGACATATAAAAATAATTATGAAAAACATAAAGAATAGAAGAATATATTGGTAATTTTGTGGGAGAATTCCTCTATTTCCACCCAAATCCACTCGAATCGGATGGAAAGGAAATGAAAGTTCCACTCCTCCAAATTCCTCCTAAATGCCTCCTTACAAAAAAAAACTCAAAAACACCTCTTTTCTCTCTTCACCTTCCCTTTCTCTCCAATTTTACACTCAAAAACACTGGACCGAGTCCATCCCAATATAGAACACGTTCAAATTTGTTCTTCAAGAAGAACATATAAAAGATCCATGTCAGTTGTCACACAAATTCAATTAAATTTGCAGACCAAAAAAAGCCTCACAAGTGTGTAACTTTTATTCAGAATCCTCCATTTGGATCAGTTTAATTCAATCAACAGGCATGATTTAGTCTTTAGTTTAGCCCAGGCACTAAACAATAACCCTTGTCTCCATGGCAGGATCTGAATTCTGATCTTATTCTCATGCATTTTATTCACCAGGCTCATCAGCCGTCTCCGGCCGGTTTCCACGCCATTCCGATCCCTATAAATATGCATCCATATGAACATCTCAGACACCCCAATCTACAAACTTTAACACATCAAAGCAAGAGAGGGACTAATACATTAGCGAAAAAAGTTCAGTTGTCATAGTTGAGATGGGACTAAATCTGTTCCTTGTCATTTTCGCCATAGCTGCCATTTTTTTTCCCACCAGTTTCGCAACCGAGTTCATCGTCGGAGACGAGTCCGGCTGGACTATCAACTACGACTACCAAGCCTGGGCTGCAGGGAAGAAGTTCCACGTCGGCGACACCCTAGGTGACCTCAACACAAATATTCACATCAGTCACCAAAAAAAAAAAGAAAAAAATAGTAACAATTTTAAATTTTTTTATTTAATTTTTTGCAGTGTTTAAATATCCGCGGGGAGTGCACAACGTCTTCAAAGGGAACCTGACGGCTTTCCAACAATGCCAAGCTCCCTTCGCAGTCCCGCTGGCCACCGGAAACGACACGATCACCCTCGCCACACCCGGTAAGAAATGGTACTTTTGCGGCGTGGGGAGCCACTGCATGACTGGAAACCAGAAGCTAGCCATCAACGTGTTGGATGTTTTCCAGTCCCCTTCAGCGGCTCCTGCGCCAGGTCCATCCCCCTCGTCTGCCTCCGCTTTCAAGCCATTCCACGCTTGGACGGCCGCAGTAGCTCTCGCTACCCTCTTCCTCACATTTGCGGCCTGAACCTGCGACTGATGTCTCACCCACATGCCTTGGACGACATTCTTCAATCCTTAACTATTTCTTCTCAGCTTCGTTTGGGTATGACTACAATTTCTTGACGACATTCTTCAATCCTTAACTATTTCTTCTCAGCTTCATTTGGGTATGACTACAATTTCTTACATATATATCAATGGAATGAGGTTCGGTCGAGAAGTCAAATCCATGAGAGAACTGAGAACTCAATCTTGACACAACACGCCAGTTTTGCCTTTGAGTTCTTAATTCTCACTAGATTTGTCGTTCTCAATGAAACCCCTATATCAATGAATACATTGTTAATGTGTGAAAAGATTGAATTCTATTTCTGATAAATCTCCAATTCCATTAGCTTTCCTGAATGGTGGCATCCTCCTTGCCAGTGGGTTAAGCACGAGAAATTTTCGAGTGATCACAGTTCATCACGTGTTGGCATGATGTAAGAATGTCGGCATGTGTTCCCTGACCAAGCACAAGCTTCACAATTACAAATCAACAGAAATAAAACTCAATTTGAACGACACAATTCTGTATGAACGCAAAGTTACCTCTTCATATATTAAAGGTCAGAAACAAAAATGACTTCCTAACTAGATACAAATACAAATACTGAAATGTGAATTGTTCTACTGGTAACATATGTGGATGGGACAAAATTTCTGGTATAAGTCAGCGCAACCTGAATATGGTACAACATGGGATGTTTCGTAGTGTTGGAATTTGCCTGATCGCTACATTTCAATGTCATCCAGATCGGGCAATGGAAACCGCAAGATTGCTGCAATCCCTGTCAGCTGCGCTAGCTCTGTATTAATGACAAAATACAAAAAGATGAAATCAATTCCTGCATCGAGAGGAAGGGCAATGTGAAGTGAAGTGAAGTGAAAATGAGTCGATTTGTTGGATGTGACACTTACGTTCACCGGACACATGCATAGAAGAAAAAACATGTACTTCGCCCCCAGAGTCCTTCACAGACTCCACCAAGTTCACATACTTTTTCCTGGTTTCTACATCGGCACTCCTTCAAGTTTGAAAACCATTTCACTCGGGTAAGATTTTTAAACACATAAATATGATTTGCACGTTATACCAAGATAATGATGTAAAGTTATGATATCATAACACGGTCGTCGCATCTGACCTGAACAGCTCGTCAGTAATGAGTAGGGTTTGAACTGCCATTCGTTCATGAGCGACCTCAACATGCTTTGGACCATAACATGCCCGTGTTTGATCCTGCAAACAAAACTTGTCAATGCATGATCAAATCACGAGCACAGGAAGAAGCTAGGTGGAAATATTCTTAAGGACTCTTTAGAGGTTGCAGAATCATTTTCACTGCATTTGCTAAATTGGTTCACATGTCGCTAGGTCAGAAACTTGTATAAAGCATCGAGCGACGAAAGAGTCTCAAGGATAGAACCTCACATTTGAGAGCATGTCGTAGAAATCCTTCAGCGCTCGAACCTGATGAATAAAGGCAGTGAAGAAGCCAGGTTACTATTTATTCAGACTTGTGTAGCGAGATAAACTCGTAGGAAGCAACAAAAATACAACAGGGATTGAATTATACCTCTTGGGCAGCCTTGGTATCTTTTATCACATTCATGACATCTGGAGCTTCCAAAACTTCTTTCAAACTATGTCTGCATACCGAAAGACAATTATAAATGCTGAAAAGTCAAGATCGGAAAATAAAACAATAAAACCACAGCATTTATTTCCGAAAGAAATGTAATTCTATTTTTTCTTCAAATAGTGATTACAATTTAAAAAAACTAGAAAAACGTAATTTCAAATTAGAACCATCCAAGATGTAAAGTGTTCAGCAAACTTGAGAGTATATGATATAAACCATTTCGCCAAACTTAAAGTAAAAACACACTGAAAACTTTACACGTACTTGAACCCAGTTGTCGTGTGCACGAGAACTATTTTGGTCTTGTTCTCAATAATGGTCCGCAGCTGTTTTCTTTCCGCCTCCAATAATAGATGGCGATGGAATTGATCCTGAGGGAACAAACAAACACAAATTAGCTTGAGCTTTGTGAAAGCTATATGGAAACAGAAAACAAAAAAAAGTTTCCTTCGCTAGCAAACTCTTAACATTGCAATGGAGAAAATACATCCGTTTGATGATTGAAATAACTCGCTAAAAATAAAATAAACAAAAACCTTTGTGAAGCCTGGACTTGCAAATACGGCGCAGCGAATGACACTAAAATCAACGTGCTTCAAAAAAGCCTGTGAAGAGATAACAAGCATTTAGCTATGTATACTGACAAATCGAGACAATGATGTTTAACACAATACCAAGGCTCAATGAGACATACTTCCATAACGTTGTCAAAGAATTTCTTCAAAGCCTGTAAAACAGGACTCAGAAATGAGAAGGCAAATTTAAGCTATGGACAAAACTAACATAAATGAAATGAGAAGTATCGACTAACTTTCTCATATCCAGCTATTGCAGGACCATGCTTGCGAGGTATAGAGGTTTCTATCCGGGCCCGGGTGGTTGTCACGCTGTCAATCACCAAAGTCACAAAGGTCAACAAGTAATATATATTGCAGCTTAAGAATTGATAGATGATTTTTTTTTTAAATCCATCTAATCATTTCAAAATAGTCCTAAAATCAATCTGATAATGATGATATGATCATCTAAAAGAAGTTAGAAATTATGAGGGCTGAGTAATAAGTGATCATTGACGTTGTCCAACTTTACCTTTTACCAACGAGTAGAATATGTGCTAGTCCTTCATGCATCAAAACTACCACGACATCAGCGCTAGCAGAAGGATCTGAAAATTGGTGAAAATTTAATTGATGCATATCTTCATAGAACTGTAAGAGGTAATGGAATTACAAGTGAATCCTCACATACAAAAATAAGAAAATGTACTAAACTAGCTAAGATTGAGAAAGAACTCGAAGCATCTCTGAAATTCAGTCATAGAGTGTAACATATAGAGCTTACCGGCAGCCTGATTAAGTATATCTCTCGTCATGGTATCCCATAGTTCCTATAACACCCACATACACCCATATATAAGTTATCCAGCATTCCTTTGATAGTAAGGCGCAGAACTAATTCGATTGTGATAGGTTGAAGTATAAACCTTCCGCAACACAAAAGGTCGATGCAATTCAATTTCCAAAGTATGGAATGCTCCAATCTGTAATGAAATTGTGATCAGTTAGTAGAGAACATATCGAGTGATATTGCCAACAAAAAACTTAACATGAATCTCACCTTTACATATTCATTCTCAAGAATATTCTTTCCACGTATACGCAAAATGGATCCCACTTTGTCATAATCCACATTCTGCGATCACGATGAATATTAGTTACTTAGTTCAGAATATCTAAATACAGAATCAAACAAATCTTATGCCCATCTAACTATGTTGTCATAACAAGGTCTACAATTATCCATCCATGTTTTACTAGCACGACTAATTTCAATTCTTCTATATGTCGGACATGAAACAGCGCCAGACTGAACCCAACAAGGTACGGTCTGGAATAAGGAAAAGCCCTTACCTCAACTACTATCTCCAATTTTACTTTCACGCGTTCAGCATCTCTTCCTCCTGATGCCGCCTCCCTCAGAACCTTCCTGTAAACAATCACCACTGGATTTTACTCTCAAAACAGCTACATTCCCCGCAAAACCAGTAGCCTTAAAAAAACTAGCAAAAATAAATTTCCATAACCCTACCGAGTCGATTCGATTCCATGCCAAGATCCAAACTTGCATCAACCCCGATACTCAGAATTGAAGAAACAGAAATATATTAGTAAGAATTGAGACAACTTACCTAACAGTGGCAGCCATGACTGAATCACCGGGAGCAATGAGATTATAGACACACCACAGGTCCTCCGGATCAACCGGCACCATCTAATTCGATTCGAAACACCCACAAGAAAATTCAATCTCAGCATCATCGGACAAAGATCAAGAAATCAATGAAACTGAGAAGTAAATTCAATCAGCCGTTGCTTGTAGCAACACACCTTGACGCTGCCAGGACCATCGCGGATGAAATCTCTACGAATAATCTTCATAACTTAGGGTCTTGTTTATTGATTGCACGAAAATCTTGAGCCCGGAATCGGATTCTTCGCTGCAGGAATCTGAGGATTCGTCGGCGTCGGAGCTGAGAAACGATTTTCCTATATCGTTTTTTTTTTTTACGCAATGTCTTATTTTTATATATATTTTAATGATTCGAAATCAATTAGGAGTCCTGTCGTTTATAGGAATTCCGAAATCGTGCCGAACTCGACAATCTACGGTTCGAATTTTTTGGTTGAAATTTAGGATCGGTTAGGTTTTTTATTTTTTACAAGGCAGAGTACCCGTCCAACCGACGGGTTTGGATTGATCCGGTTCGAAAAAAATTAAAAATCGAATCAAATTATTAGTTATCGATTTTTTGAAATTTGAAACCGAAAATTTAAAACCAAACCGATTAACTAACATTTAAAACCGAACCAAACCAAACCAAACCAACCGGTACTAAACCAAACCGACTAATTTCAAATCGAACCGAACCAACCTGAGCCGAATCGACTGGGATCGAACCAAACCGACCGGGAGCATCGCGACGCTCCCAATCGTATTCTGTTATATATATATTTATGTTTTAAAAATTATTATAGACATCAAATAATACCATTCATGACATATATTCTTTTTTTTTTAAAGATACAATGCTAAGATCCAATTTTTAAATTTTGTGATAATATAATTTATTAAGCAAATTGGACAAATTTTTGGATGCATTGAAAGAAGATGGATGATTTCATCGGAAAACAACGTAGTTTTATGTCATTAAAAAAATTTAACCATTCCTATGAACAGTATAAAAATAAAAATGAAAATAATTTGAAAATAATCAAAATAATCAGAATATTATTTATTAAGAAAAATAAATATTAAATTAATAATTTTATATATTATATGTATCTTTCTAATGAATATTGATGTCTTTCTAATATATATATATATATATATATATATATATATATATATATATATGAGTTCCAATGAGAACCGCAAATTATGTGAGAATTGAGAAGTCAAGGCAAAAATAACGTTTTGTGTCTTGCGTTTTGTGGACGTGTTTTGTGTCTTGTGTGTTGATACCATTTTTGTCTTGAGTTTTCAGTTCTCACATGATTTGCGGTTCTCAACCGAATCTCCACTAAGCATCCATGGGCATAACAGAAGTGTTTATGGTTGAAGATATGCCTTATACAAATTTAAATTGTATTTGTCGATATATAAGTTCTCATACGAAAATACTCTAAGAAATGGACAGAGATCCGGTGCTGCACAGCGTTTTGCTGCGAGCACAAAACGACGTCATTTTGTTCTATAAACGACATCGTCGAGTATACTGTCATCCAAAACGACATCGTTTATAGCACACGCAACACCGGATCCGTGTCCCTAAGATATAACATTATTTAAGATTCATCACTTATTACCAGACGAAATTTCATTTAATTTATTTTTGTAAACATATGTTTTCATACATCATTTGTTAACATATCCACAACCAACATCTATGGGCATAAGCACTAGCGGTTTCACTGGTTGGATAACGGAGACAACTCTCCACCCAGGTCCAGATCAGTTCACTCCTGATTTGTAAAAATAATATATTTTAAATTTTTATATCCCAATAAAACTTGTAAATATTATATTTCTTATTTTTTTACCCTCATTCAGCTTGAAAAAAAAATTGTAACCCAATTTAAACTTATAAAAAAAATTCATACCCCAACATAAAATTTCTAATCTCGCCACGGGGCATAAGGGAAGAGATTATGATGGAAACATGTAAATATCGCTTTTCTTGAATCCCACACATTTAGGTGAAAAAAATTCTTGAAAATTCTGCGTGTCAGGGCTATCACCTTTACAATCAGATCATTTAGATAGCTGAATAATTGTGAAGTGAAAAATCACGCTTGTTGCAATTGAAATCAAAAACCAATACATACTCACTCTCTCAAACCATTGTTGCGACCGGATCAAGCTTCTGAGTAAGGGCCCTCAGTTGAATGTCTGTCTTTACATTACTAGTCATGTTGAATCCAAAGCATTATGGATTGTCTGCTATTAGAAGAGACTCTGGCAGCTCATTTTCTGAGTAAGGGCCCTCAGTTGGCTTGCTGTGATGTTTGCCCCGCAGTGAAAATAGTCGTATGTACAGTAACAATGGGGGTTGAGTGTCTGAGCGTACAGACGGTTCTGGGCTCACATACCTGCATAAAATAAAGTTGAATCAGTTTGATGAGTTTCCCAGAATGTCAACAGATTAAGTAACCAAATCCTTAGTAGTTAATCAACAAATTTGAGCAAGGAACCATTCTCCAACAACTAATTAAGAAAGTTACTAGTTGATTTAGCTAGAATTGAAGCGCAGTGAGAAAGAACTGATAAACTATTCGGTTGAAGAGTACAACAGCAGTGGAACAGCTACTCGGAGATTAGTCTGTCAAAAGTAGGATGTTCGATATAAATCAAACAAAAAGGAGGAATTGGTCACATGGGGTAAACGTGTATTTCAGAAATATGTAAGGAACCCATAAGTGCAAACTTAAACTTCGCTGCATCAATTCGTTAGATTCAGACATACATCATATTATTCCAATGCAGATGAGTAAAGAACGTAAAGTATGCAGACGAGTAAAAAAAAAGATATGCATATGAGTAAGACATTTGTCTGAAGAATCTACCAGGAAACAGTGCTTGGTTCCTTTTTCTACTGCATCATGAAATTCTTACTACTCTCCGCACATGAGGAGTTTAACTCTGCAAATATTGGACGTAGGAGCTATCATTCAGACAGAAGGCTTGCAAGCCAAGTGGTAGGAAAGTATACTAAACACATTTGAATTTTTAGTTTATGCAGCAGTTAAATAAAATAACTTAACAGAGATTTTTATGTAGTTGTTGACAAAATGTTTAGTAAAGAAAACTTACAATACCGTGAAGACTTGGTTGCCTACAGCTGGATTTGGGCGAAACAATTGGAGTGAGCAGAGGGGGAAAAACTGAATGCTAGACTCATATAAAAAGGCATGTTTCTAATTGGAATTTCATCATCTCACATTCAAAGCATTTGCAGTTCTAAGCTCAAGAGAGTCTACAAACTCATTCAGTTCACAATGGATTCCTTCTACTTCTATATTTGTTTGACACTTCTTGCTTTTGCTTCTATGACATCTGCTACTGATCCAGGCCCTTTACAGGACTTCTGTGTTGCCATTCCCGACATTAAGAGTGGCGGTATGTATTCAAAACTCGCTTTAATTATTTGTGTAGCTTTTCACATTGCACTAATATTAATGGACTGTTTCTTGCAGTTTTTGTGAATGGGAAGTTCTGCAAGAATCCAAACCACACAACACCAGACGACTTCCTCTTTTCAGGCCTCAATAGACCAGGAAACACAACTAATGCTGTTGGGTCAAACGTGACACAAGTTTTTGTGAATCAACTGCCAGGACTAAACACTCTGGGAATATCAATGGTGCGCATTGATTATGCCCCCGACGGTGGCTTGAACCCGCCACACACCCACCCTCGTGCCACAGAAATCCTACTAGTCTTGGAGGGCACGCTCCGTGTGGGTTTTGTGACATCAAACCCTAACAACCTTCTATTCACAAAAGACTTGAAAGAAGGAGATGTTTATGTGTTCCCAGAGGGTCTGATTCACTTCCAACAGAATCTTGGGAAATATCCTGCTGTTGCTATTGCAGCTTTAAGTAGCCAAAACCCTGGGGTGATCACTATAGCAAATGCAGTCTTTGGTTCCAACCCGCGTATACCGGTTGATATACTTGCGAGGGCCTTTCAAGTGGGGAAGAATGTGGTGACCTATCTCGAGGCTCAATTTTGGCAGAGCAACAGTTAAAAATATCACTCATCACCGTCCGAGTCTTTCATCTATTACTTGTTATTTCTCTTCCCAAAAAAACCAGTGGCGTAGATCACTGAAATAACTATTCATTGTGTATCCCTACAGGGCATGATGAACTAGTCTATCTAGTTACTCTAAGGACCTAAGCATTTGACAACAATAAACTTAATTATGTGAGCAAGAATATACATGTTCTTACCTCGATTCTTTTTCGTTTGATGCTTGGTCAATTGAGGGGCCATCGCAAACCAATTATCTCAAAACGGGTCAAATGAATACAAGAAGCGCAGAATACGTGAACCCGGGGTACTCCTGTAAAGATCCATGCAGTGTTAAATTCCTAAGCCATCAATGCACTTGTATGGCACAACAAGTTAAGATTGAAGCATTCTAAACCGCACAGCATAAAAGATATTCTGAGCATCCATAGAATTTGAGACATTCATAGAATTAAGCTCAATGTCCATGAATGTACTATTTCACTAGTTTACCTGCAATCACGTGCAGTGAACTGCGAGTCTTTACCGGTGTTCGAAGTAGCACAAGCAAATTCATGTGGTTGAGACCAAAAGGCAATAAGTCCATTTTAGTGATATGACAGAACAGAATTTATTCGCTATAATAACTCACAAGAATTGGCTGCATGCTCAACATTCTTTAACTGGAATGTGATGTTGTCAAGCATAGCATGTATTTGTTGAAACTTTGGATGGGATTTATCCCCTTTCCTGAACTCGTGTACTGTTCCATCGAGTTCAATTGAGCTACACCCTGGTGCTTTCTTCAGTTTTTGGTCTTTCATTGACTTCCTCAACTTCAACGCATCTTTCCACCTACTAGCAGAGGAATATATGTTTGACATGAGTATGTAGGCTCCATCTTTCCCAGGCTCAATCTCTATTAGTTTCTCAAGTACCCATTTTCCTTGCACAACTCTTCCATGTATACTACAAGCTCCCAACAATGCTCCCCAAACAAATGCATCTGGTTCAATGGGCATTTTCTGGATAAACTCCTCCGCCTCGTCTATCAATCCTGATCTGCCCAAAATGTCTACCATACAGCCGTAATGCTCAGGTAGTGGACTGAGATTGTACACATCAGACATGTCCTCAAAATGCTTCTGTCCTTCCTGCAAAAGTCCCGCATGACTACATGCTGTAAGCACACCAACAAAAGTCACCTCATCTGGTTTTATGACCTTTTTAGGCATCTCCGCAAAGACCTGTAACGCCTTCTCTGCCTGGCCGTGCGCAGCAAGCCCAACAATCAACGAAGTGTATGAATAAACATCTTTATATTTCATGCTAGCAAACACTCGAAGAGCTTCGTCTATGCTTCCACATTTTGCATACATGTCCACCAACGCGTTCCCAATATAACCATCTGCTAAAATACCATTCTTGTCTATAAAAGCGTTCACCCACTTCCCCAACTCAAGTGCTCCGGAATTCGCACACGAGTTGAGTACTCCCACCAAAGTGATATCATCCGGCCTCAGACCCAACTTCTGCATCCTCCGAAACACACTCAACGCTTCCTTAAACTCCCCCAACTGAGCCAACCCTGCAATCATGGCGTTCCAGGTCACCACATTCTTCTCATCCATATCATTGAAAACCTTCCATGCGAAATCCAAATCACCGCATTTCATGTACATATCAACCAATGCATTCCCAACAAACACATCCACATTCAACCTATTCTCACACACATATCTATACATCCTTCTAGCAAGCTGCAAGTCCCCGAGCCTAGCACATCCCGACAACACAACAACCATCAGCTTCTCATCCGCCCGAAGATTCTCCTCGCCCATTTCAAAAAATGCATCGATCCCTTCCTTCGCCAGCCCCGACTTCACACACCCCTGAATCAAAGTCGTCCACGAAACCAAATCTCTCTCAGGACTTCCATCAAACACCTTCTGCACATCACCCACACCCCCGCAAACAGCGTACAACCTCATCAAAGTATTCTTCACGTACAAATTCACCACCATCCCACACTTGACCACAAACCCGTGAACCACTCTCCCCACACCCACCTCCCTCATCTCCGCACACGCCTTCAGCACAAACGGCAACGTATACCGATCAGGCACAACCCCATTCTCCAGCATCACCTTGAAAGCCACCAGCGCCATAAAGCAGCTCCCTTGACTCCTGGCGAACTTCCTAATCGTCTCATTGTACACAAACACATCGGAGCTGTCCAGCCGGGCCAGCACTGAGCTGGCGTACCCAGCATCGTCGTCTGAACAATGCAGAATGAGCTTGGCGTAGAGAAGCTGCTTCTGCTCCTGGGTTTGTGGGGGCTTGGTTTTGATGATGCTGGCGTGGATTTGCTTCAGTTGGGCGATGGATTTGCAGGAGACGAGCCTGGTGAGGGCTGCGAATTCGACAGGCTCGGGAGCGAGTTGGTTGATTGGGGAAGAGAGGTAGAGCGATGCAAGGTTCATGGCTTTGTGAATCTTGGAGAGACTCAGCAGCGAAGGCATCAGAGGACGAATCAGCTGCTGGCCCGACGGAGCATGTCGCGCTTTGATTTCGTTGATTCCAGTCTTGATTGTACTTTGTGCAGCTCTGCGCTCCAACTTCAAAAAGAGATATACCGACGAAAATAAACTCTCTGTTGATCGAAATATCGTTGGTAAAGATATCGGGGTACAAGGTTACTCTCCCTATTTTCCCAGGACGCTTTCATTTATTTTAGGAAAAAATTAAAAAAATATATGAGTTTTCCCCACTTATTCAATTACGATTTAAATTATTATAATTATTTAAAAATGCATTAGAGAAAAATTAATTTTTTCAAAAGTTAGTTTTTTTTTTTTCATCGCATTTTTTTTAGTAATCGTAATAGTTCGAACCATAATTAGAAAAATGATGATAGTTTAGAATCCCCTTTTAAATTTGTTTTAATTTTATAATGCTTTGACCATTACTTTTACAATAATGACAAACTTTTTTCAAAAATTTTATAAGTTATTTACATTTAAAATTTTCGAAATCAAAGTTAAATTAATACAAGAGGAGAGAAGTAGTAATGATAGTTTTTTTCAAACGGCCTTTCTTTAGTTTGTTTTATTTTTTCAAGTTTACCTCTTAAATTTGTTTTCTATTATACCATTTTTTTTAAAATTGCTTTTTACATTTACATTTTTTTCTCATTCATTTTTATTCAAATATATTCAAACAATCGCACTTTTAAATGGCAATTTTATAAAAAAATTATATATTTTAAAATTATAATTTTCAAAAAAAATAATATAATGAAAAATAAATTTAATGACGCACTATCATTCAAATGCTTACCGACCGGTCATTTTAGTTTACCTGGTGTGGACCATTTAGAAAGTATTGCATATAGAAAATCATTCAAGGTTTATAGCAATTAGCCAGCAAACTGAATGTCTGATTGCGAGACAAATCAAAATAAGGTACTTAAGATTGCCACAATAACTTTAACTTATCAACCAACTGCATGCGGAAAACATCAGTCCTTTGATCCTGACTATTTGGATCCGGTATCACCACTTTCAATAATAAAAGTCTTCTCTTTGTGCACATCAAAGTAGGCAGATTAATTGAGGTAACAATTAATAATCGGCCAACAGGAGCAGGTACCCCTGTTGCTCGACAAATGACTGAATCTATTTGTGTAAAAATACTAAATCTGACATTAAGTGGATTAGTACCAAAGTACGAGGGTACTTATCAAATTATTTTCAAGCATCGCCATCCGATGAGTCATCATGTTGATGTCATTTTTAGCTTGGCGGTGGCTTTTGTGAGATGGGGCTAGAGGCACCTTTGAAAGACTGTCCGATAGCAGAAGGATCCATATTTTAGAGACTCCATTTGGGGAGAAGTTAGGGTTGAGGAGGCCCGGCACGACGTGATGGTGAGGTGAGAGTGACGGTGGTGATGGTGAGGTATGAGGCGATGAGGCGACATTGAGAGTGTGGTGACGTTTGTGAGAGTGTGAGAGAGTTGAGATTTGAAGGTGAGATTGTAAGAGTGTGACTGGGTTGGCTTCCGTGAGAGTTTGAGGGTGAGTGAGGTCAGGTGGTGGCTTAGTGAGAGGTGATGTGGAGAGGTGGTGGCTTTGTGAAGTTATTATGTTTTTTTTTTATTCTTTCCTCACCGAAACGGTTTCGAAAAAAATCCAGAAAATCATTCGTTGACATATTTTTCGGGTGCATTGACTAAGCTCCGATAAAATAATAAATCTGATAGTGTTTACAACCAGTGACTGGGAATAAAAACCCTAGGGCAAAACCTTGTTTTATTCGAAGATTATTTAATTAGTTTCGTTGTTATTTTGTTGACTAGTTGTCTTGCTGAGTGCCAACCTACACTTGAAAATTTATATTACCTACCCACTCAATCACACAATGCTCAAGTCAAAGTGATACGACCATCAGACAATGCATCGCATGCAGTTTTGTTCTGCGCTGTTGGTTTTGGTTTCTTCCTAAAACCAAAAGCCTTGCACTATGGCATCCACAGCTATGTACAGAGCAAGCTTTATGTAATGGCTACATGGAGATGGAGTGACGCCAAATGCATTCGCCTATATATCTCTATTCAGGTATATCAAACGTACTTTTAGCCCATGGAGGATTAATATATACCTCTTCATTAACACATGAACATATGGTCAATGAAGATCACATCTGAAGTATATAACTTGACCCATACAATCATTGAAAAGTAAAATAAGATCCATCTGTGAAATGTAAATGTGATTACCTTCACCCTCTTAACCGTGGTGAAAACTACGCTATTTTCTAGGGTTGGTAACATTTGGAACTCCGGCAAATTTGTTTTTTTTACACACATATGAAGGGTTAGATTAAATAAGACAGTTTGAAGACACTGAGACTAAAATGCAATAACAATCCTTCAAGTGTACCAGAAAACTAGAGGCAGCATCAACGCACCACATAGCAAATAGATCCTGTTTGCTGCATCGATCCCTGGTATGTCATATACATACAGATCTCCAGATTAATAAATTAAGATTGTGTGGTGGAATAAATGCTGGACCTCATTCAAATGCCTTATTCTATGATGATGATCATCATTTTAAAATTTATATAAAGTGTGAAAAGTTAGTGACGTACTTAATTAGCACAAATGCCATTTGTGAAGCTACACACTTAATGAAACAACTAACTCACTAAAAATATTACAAAGTTAAGCCTTTCCATCTTATGCATGCAACTAAAACCCCTCCCAGCAAGAGGTTTTGGAGAACTTTCCATTGCAAGAGGTGTAACTTTCCATCAACTACATCATGTACCACAAAAAATGGGAGATATATGCTTACTTTTGGTTCGAATTTTTCATATAAATATAAGTACTCATGACTTAGCTTCTTCATTCATTCATTCTCAATAATATTTGTGTCACAAACAAGGAACAGATCTTTAGGGTTTTCTCAAGTTCCTTTAGACACCTTTTGTCAGGTTGGAGAGATCTGTCAGAAATAGTAATCCCTTTTTTTGTGTCAGTTGTCCATCAATCTTCAAAGTGTGTAGAGAAAATGATAGGGTGGAATGAGATATACAAGGTAGTTGTAGCCATGGCTCCCTTGTATGTTGCCCTAACCCTAGGCTATGGCTCGATCCGTTGGTGGAAAATCTTCTCAAAGGACCAGTGTGATGCAGTAAACCGTCTAGTTTGCTACTTCACTCTACCGCTCTTTACATTCAATTTCACAGCCCACATAGACCCTTTCCATATGAACTACCTGTTCATTGGAGGGGATGCTGTTTCCAGGCTCATTGTAGTGATGGTGTTGGTGTTTTGGGCCAAGTTGAGCAACAAGGGGAGCTATGAATGGTCCATCACTAGCTGCTCCTTGTCCACTATGACCAATTCGCTGGTCATTGGAGTTCCCTTATTGGAAGCTATGTATGGGAAGATCGGTGTGGATCTTGTCGCCCAATCCTCCGTCTTGCAATCTATTCTGTGGTTTACAATACTATTGTTTGTCCTCGAGTTTCGAAGGTCTGGAAGTGCTGAGGTGGTGGACTCCCACACCTTGCCCGAGGATCGAACCCTAGAGGACTTGGAAGCAAATGAGGTCAGTGGTAGCAGTAGGCTGCCCTTTTGGAGCTTGATGAAGAAGGTTTGGATCAAGTTGGCTAAGAACCCTAACTCTTATGCATGTATTCTTGGGGTGGCTTGGGCCTTCGTCGCAGCAAGGTATGTAGCAACTCTTCTAAAATTTATAAATTTTTTTTCTTTTTTTTTTAAACGACCTGAGATCTCAAAATGAATTCACACTTCTAAAACTTTTAATTTAAATCAGGTTTCAATCCATATCCTAAAATAATATGGAATTAAGCTGTCACATGGTTAATTAAACCTAATAATGGTCTTCACTGATTTTGAAAGGTGGCAACTTGAGATGCCAAGCATCATGGAGCAGTCAGTACTTATTATGTCCAAGGCTGGGACCGGCACTGCCATGTTTAGTATGGGTATGGCGACGTTCAAATATGGACATGATTCGAAGAATTAAGAAACCCTGAATATCAAACACTTAACTTTATCACAAGTAATGTTATTGATGGGCAGTCGCTAATTGTTTTGGTTTGATTTCAGGAATGTTTATGGCGCAACAAGAGAAGCTAATAGCATGTGGGACAAGGTTAACTTTATTAGGGTTGGTTTTAAGGTTCATTGCCGGGCCGACAGCCATGGCCATTGGCGCCATTTCTGTGGGCTTGCGTGGTGACATCTTGCGCATAGCCATAATTCAGGTATGTAATTGACTGGTTTTCCATTCACACGTGTGCGATCATACATCCATGGTTTGTGCGTATATGCTTAGCTTGGTTCTGCTACTCAGTTGTGGCGCTCTAGGGGAGGAAAAGCGAATATTCCCTCTGTCTGTTCTCTTTTACTTTTACATGTCACTTAACCGAATTTTTTTGTCCACTTTTATTTGTCACTTAACACTTTTCAATGCGTATTTAATATCTACAACTACCTTAAAACGTCAAACAATAATCACTTCATTATCATAATCAATAAAAAATTCATTCCTCACCAGTAATAATCTATACCAAATTTACTTTTTGCACGATTTTTTTAAAAAAAATTAATCATCCACTCATTAAATTTATTCAACCGCTAGCATTAACTTCACCTTAGTTTACTCAAATTAATCTTAAACGACATGTATTAGAGAACAGAGGGAGTAAGGCACTAGGGTTTAGAATCTATGGACAGTATATGGGATGAGGGTTTTAATTCTCAGATCTGACTGCAATTACTCACTACGTTTAGGATTAAATTCTAATAGCAATCATTTAGGATTAAATTACAAAAATAAAGAGATATTAATGTTAATTATTGATCAAATTTAATATGTATGTATTTAATGTATTTTATAATCAAAATTTCATCTAAAATATAAAAATGTGAAGTATTATTATTGGTTTAAAATAATGCTATGTTTTTATAAATTATAATGATAGAGTAATTAATTTCTTACTTTGTAAGGTGGATGATAGTATTAAATGTGCATTAGAATTGATAAGTGACAAACAAAAATGACAAATAATGTTATTTAAGTGACAAATAAAAGACAAAATATGGAATATATGTAAACCTCAAATTGTGGGATAAAACTAGGGGTGGGGTACATGTTCCTAGGCGACATTTTTGTGTTAATCATGTCCGTCGTGGCGGATCTAAATATATGTTAGGGTCACTTGATCTCTCAATTTTTACTTTCCATGAGTTATATATCATAGTATATTTTTATAAAAAAATACATATAATAACCCATCTATATTATAATATGTATATCTTTAGTCTTCAATCCAATGTGAATCATATATATTTATAAGTCCAAATATAAATATTCAAATCCAAATGAATTAATTTGATCACTTACTACTAAACTTTTCAATCTAAGACGTAAAGAACACTAACTACAAACTGATATTTATGTCCACAATTCACATATCGAGCACAATTCCCTTGAATTTCTTGGGAGCTTTTCAGATAAGTGGAATTATATTTTGAATTGTCTCAAAAAAAAAATAAGGTTGCCGCTTTTTAAAAAAAATTATTAAATATAAATTACAACATACACATCCAAACACCAGAAGATTCAAACTCTAATCGTGAAGTTGTCAGAATTCATCTCTCACTCTCTTTACCACCAAACCACACTTCTTATGGCAAAAAGTTTCCCATCCGGTGGTGCATGTTTAGTAAGTCAAATCAGTAAGTAGATTATTGGTTCAAATGACATCTTGCCTTCTAGTATTATGTACTCCCTCGTCCTCTAACATTAGTCGTTTAAGTTTAAATTGAATGAACTAATTAAAGAGATATTGATACTACTTGTTGATCAAATTTAATGGATATGTATTTACTGTATTTTTAAAATTTTAGAGTAAAATGTGATGTATTATTACTGTTGTAAAATGATTTCTTTATGGCTTATAATGATGAAATAACTAATTTCTTAGTTTTTATGTAGATGACAATAATATTATATATAATCCGAATGGCGAATGAGTTTGATAACCATAATTAAGCACTAAAACTTGTTGATGCTCATCAAGTGCACATTTCATACTCTAATCACAATTTTACAAAAGCCCCATCATCACAGACCAGCACATTGATTAGTGAATTTTAGTAGATTATATTAGTCTAATCATCATCATCATCATCATCATCATGTTTCAACTCTTGGCCGGTGAATCTGCAGGCTGCACTACCTCAAGCCATCGCTTCATTCATCTTTGCCAAAGAATATGGCCTCCACGCTGAAGTTCTCAGCACTGCGTAAGCCCTAGCTAGACTTTCGAGTTTTAGGTCAAAGTTACAGTTAAACCTAATGTGCATCCATCCTCATCTACTAACTGGGGATGTTCTTCACGCTGTTGTTTTTGCAGGGTTATCTTTGGGATGATGGTGTCTCTACCAGTGTTGATTGCTTACTATGCTGTACTAGAATTGTTGTAAAAAAAGGGATTGATAAGCACAATGCTAGGGCAACGCAATCTCGTTGCTAATGTACTGCTTTCGTCGCTAAATATAAATTTGTTGCTAAATCTTTTGGTGTCCTGTCACCAACCATTCTCGCCCTCTGCATGTCAATCCCCTTGAGAAAAAAATCAAACAGTTTCGACCATGACCCTTGGACCATCTGATGTCCATAATACAAATGGACACATTAGGATCGACAGCAATGACATTAACAAATCAGAACCTGGACCACTAAGCTGCTGCTGTGGTAGGTTCTTCGTCCTAGCCCAGGCTGTCGAGCAGGACAAAGAAGCATAGGGCACCATGGAAGTGTAAATGGAGGTGAACTTAATTTCTGAAAGAGACAGAAAATGACAACATTAGATGCATGCAGGTTGTGGTTCATACATGTCCAAAGCGGAGATCATGCGAAAGATAAATGAGAAGAAAGTGGCTCCTTTCATGAAGCCACTCTCCCATACTGCCCATTTTTTCATGCAAACTTTATCGGTCGAAAGAACTGTAAAGGAGGAAGAGGGTATTGATAAGCACAGATCACAAAATTGTTAATCGCAGGACAATGCCGTCGCTAAATGTGATTACTGTAGCTAATTGTCATAAATGCGTCGCTAGAACTCTCCATGCCCTGTTATTAACAATCAGAGTATGAGAAATGATAACTCAAGAAGACCAAGTGACAAAGGCAGTAGTAAACAAGATAGTTCTATCTTGCTTAATTAGAAACTACATTTCTAGGAAGCACTTGCTTCACCAATTCTTATTGGGGTATCTTAAGGGTGCGTTTAGTTTAGGGAAAATTTGGTGGGAAGAAAAATTTGAGAGAAAGTAGATTCTCTCATGAAATCCATCTTACTTTCCCTTGTTTGGTTAGGGGTGAAAAATGATCGGAAAATGCTAAAACATTTTTTATTTTAAACAAATTTTCCTTCCTATTTTCCATCTAATTTTCCTACAACTTTTCTTAGCATTTTCGCATAAATTTTCCTTCTTATTTTACACCAAATTTTCTTTTCCACCAAACTTTCCCCAAACCAAACATAGCCTAAGGGAAGGGATAAATAAGGTTGAAGGTGTGATGAAAGGAAGAAAGATTCTATGAGTACAAAAAATAAGATCATTAAGGCTGTGTTTGGTTTAGGGAAAATTTAGTGGAAAAGAAACTGAGGAGGAAAATTGATAAAATCCAATGTTTGGTTTAGATGAAAAATACGGGGGAAGAAAATTATGTGGAAAGTTAGAAGGAAAGTTAATGTAAATTAAAAAGAGTTTTGAAACTTTCCTTTAAATTTTTCATTCTAAACCAAACAAAGAAAAATAAGATGGAATCCATAATGAATTTCACTTTCCATCAAATTTTCTTTTCCCTACAATTTTCCCTAAACCAAACACAGCCTACTGGATCAAATTGGTCACTATAATTGGGGCAGTGTAGCAGCTAAGGGGCTTAACTGCCTCTACCTGTCACAACCTCCAACGACTTTATGAGCTCTGAGTTGGCTGCACCTGCCCACATTCATGCCACAACAATCACAAGAAGCCAACCCCCTCTACTAGAACCATCTGCCTCCACGCACCATTATGTATCCCCCAAATGAATCTCATCTCCTTGTAGAGGTTTCAAGACTTAACCCAATTCAAGACAGACATTCGACGAATTGAACTACACGTCAATAAATGAATCCAGGATGTTATCAACACCAAAAGATCACAAACGCAGCATCAACCAGACTTGAACCCAAAGCTTCATTATCATGTTCAGTACTGGTTGACTTAAAGATGGGAACAAAGTTTCACTACTCGACATCGCCATCATAACATCACTGCATGCGAATAAGGAAGGATAAAGTTGTAGTATATATGAGTTATACGACTGAAAGTAACATGTTCCAAAGACCACTCGAGAAGAAAAAAAACATTTGTTCGGCAGTTCCACTACTGCTCTTGCCAAGCAAGCGATTGCTACTAGCAGTTCCAATAAATCCCAATACGTATCATAATCTGAGAAATGTGAGGAAGGAAGAGACACACTGGAAGTAGCAATTACTTACCTAGCAAATAGTCACAATCCCCTGAATTACCCCATTCCTAAATCTTATCACAGTCATACAATTAAAGAGCTCACACTCACCTACTTCGACACATTCACACTTCCAAACAAGATCAAGAACAGCCCCCAGCAAATCAGATATGAAATATTTATAGGATTCTAATAGTATATTATTGAAACTTATCTTTTGTTTATATTTGTTTTGTGGTTGGGGTGGTTCTAAAGATGGCATCCAAAACAATTACAGGTCTTGGGAGTGAAAGAGCAGTATCCAAAGGGTCTGTTGGGCATGTTGCAATTGATAGAATAGCAACAAGGCGAAGAAATGCAAACCCTTGTGATGCCACCACAGCAAGTGCAAACAGCACATATTTGAAAGCTTCCCAGCTTCCTCCTACTGCCGCCGTGGCTCAGATTGAACATGCCACGCAACTCCATCCTTCTCACGCTCTCATCCATCACCGGCACCATTTCTTCCGACCCATTTGCCTAAAAAAGCAAGATCAGTTACACAACAGGTTCAACAGACACATAAGATCGGACAGTAACAAAGATGACACTCAGGGACTCACAGGAGAGTGAGGGGTGGCGTCAACGGCTAGGGCTCGTACTGAGAGCAAGAGCACAGTAAGCAAAACACCAAAAGCTACAATTTTTGGTTCCATTTTGCTCTAAAGATCACAATTTGCAGCAATTTTCACAAACCCCAGTACACACTTCCAGCGGTTGCTGTTACGGCTGACTGTTTATGGGGTTGATGGGTTTCATAGTGAATGAGGAAAATCAATGGCGTTCTTCAAGTGGGTAGGTGACCATAATGTTAGAAGTAGGATTTGTGAATTTGTTGGTTTGGGGAGATGAAATGGGGGTAGAGAACTGAGCTCTGAGGAGAGGGAGTGAAGGAAAGGAGTGATGTGCGAGGACGTGAGGGGTTTGGAAGTTCGAGAGAAATTTGATTTTGGGAACCAAAAAGGGCATGTCTGTCATTTCCTATCATCATTTTCATTTTTATTATCAAACGAGTCGATCCGACGGTTCGGTTGGAGAAAAATTAAAAATCGAAACAAATTATTAGTCAATCTTTTTTTAAAATATGAAACTATAATCAAATCACTAACATTTTAAACAGGACCGAAATGACTCGCTTCAAACTGAATAATTTTTTAAAATTTGAAATCGAACCGAACCATTAATATTTCAAACCAAACCAAACCAACTAATTTCAAACCGAACCAAACTGGAAACAGAACTCTCACCACTAAAGTTTCACCTCTTATCTTATTAGAAGACACTCAAATCAATAGACTGTCACGTTGGTGGCATTTCATTTCGTATCATCATCTTATGCACTTTACCTAAATTAGAGTAACATAAATTAGGCCGAAAGTTGACTAATACTATGATGGAAAATATAGTGATCATTTTGATATTCATAGTTATTCGAAAGGGAGGACCCACACAAGAGCTGATGAAAATTCGAGGATGTCACGGGTGGCGGCCAACTAGGAACCTACCGCAACATATTCACGCTTCAGACTTTTTTATTAAATTAATTTTTTCTCAATATTTGTTCCCGACTAACTCTTCCGTTTAAATTTTTTGAAATGATCTAGTTGAAACCAATCACGGTTTGTACTGGCTAATTAGACCAAGTTTTAGGATTAGTTAGGGGTAATTAGTCTGGATTAATTAGTAAGGGTCATTTAAGTTAGAGTTAATAAGTTTATTAGAGTTTCTATAGACTTAATTATAAGTTTAAGATCCTTAAGTTGGGGTTAATTAATTTATTAGAGTTTCAATTTTAAGTTGTAAATACATTAGGTCACATTTGGTAGCGGGTATTGAAAGCGGGATAGGACTATTAATACTGATGTAACATGTTTGGTACAACTTAAGGATTAGTATTAATAATCTCAAGTATAAATTTTACCTTTGTGAACCAAGATTAATAATACTTTCATAAGAGGTGGTATTATTTATCTCAGTACTAATAATACCCTCTTATCCTGTACTTGCTACCAAACGCACCCTTAAGGTTTAATTTTAAGGATATTAGGTAGTTTTAAGGATTTTAGAGTTTGAAGGTAGTTATATATGTAGATGAGGTTTTTTTTAATTAATAATGTTTAGGGTTACCTAGCCGGGAGGCTCGCAGGCTTACCGGTCAGCCCGTCTCACCGGTAGGCATGCCGGTAAGTCGGTTGGCCCACCAGCCGGCCTCGACCGGTTGTTTTTTTATTTATAGCGGCATTTATTTTAGTCGGTAACCCAACCAAAAAATTAACTATTACTATTTTAACCGGTAATTCATGCAAAATTTTAACCGATAAAATTTTACGGGGACTCCCAACCGGCGGTAATTTGTGTAATTTTTGTAGTGTTTATTTTTAAATAAACGGGACTTTAAATTGACACTTCAGAAGACGTTTTTGACTAATAAACGTTATTCGAAGTTGAACTTTCTTAAACATTTGTTTCTTTTATTTATTTTCATGGTAGATTGCATACATTTTTCGAGGATATTTATCTTTATTTTTAATATTTTTCTATTCACAATTAATATGAAATCAAAATATGTTAATTAAATGAGATGTATATCTTGGAAATGTAATGGATCCACACTAAAAATTAAAAGCAAATAATTGCTTCTTAGTATACGGCTTGCTGCTGGAGCTGCTGCTCAAAAAGAAATTTTTATAATATTTGTATTTGTTATTGATTTGAATGATATTACAAATGGGACATGCTCCCTTTATATACTTTTTTGTGTTGCTTAAAATACTGATCATCTCTATTTATATGGTGTTGCAACAAGATGGTTTTATCATTCATTTCTTCACCATCAATTTTCATTTTTCATTGTATTTCGAGTTTGCATTTCAACAGTATAAGTAATAAAATTTTTGTAATTTGTGTAATTAAAATATCAAAAATCCCATTTCAAATATCAAAATTTTGTTATTGTATAATTATTGGCTACCACAAAATTGATTGAAAATATGACCGCCAAACTGAATAGCTGCCACGAAAATTGCTTGCCAATAGGCAAACATCTGTTTTGCTTAATTAAGATATCCATCATTACCAACAAAGATTATCGATAATGTCCAACACATCATTAACATATTAGGTGAGAAAATTGTTGTTTGAAACACAAAATTTTCGATCATCAGGGTGGTATTCAGGTGGCAAGCAATTTCGTCGTCATCTACAAAATCTCTGGATGCGTATGTATTTTCTTTATAATTATTGTGCTTATTATGAAAGGGTCGATCAAAGTACTTCTTGTAATAAGATCAAGAATATTTGAAATAGTGTGTTTTGATGCAAACTGGATACAGATAGTCTAATTTTGGAGTGTTTAGAAGATCTGAAAGTTAATTATCTAGGGTATTTCTTTTGGCAAAACTCGAGTCTCAACGCCCAGTCCAATCTAATTACGTTGTTCATAATTCGATTCAAATTGAAAAACAAACCGAATCAATTCAATTCGGCTCGAAGAAGTCCGGTTTTGATGATTAATAATTCGGCTTTTAAATCAAATTGAAATATTAAAACTATTACGATTCGGTTATCAGTTTTGGTGATAAAATATTAAATCGAATCAAAAACCAAATTATTAAAATAATGATAAAATTAATATGAATTTATTTGTTATTTTATGTTACTTAATTTATATTTTAATGTTAAATTGATTATTACACTATTTAATAAATAATTATATGACAAACACAAAATATTTACTTTCTCTATTTTTTTATAAATTTATTATGAGTTAAATCATTATTGAGTAAGACTTTTAATAAAAAAAATTACTTAAATCAGTTTCGGTTTAGACCGAACCGATAAAAATTGATTCGGTCTAAAATCGAACCGCTGTAAATCAATTCGGTTTTTTTAAAAAAGAAAACCGAATAATATAATTATATCAATTCAGTTCTATTTTGAACCGAACTGAACCGATCAACAGCCCTAAACCAACCCAACCCGTAGAATGTGACCCGGCCCGTAAACGAAAAGGCGCACTAGTTTCCTGGGCCCGACCCGCCGACGCGCTTCAGCTGGAAGGCGATGATAAACAGCAACAATTTCTCAACCTTTAAAAATCTCAACACAATTCGAACAACACGCACTCGTCGGAAAAATCTCAGATCTCGTCTTCCCCAATTCTCCCTCCAGATCTCGAAGCCACAATTTCAACGCCACGTCCTGACACCGCCTCCAGATCCACCTCCAGGTAGATCCGGTTTCTCTCCTCAAATCGGTTACTGATTTTGTTTTCCTGCGTGTGGCTGAGTTTGTAAGTGTTATCCGAAGCTGTGCGATCGCGGAGCTTGAAATTGGTGCAATGAGCATGCGGTCGTACCTCAGGAGGAGGAGTCTGTTTTCGCATTCCGTCGTGATTTTTGTCGTCTTTATCGCTGTTTTCGGCGCAGCTTGTGCTCAGGTAAGAAATGTGGATTCATTTTTTTATTTATTTTGGATGTGTTTTTATTTTTGGTGTCTGTGTATCTGAATTAGGTGTTGTGGTGATTCAGGAATCAGGCGGTGATGATTCAAAGGCGGAGTCAAAATCTGAAGTTAGGGATCTTGGCCGGCGCAGTAAAGTGAGTGTTGTGTTCCTTTCGCTGTCTAGTTATGCTTGTTATCTTAATATCAAAAGGTGCTCTTATGTTTGTAGAGTGTAAGAGTGATTTTTGGTTTCAGATATTCTTGGGGAAGGTGAATAAGGATGTCGCTCAAGATGACAGTAGCTCGGAATGGGGTGATCTGAGTATCAATGTGGATGCTCCTGGTCTTGGGATCTTCGACGCTCTCTTCGCCAGTTTTTCTATGATTTTAGTTACTGAGGTACTGCTTTCTTCCACAGCTTTTTAAACTACCAAGAACCATTATTATCCTATCCCCTTCATTCTGGTATTAGCATGGAATTTATTTATTTATCTGATGTGTTTTCTATCAGCTGAGCTGAGATAACTGAATTTATATAACTGCTGGTGACAGATCGGAGATGAGACATTCATCATTGCAGCTCTAATGGCAATGCGCCATCCCAAAGCCATTGTTCTATCTGGTGCCCTTTGCGCCTTGATTGTGATGACAGTAAGTAAATTATTCTTTTGTCTTGTTCACATTGTTTGATTAGAATATAGCAATTGTATTTGACACTGCGTAGCTTCTTCTCCAATTGTTGGACTGGTAATTAATATTTTGCAATTGTATTAGGTACTCTCAACCGCGCTTGGTAGGATTGTGCCAAATTTGATTTCAAGAAAGCACACAAACAGCGCTGCAACAAGTACGTTTTACCTTGAATTACTGGTTTCATCTAATCTATACAAACTATTAACACTTGTACTTCGATGCAGTTTTATATGCATTCTTCGGATTACGATTACTATACATCGCATGGAGATCAGACCCAAAAGGATCTCAAAAGAAAGAAATTGAAGAGGTAAGTAGTTAGGGGCCAAAACCTTTACTATTTACGCCTAAAGAACTTATGTGTGTTCATGCGCGCTGTTAACTCCTAGTGAACCAAATAGTCATTCTCCCAGTTATAATATTGTGATTGAATGGATTCTCAGATATATACTGTATCTTATATATCATATGTAACTTCATCTAGGTGGAAGAGAAACTTGAGACTAATCAAGGGAAGACAGCTTACCGTCGTTTCTTATCAAGATTTCTTACACCAATATTCCTAGAGGTATGTACTGCAGAATCCTTATTGGTAACTCATGTTTACTTCTGTCTGTGCTTTGATGCATCAATTAAATACTTGATGTTTATACTTAACATAAATTGAAGGCTTCCAACCTACTGCTGATGTTTGTTTACTTCTTGTGCAGTCATTTATTTTGACATTTTTGGCTGAATGGGGAGATCGCAGCCAAATAGCAACAATTGCCGTAAGCTATTTATATCTATTTTGCACTTCTACTTATTGTTTTATACTTTTGCATTCAAGTACTACTTATATTTGTATATTTAGTAACAAAAACGCAAGCATGTGCATCTATTATATATTTTGACAAATCAGCTTTCAACAATTTCTGATCAATACCTATTTGCGTGGGCCTAAATTAGAAGAACTATTTTGGCAAATGAGTTTGTGCCCCATGGTTCCTGATCTTGCATGCCATATAAACTCATGCAATGAGTGCTTTCTTTAAGGAATTCCCTTTCAGTTTTTTTCTTCAAAAACTAAGTTTCTGAGCAAATAAAGTTGAATGTTTCAAAATCCTCTCTTAATCATATTTCCTTATGCAGCTAGCAACACACAAAAATGCAATTGGAGTAGCAATAGGCGCAACAATAGGTCATACCCTCTGCACATCATTAGCAGTAGTTGGTGGAAGCATTCTGGCATCCAATACGAACTTGTTTATCGGTTATAATAATTATCTAGCCTGCGGGTATTAGCGCCAAGCCGCCAAAAGATAGAATCTTTTGTGACAAATGTTATAATTAACGAATAATTCGTCAATTATAATAAAAATAGAAATGACGAACAATAATTTACGAATATTTTGGTCAATTATAGTAAATAGCTTCAACTGTTGGTGCAAAAAAGGGGATTTTTTGTGACTAAAGGTACACTTAACGAAGAATTCGTCAATTATATAGAATATATAATTGACGAATCATGAATCGTCACAACAAATTGTCACATATACTAATAAATGTGACAAATTCTTTTTTGGTCATTTTTACTCTATTAATTATATGCATTTTTCTTGTAGTGATAATTAATGTCTTACTTAATTTAAATAATCGGGTCGGGTCGTGTATGGCAAATACCATACCCTTAACCTACCCGTCCAATTTTTTTCGGTTCGGTTACGGTTTTAACCACGGGCGTGGTCAACTCGGTTATTATCCACGTTGACCGGTTCGATTACGATTCGGTTACGGTTCGGTTACGGTTGAATTGCCATCCCTAAGTGATAAGTCTCTCTCTGTCTGTGTTGCATTGCATGAATGGCATCCTATGTCGAGGGGACTATGAAATCTCAGCTCACGTGAGATGTTTCATCATTTTGACCGAGTTTCTTCATATTTAAAATGGAAATTAATTTAAATTGAAATTTTTACAGAAGAGTTAAAGCTGAATAGGTTTATTTTCGATTGAACTAATAAGCATTAGTTTATCTTGGAATAAAATAAAAAAAAATATTATGAAAATAATTGGATTAAGTATGTGTTTTCATGGTTTAAAATGATATAAATATATGTTTATTTAAAACAAAGAAAGTAAAATTAAATATTAATCAAACTAGAAAAACATGTCCTATGGTAAGTTGTAACTGAATAATAAGTATATACTCCATCCGTCCTCTATTACATGTCGTTTAAGGTTAATTTGAGTAGATTAAGGTGAAGTTAATGCTAGCGGTTGAACAAATTTAATGAATGAGTGGTTGATGTTTTTATAAAAAAATTCGTGCAAAAAGTAAAATTGATAGATGATTATTGGTGGGGAATGCATTTTTTATTTAATATGATAAAGAAGTGATTAATGTTTGACATTTTAAGGTAGTTGTTGATATTAAATACACATTGAAAATTGTTAAGTGAAAAGTAAAAGTGGACAAAAAAATTCGGTTAAGTGACATGTAAAAGAGGACAGAGGGAGTATTTAGTAGGAAAATAGCTTATTATGTGAAGTGTTGAACATGTTATAATTTATTATATGTGCAGTTATTAATTTACAATCAGAAAACTTTTTGGATGTACATAGTCTACCATGTTGATTGTGAATACACCAATGGGGAACCATCATGTGTTACTTTGAAAAATTAAAAACAATGATGAATATCTACATATTATTTTAAATTTTCAACAAATTGGTTTCAATTTACTTTTATTAAAAATAATGATAATAATAATAATAATAATTGAATTAAATTTTAATAAGAAATCATAAATTAATGCGAAAAAAAAATCGAAAATCGTGCCCAAGCTCGGCGCCAGGTAGGCTCGGGTGCTATCCGAGGCTGGAGACAGCTGGTGACAGGCTGTG